>JAJKFI010000013.1:4869122-4912764 GCA_029204185.1 Lerista edwardsae
AAAAAAAAGATTTGTTTAATGCTCCCCTATCTTTTTAATAGGTGTTCCAGCATCCATGGTATCTGTGGATAACTGAAACCATGGAAACCAAATCAGTGGCTACCGAGGCACACCTGTACTATATTTCAATTTTTCTTGTGCTTCTGTGTGAAATCGCGAAGTTGTATTTGGACTGGGAGCAGAAATGCTTTTATTCCAGAAACTTATTCCTGATTGTTAAATGTTTTATGAAAAATGAACATGATTTGATGTGCCTAGATACCTGTGTTCATCTGCCAGCCCGTTTCTTGGCGATTTGTCAGTGGCTTTAAATTACAACCTTAAATGAAACATTTGCAGTTGCAACCAAGGACTGTTTTAATCACACATTAGCATCTGTTGGCTCTGATTCGGCAGTTGCTTTGGCTGGAAGCCGAAAGAAGCCAAGATGTCCATCTGGATTTCATAGGCTATACAGCCATGTCTTGTGTGTACTAAATGCATACAAAACCATTTATGGTACGAGGTTGAGAAGTGTACCCATTTACACTAGATGATATGTCATAATCACCATTCTCTGGGTTCCAGTTACACAAATAGTATGAATCATGTTTACAGGGAGGTGTGAAACACATGGAATTTTTCTATGTTGACCTTCAATGCCCTTGTGGTGCTATTCCCCATCCCCATGTCCTTTTTATGTAGACAATTTTGTGTGGACCTGGGGAGCTGAGCATGGCTTCAATCTTTGCACCTACTTCGGTGCATTGAACTTCGTGGGAATAATTTATTAGTAAACATGCTCAACATCATGCATTTATATGATGTAGGGTAGTGTACCAGAATTTTATTGAACCAGATGCAGGGTCTGCCCCCAGTAAAGAAGAATTATGAAATTCTTAATTTCATTAAGCAAAGCTGACAAATGTGTGATTTTGGATGCATCCTCCCCAAGTGGAAATTCGTCTCTGGGCTGAGCCATTTCAGACTTCATGTCACATCATTTAATGCACCTCCCTCCACCACCCCAAAAAATAATTCCATGACCATGTCCAAGAGAAAGGTGCTATCCTAGCATTTTATCTGGAATGCTCATTTTCTCTTTTGTTTGTATCCGTGCCCCTACCTTCATTCCAAAGTAGAACATTCCAGACACAGAAGCCTAGAGAAATCATGTTGAAAAAGATTACATGGGTACGATTTGGGAGTTACAAAATAAGTGACATCCCTGCCCAGGTTTACAGCTATAAATTTTCCAAAGCTACCGTGTAACCCAAGAAGGCTCTTTTAGACAAAGTAACAGCCTAAGATGTGAATCAATTATTGGGTAAATTTGTCAGTACTGTATGTTGGTTCCAGTATAAGGCTTGGAACAAGATGCCAGCTTTGAACAGAATCCTTAAGTGAGTGGAGCACAGCAGTGCCAAAAGCATCAGCACAGTGGTTCTCAAATTGTGGGTCAGGGAGCACCAGTGAGTTGCGAGCCAATTTCAGGTTGGTCACGAAGCACCTAAGGCAGCCATATTGAAAATATGGGACGATAGGATGCTGGAAATAGGCGTTTTTTCTGTTTCTGATTCACTATTGGAAAATGGCTGAGAAATAACCCACCTGCCACAGTGCTGTGACATCACAATGACAACACTTCCGGTCATGACATCAGTTCCGGTGGGTCCCGGACAGGTTTGAGGATCACTGCTGTAGCAACTTCCAGTGGCTGAGAGATGGTCTGTGAGGTGATGCCTTGACAGAAGTGGCGCTGCTGAAAGGGCAGCTTGCATAATTGTGTTGGTAGTGCCTCAGCATCTCCCTCTCTCACCACTCTTGGTTTTTCTTCTCTCCATAGGATTCCTTGCTTTCTGAGGCCACCTTCTGTCTCCCCAGAGCTTTGACAGAAGCAGCAACGCTGAAAGGGCAGCCCAAGGGAGCCCAATTGTAATGGGGGCCAGATAAAGAGCTTGATGTTGTAATCATCAAGTGTCTGGCGCACAGAATGGGCAGAAAATACAGCTGGTTAACTTTAGAGCTATTATAGAAGATAAGGTAATTTTCAGGTATGAACGTTTCTCTACTGGCTTTGCAAATCGAGAGCTTGGATATCCCCTGCAAAGCAGGAGCTGTTGCAAATGGTCAGTACAGACTAGAGCTGTTGTTCCTTAGTTAATGCTTGAGATAAAATAAGACAATAGCGCAAGGTGTGTACTACACAGCATGCCAATCAGGAACGTCATGGGCTGTACAGCTGCTAAGCTCTGAACATGAGGCTTAACTTCCTGGAGAATTCTGTGTGTACAGACAACTACCTACAAGTCATCAGATCAATATTGCAGTCTTGTGGGAAGCAGTAAACTGAGCCAGGCTGCTAACAGGTCACGGAAGCTGAGCATCCCATTGCAGTTGTTTCTGAAATCTGTATCTCTTTATGCTCACATACTAATGGGAAAGTATCACTGAATATGCGCCAAATACCCTTTCTGTACTAATGAGTCACCACAGCTAGATCTTACGATATGGCATAGCATCCAACACAGCAAATCACTGCCAACTAGTATTTAAATAGTTTGAAGGCTTTTGTCATACCCGGTACACACAAGAGGAAATAACTACAGAAAAATGAAAGTGCACTATTGATGCAGTATATTGAAGAAAACGGTTCTACTGTAGTTGAAATTCAAATTTGCTGATGCGTTTTCTGCAGAAATCAAAGCTTGGAGCTGGGAAAAGAGAACTGGAAACAGATTTCTTCCTGTGAGGTTTACACACAACTGCTGTTAACATGGTGGGAAAACCAAAAACAAGTGAGGTGTGATTATTGTGGAGTGTTGGTTGAGTACATGTGTGGAGAAGCTAACCTCACACAAGGTTCTGGTAAACAGCTGGAATGGAAAAAAATGGCACTGTTCTACATAGCACTGTTTCACACAGATTGAAACACCAAACTAGTCTGCCTACACGGATTGTATGCCAATTTTCCTTCCCTGAACATATGTATTGAGTGAGGCACATATCTGTGAAGCACATATCAGCCATGCATAAATGTTTTGTGCATAACTAGATACATCCCAAAAGGTGGCTGTCCACTTAATCAAGACTGAAAATTATGATGTCAGTCTAACAAGAACCAAATCCTTGAAAGAAAGGCCTTTGAACTGGCTTTCACGAAATTCTGTTTAACTATACCATTAGTTTCTGAGAATGTCAAAGCATGAATGCCAATCTGCAGGCTGCCAATCCAGCAAGTAATTCACTTTAGAAGGGGCAGAGAATGAAATGATTCGATGTATTGTGACATCTCTGCTTCTGAAACATCTTTAGTCACTATAATTGTTTTTAGAAGATGCTCTGATGAATTTTAATTCTTTCAAGTCAGAGGCGATTCAGAGAAATCATTTGGGGCTCATAATTCAGATGGAATAAACTTGTTTTTCAGCAGTTATGTTTTTCTCGGCTCATCTCAACCCCAGGCAGATTGATCAGAAAAGATATTCCTACAAACATATAGGTTTCTCACAGATAAAATGTAACATGAAAGAATCTTATGAGCACATATTAGCCTGTGGTCCCTCTTCACCCCAGCACAGTGTCTTTTCTAGTGGCTGTTGCTGGTAGTGTTCTGCATTTTTTCGATTGTGAGACTATTTAACTCTATCATTATTTAACTATCATTATTTGCCTGTAAACCACTTTGGGAACTTCATGTGGCATATAAATACTTTTTGATTGATTGATTGCACGTCTGTGTGCTAGCCTCTCTGACTCAGAGAGTGGTCCAAGCCTACTTTATGATGTCCATTGTGCCGGCTAAACTTTGCTGGCCTAATTTGTGCCAACCTAAATCCAGGTTAGGATTGCACTCTTAATCATGCTGTCTCTTGTCATTATCTCACCATTGAAGCCAAAGGTCTCCAAACTTTTCAGAACAAGGGTCGTATTGTATTTTCCCACACATTTTCAAGGGCCAAAAAAAATAAAAATCAATTTTAAAACTGAATAAATGAAATTTAAATGAATGAATGTTTTACCTGGGACTTTAGCATATTATTCAGCATATTATTCAGAACAAAAGAGAACTGTGACAATTACAAAGAAACAATGGCTTAATTAAACTGGAAAATTATATATGGAATAAAAATGTCAAATGTTTCAAGTTGCTGCGGGCCAGATAAAATCTTGTTGTGGGCCAGATGTGGCCCCCAGAACTATAGTTTGGAGACCTCTGATCTAAGCAAAGCTCCGAGACCTCCCTGACCTTCAACTGAATGTTGTGCTAAGTTCTGAAAATTGCTTACCAGCTTGCTTGCCTGCCCTGCTGCAGGGCTCAGTCCTGAAAAAGAACACAAACATAACTCTACGGAATCAGATCAAAGGTTCATTTAGTCCAGCATCCTGCTTCTCAGTGGCCAGCCAGATGCCTCCTGAAGGGCCACAGTTTGGCATGAAGGCAATAACCCTCTCAATCAGCTGCTCTCCAGAAAACTGGCATTCAATGGAACTCTACCTCTGAACTGGGAATGTCTATATAGCATTGACGGACCTAATTCCCATAAGCATCTTCATCTCTCTGACTTTTTGGAGAAGGCAAAAATGGCTACTTTTTTGTTTGCTGCCAGTTGGTGCCTGAGAACAATTACTGGTACGTGAAATTGCTGTTTTTTTTCCTACCCCCTTGCTTTCTGCTTCTTAGCCCAGCCCCCCCCCCCAACCTGCTGTCAGACCTGTTTAGACCCATGTATAGACCCATGTATAAGTCAATCCATGTTTTCAAGGTCAATTTTCAGGCATCTTTTTTGGCATATATACAAATATATACAGTATTCCCAATTGCATCTTGAGAAAGTGAATTCCGTTCAATAAATGCGTGGAACATTTTGATGTGACTATTTCGGTTCTACTGCTAATTAACTTCATTGGATGACTCCACTTTCCAGTATAATGAGAAGAAACATTTATCCCACTTTCTCCACACATGCATAATTTTATCAAATTCTCTCACATGTCCCATTTACAGTGAAAGCTTATGAATGTCTACTCAGAAGTAAGTCCCATTGGGTTTAATGCACCTTACTTCTAAGTAAGCGTGTACAGAATTGCAGCCCAACAGCTCAAGCTTAACCAACGTCCCAGTACTGACATAGCAGTGCCAATGGGGCATGTGCTGCATCCTGCAGTGGAGTAGTAGTCATGGAGGCCTCTTCAAAATAAAGGAATGTTTGCTCCTTTTTGCTCAGAGCTGCATTGCTCTTACCCTGGTGCTGGAATGTTGGTTAGGATTGCACCCCGAGTCATTCTTTTTTCTAAAATTACAAATACCTAAATGCTATAGCTTTTCCCCAAAAGGAAGAAGTTCTCTTTGATCATTTTGATAACACTTTCTAGCTCTATATCCTTTCTTCTTGCCCTTTTAAAGTCAAAGTTACGTCTGATATAAAACAGACATAAATACAAATATTGGTCCAAACTACATCTAGAAGCACCCACCCTCTTTGTGCATGAAATTACTTTAAGCTATCCAAAGGAAGAGAGGTACAAAAATACAGCAAAATCATAACAATGAAAGGCAAGTCTGTCCTTTATTATTAATCAAAGTGAACATGGCTGCTACTGTTCAAGATGAAAATGTACACACTATTGCCATATAAACAAACAGCATTCAGAATTGCTGCTGATAAAAAGTGCTGTTTCATGTAACAAGATGTACCTCCATTTGACACATGCCGCTTTTGATTGGCGATTGTTCCAAGCATTCTATTGTGCTTCATAAAAAGCACACTATGTTTTCATAGGAGTCTCTTGTGAGCTGCTCATGCTGTTAAAAAGCAGGTCAAATAAAAGAACCACACACATTCAGCAGCACAACAGGATTTTTGTTTCAGAGGTTGAAGTACCGTATATACTCATGTATAAGTCAATCTCATGAATAAATCAGGGGGCCAGTCACAAGCCAAAAATAATAGAATTTGTTATGACCACTGGATAGGTCAAGGGTAAAACTTGCATTTGCTTTTTGAAAATGACTTACCAGTAATTGTTCTGAGGCAGCAACAGACAGCTAACCAAAAAACAGAACCATTTCACTTTCTTCTGAGATAGCACAAAAATGGAGCTATTCTCTAAACCAGAAGGAAGAGACTTGAAGGTGCTTATGGAAGTTGTAGGCTTTGTGAGGAATATAGTACAGCACTTCCATAGCAACAGCCCTCATAAAAATTACAATTTCCATAAGCACTTTCACCTCTCTGTCTGTTTGGAGAAGAAGGAAAATGGCTACCATTTTCTTACTTGCTGCTGTTGGTGCCTGAGAACACTTACTGATAAGTGAAATTGCTCCTTTTTTCCCCACCCTTACTTTCAGTTTTTTAGCCCAGCCCAGCCCCCCCCCAGCTGTTAGAAGTTTTATTAACCATATTGACTCATGTATACGTTGATGCATGTTTTCAGGGTCAATTTTCAGGCATAAAGTTTTAGACATATATGAGTATATAGGGTAATTCTGCAGTTTTAATGAAGTTGATTTAAAAAATGAGAGGTTGAGATTATACTTCTGTAAAAGTTGATGATCATTTTGTAAAAATCTTCAGCCTTCACAGCTGGAAATGAGACGCAATATGAGGATTTAATGCTAGTGTTATGATTGTTAAGACATTGCATAAGCAGTATTAATTTAGCACAAGAAGCTAAGAAGTATACACACTTTGGTGTTCAAAACAAAAACAAAAAAACCACAACAATTTTTACAGTTATCAACACGTTGCTTGCTTGCAAGTAATTTTTTTACTGAGATACACAATCGAAATGGGCCAGATTTATCCTTGTTCCTAAGTCTGGCAAACAGACCTGTCACCCAGAATCCTGCAAGATATGACTGAACC
Organism: Lerista edwardsae; assembly: GCA_029204185.1. Taxonomy (NCBI): domain Eukaryota; kingdom Metazoa; phylum Chordata; class Lepidosauria; order Squamata; family Scincidae; genus Lerista; species Lerista edwardsae. The sequence continues at coordinate 4,875,971 of JAJKFI010000013.1, forward strand.
CAATTGTTAAGAACTTAAGGAAAGTCCTGCTGGATCTGGCCAAAGGCCTGTATAGTCCTATTACCTAACAGTGGCCCAGCAGGTGCCTCTGGGAAACCCACAAGTAGGTAAAAAAAAGCGGGCCCTTTCTCTCCTCATTTTTCCCCTGCAGTGGGCATTCAGAGGCATCCTGCTGCTGAACCTGAAGATAGAACACAGCCTACCTGTTCAAAAGTTTGGTTGTTGGATTACCAAAGCAGAAACCAAAAATACAATGATTGAATGCTATCATACACATAAAACAGAAAAAAACTGGCCATCAGATTTTCATATTATATTCCCATTAGCTCTATTCAGGCATTCATATCATGGTGATACTTGCATAGAGGAGGAAGTTCTGCCACCTACCCTCCGTATGCACTCAGTCAGAATGTCTGAAAAAGACCCCGGTTGTGTCTATTTACCTCCACCCGGGTTTTAAGGGCCCAATCCTGAGCTGCCTGGCCGCAGTGGTAGTCAAATGGCTGCCGCTGTATCCAGCGGTGCTATGCTGCCGGAATGCTGGGCGGCACATCCGGGTAATCGACAGCCCACCCGTCGCGTTCCGCAGCGTTACGCCATTTGCGTAACGTACTCAAGTGGCGTAATTGGTTACGCAAACGGCGTAACACTGTGGAACGCGACGGGCGGGCTGTCGATCACCCGGATGTCCCGCCCAGCTTTCCGGCAGCATAACACCGCTGGCTGTATCCCGCAGCAGCCAGGCAGCCCCAGTGGGAGAAGGGGATGAAGTGGTAAGGGCGCAGGGCAGGTGATGGATCTACTTGCCTCCATGTTAGGCCACGCGGCCCAACATGGAGGGTAAGATCCAGTGGCAAAAGTTGTCGCTAGTCCCCGCTGTGCCACCCCTTCCTCTGCCCAGTTCAGGCCCTCCCGGCCTGAAGGAAAAGTATGCAGTGCCAGCAAGCCGTTCATTTGCAACACTCCTAGCCGGCACAAGGGACTTGCGTCAGCCTAACTCTAGGTTAGGATTGTGCCCAAAACCAACACCAGTGCAGGGCTGGTGTTGGCCCAGAACTGGTGGTAACAGCTTACCACTGGCGCTGGAGGTGCCTTACTGCACTTTTTGCAACGGAAGTGTGGGTGGTACACTCGTACTATCCGTGGTACGGCCTCTGTGCAATTGGGTCCTAAGGGGGGTTTATTCTACCTGAATTTGCAAGGGTACAGGCGGCTCCTCTGGCTTCTGAATGCCCTACAAACATTTTGCTTGACTGATGAGCTTATGGTACTAGGGAAGCCAAGGCAGTCAGAAGGTTTTACGGCTTTTAGATTTGATTCATAGGAGCGTTACTGAGTTTCCACTGAATCATCCAAAAATCTGCAACAAACTTCTTTTTCACATTTCCAGCAACACTTCCAGATAATTTTTGCTCTGTGAAAGAAGGCATGAGCTATCATAAGCTATTGCTAGGGATTGGGTGTTTGTATTTTTTATTTTGTTAAAAATGTATAAAACACAAAACACCGCATTTTGGCATTTTAAGATATTTTCCGGGAATTAAAATAGATTACTTTTCCTATTAGAAATAACACTGTGGCTGCATCTGCTGACACAGTATCTCACCTGGCTATATAACCTCTCTAGCATACTTTTAAAGCATTTACAAATTAATACAAATGAGAGCTTGGAATGAGAACGTAGAATAAAAACATGTAGCACTGCTTTCTGCCTTTCAAATAATGACATCTGACAAAAAATCCACAACCAACACCATTTTCAAACACCCCTAGCTATTGCACTAGCTAGTCAAATACTTTTTATGTCCTTCTACCCAATGCATCACAAAAGAACGTGGCAATGATCCACATGATGTGATAAATGCAGCGTATTCTGTTTGATTTGCCGTTATGCTACTTTTTCGTTATTAATGCTAACTGGCATGGAATTGAAGGAAAGCGATACCAGCTCGATCGAGGAGAGTCAGTATCCAGGAGACAGAGGACGACTGCCTTGTGCTTCCTCATAAACATTCAGAGGTGGATGCACATTAGAACTGAAGAGGGCATTCATCGAGGTTTTCACCCTTCAAGGCCTCCCAGTTCTAGCCAATCCAAGGAAAAATTGTGCAAACAGCAAGCTAAGTCCTCCTTACAGAGAGTATGATGGAACTGGGTACGGGAGGGAGACAGCCACTTTTTAAACCTTAATTCCTTGTACATAAATGAGAGCGCAATCCTAACCTGGAGTTAGGCTGGCACAAGTTAGGCCAGCAAAATTTGTTGCTGGCACAAGGGACACCAAAAAGTATGTTTGGACTACTCTCAGAATCAGAGAGGCCAGCACTGATCTGCGCCATCCTCCCTGACTCAAAGAGTGGTCCAAACACACTTTACGGTAGCCCCTGTGCTGGCCAAACTTTGCTGGCCAACTTGTGCCTGCCTAACTCCAGGTGAGGACTGCGCCCTAAATCACTTCTTAGGAAAGAGAAATCACATTCAGAACACAATCCTAATCTAGAGTGAGGCCAGCACAAGTCCCTTGTGCTGGCTAGGAGTGTTGCAAATGCACCATAAAGCGCGTTTGGACTACTCTCAGAGTCAAGGAGGATGGCGCACATTTGTGCTGGCCTAACTCCAGGTTAGGATTGCACCCTCAGTGGCAGGGTAGTGCCTGGTCACCTAGTACAAAGTGTAAATCACCAACAGCAAGCAAGGATGTAATTCTAATGTTGTTTTACAAACAAGGAGCTTTTAATTGTTATTTAATTATGGCTTAAAAGGAACAAAATGCTACTATTGCTTCTCCTTGGCTCAGAAAATGATGTAAAACTGCTTGATGGGCCCTTTATCTGGAATGAAGCAGTTTGGGCTTAGCCAGCATCTGAAAGGAAAACAGACACTGCGCTCCAAAAGGTAAAAGTTACAAATAATAAATAAATTCTTCATTATTCTGCAACTGTGACATGCACAACTTAACTCCGGCACAAACACCAGAGTTACACCCAAGGATTAATTTGGCTGTCTGAGATATTTATAACCAATACTCGTGAACCAAAATAACAACAAAAGGCCAATTAACTGAATGATCAAAATGTTGACATTCACAGTCGTTTTTCTAGGAAAATGGCTTTGCCTCTTTATGTTACAAACAGCAACAGCTGTGCCTAGTATGTAATTTTACACTGTGCTCCTTTTGGTTATCGATGCCTGCTTTGAAAAAAAAAAAATCTCATTTCAGGATCTCACATTTCAATTGTGGAGCCTATTGAAAAATAACCATATCCTCCACCCCTAATGATAATGCTAATAACCCATATACAAGAAGCTATTGTCCTAATGGCTAAAAGCCCTTTGTTGTTTGTAGAATCCATCTCCCAAACACCTACCCAAGCAAATACCAAGCCTGAATTGGTTACTGTTTGCTCAGCAACAGGCAGATATGGAAACTTCCGTTTCAGTCCTTCTCTTTGGTCTCTGAAGAGATACTCGGAAACATGTCGCTCCCTCGTGACGCGTTGCTTAACTGGCACTTTGTTTTCATTAAGAACTGTGCCCTCCTGTACATAGTTCTTTCCTGCTCTTGCTTCAGCTCAATGTATGAGCGGGAAAACGTGTGGAAGATGGACGTGACAGGAAAGGCCATGAGAAGGATGCCGCTCAGGATGCTGCTTAGTGCCACCACCTGACCAGGGATGCTTCTGGGTACCATATCTCCATAGCCCACTGTTGTCATGGTGATCACTGCCCACCAATAGCAAGCAGGGATGCTGGTGAACTCCGGAGAATCTGCCATCTCATTCTCAATCACATACAAGAGGGGAGCAAATAGTGCAATGGCCACACAAAGAAAAAGTAACAGAAGCCCAAACTCACGGGTGCACCTGCGAGCAGTGAGCCCCAAAGTCTGCAGGCCTAAGGAGTGCCTGGCGAGCCGCATGACGTATAGTATCCTCAAGGCACGGAGTATGCGAAGCACCAGGCCGACTTTGTCCAGGTAGATGTTGCCAGAAGTTGGCTTTTTATTACTGCCCACTGAAGTGGTGTCCAGCAATAACGTGATGTAATAGGGCAGGATGGCGACTATATCAATCAGGGTTAATGGATTCCTCAGAAAAGCAAATTTGCTTGGGGCCTGGATGATCCTCAAAAGGAACTCTAACGAAAACCATCCGACGCAGACAGATTCCACGATGAAAATGTTGTAGCACATCTGAGAACACTCACCCTGGAGGGGAAAGAGAAGAATATGATGTCACTATAGTAAAAACGTAAGAGCAAAGTTATATTCCAAGGACAGAACTGCCTGGCTGCATTAGAACATAGCTCATCTAGACTAGCATTCTGTTTCCAACAGTGGTCAGCTAGATGTCTTGAGGCCTTCATAAACTGGGTATGAAAGTGGTAGCCCTTCCCTGTTTGTCTCCGGACTGTCATGTTCAGAGATACATGACCTCTATGTAGGTTCAATGTTGTCAGTTAGTATGTTACTACCATGGCTAAGCTGTTGATAGCCCTACAGTGCAATCTTCTACAATCAGAAGCAAGTCCCAATGTATTCAATGGACTTATTCCAAATATGTGTGTTTAAGATTGTAGCCTTAGGGCCAATCCTATCCAACTTTCAGCACCAGTGTAGCCACAGTGCATTCTCAAGGTTAGGAACAAATGTTCCCCTACCTGGAGGAGGTCTCCTCGATGGCCCCCCCACTGCAGGATGTGGTGCACACCCTGCTGGCACGGCTACATCAGCGCTGGAAAGTTAGATAGGATTTCAGCCTTAATCTGCCTTATCCATTTTAAAAGGACACCTCCGTGAATGGCTATTACCTTCTTGTTTTTGTTGATTAGTGTGACTCTGAGGATTGCCAGAATTTTCACTTTCAAGGGCAAAATGCAGTTAAGTAGTAGACACTGCTGCTTCTGCTATATCCAAGGGTTTCCAAAAACTATGCCTCTCTGATGCTCACCCACTAAAGCCTGCATGAGAGCCTAAAACCATCACCCCTATATCATGCTTTTTCCTCTTGATAACTATACAGCCCGTCCCACCCCATTGTGAGTTTCTAATTGTCTACTCGGGACAACACAGAGGGCGCAATCCGAATCTGGAGTTAGGCTGGCACAGTTAGGCCAGCAAAGTTTGGCTGGCACAAGGGCCAGTGTAAAGCACAGTTGGACCACTCGGAATCAGGGAGGATGGCACACGTCTGTGTGCTGGGCTCTCTGACTCCGAGAGTGGTCCAAACATACCTTACAGAGTCCCTTGGGCCGGCCAAACTTTGCTGGCCTAACTGTGCTGGCCTAACTCCAGGTTATGATTGCTTTCTGAATGTGGAAATGCTTTGGCAACAAATGCTAAAATCTGCGGACAGCTTGTACTAAAGTGGGCTAGAATAGGTTACAATCAGCCAGCATCTTACATGAAAGTTATGTTCTGAGGTCAGCATGTAAAGGCAAAATTGCATTATGTCGTAACTCCCTTACAGCCCACAAATATGTACGGTCTCTTTAAGAAGCACAATACAAGAGACACACAGGAACTGAGGGAACAGCAGCTTCATTCTCCTGTTTTAGGCTTGCTCTGGGTCATTAACAGAGTGCAGTAAGTTGAATGGCAGGAAGAGTTGCCTGAACCTTTGTTTGGAATTCTACCCTCTTAAGGAGGGTGGTGACCCAATCAGGGATCCACAGTGCCATTAGTATAGCACTGCCTAGTTTTGCTGCTACCGCATGTCTGGCATTGGCTGCGAAACCCAGAAGTGCCATACTAATGGGTCCCTGGTCGAGTCACTAGTAGCACCCCTCCTCCAAAAAAGTGCACACCTGCCTGGGTGGTTGCGACCTTCAGTTTGGGAAGCACTGGCTTAAACTGTGTGCAAGTACATGTACTTGAACTCACATGAGTCTATCGCAACATGCAGGCTCTTTTTATTTATATCCCACTCTTACACAGCAATCGCAGTGGCCTTCAAACCCAAGCTCATGTGATGCTGCAGCATCAGATGTTCCCAGGCCATTCACTAGTGACATTTTCTACATAATTTGCAAGGACAGGTTCAGCAAGTTTCCTAAACAGTTTACATTTTTCAGGCTCAAGGGTTTTTAGAACTGCCTTTCCGCTTTGATCGTGCTAAGCTTAAAAACATGAGCAGTTGCTCGCCTAATGAAACTTTAATGCAACTTAACTTTTGTTCTGCTTTAGCAATGGTGGAAACAGATGACTGAGAACAAGGCAGCAGCCAATTAAAACCTAGTAGGGACAGGTGGCTGTTTACTACTTCTAGCCATTTACTCAGCACAACCTTACTCATAACCTGCTTCCTTTGATTTCTATGGCAGGGGTTCCCAAGCGGGGTGTTGTGATGCCCCAGCCAGGGTCTGGCCTTTCAAGGGGTGAGAGGAGGGAAAAGGCAGAAATGCGATCGGGAGGATTGTACTGCTGACAGGGTACAGCAGGACTGGCAAAAATTTAAAATTTATATAGAAAGGAGAGAGGGAAAAACAAATGTAATATGGTTATTTGATGATTGAAGGGAATCATCAAAATTTAGAGGTAATAGAGGGAGCTGCGGGAAGTCAAAATTGTATTGTATAATTGTATTGTGTAATCAATGTTTGGTGTCAACATGGTTTTTTTTTTTGTGTGTGTGTGTGTGTGTGTTCAGAAACTTGAATAAATTGCTTAAACAGATTGTACTGCTGACAGGGGTAAAAAGGTTACCTCCAACAGCAGCGTGATTCTCCTGATCACGTTGCTGCCTTTGCCCCTCCCCTGCAACAACTTGCCCCAGTTCCCAAGGAGTTTGGGAACTAAGGACTATGGGAAGGTGATAGTATGACCACTTTTCTATAGCATAATACATAATTGGACTGGGGTCCCCAGAAGTCTGTAGTCAAAAGCTACGTAGCTATAACTTTTTACACACAATTACACACAAGAACCCTTTCATGGATCACTGCCTTGTCGTGGTGAAGGGGCTTGAGTAGCTCAATGAAGCTGTGAGCTATGCCATGTAGGGCTACCCAAGATGGACAGGTCACAGCAGAGAGTTCTGACTAAACGTGGTCCGCTGGAGAAGGAAGTGGCAACCCACTCCAGTACTCTTGCCAAGAAAACCCTATGGATTACAGAACAAAAAGGCTAAACGATATGACACTGGAAGATGAGACCCTCAGGTCGGAAGGTGTCCATTATGCTACTGGGGAAGAGCAGAACACGAGTACTAGTAGCTCCAGAAAGAGTGAAGTAGCTGGGCCAAAACTGAAAGGAAGCTCAGCTGTGGATGTGTCTGGAAGTGAAAGGAAAGTGCGATGCTGCAAAGAACAATACTACATAGGAACCTGGAACGTCAGATCTATGAATCAAGGCAAGCTAGATGTGGTCAAACGTGAGATGTCAAGGCTGAACATCGACATCCTGGGAGTTAGTGAACTAAAGTGGACAGGAATGGGAGAATTTAATTCAGATGACCATTATATTTGCTACTGTGGGCAGGAATCCCTTAGAAGAAATGGAGTAGCCTTCATCGTGAACAAGAGAGTGAGAACAGCAGTACTGGGGTATAACCTCAAAAATGATAGAATGATTTCCATTCGGATCCAAGGCAAACCTTTCAACATCACAGTAATCCAAGTCTACGCCCCAACCACTGGTGCTGATGAGGAAGAAGTTGACCGCTTCTATGAAGACCTAGAACAGCTTCTAGAATTAACACCCAAAAAAGATGTCCTTCTCATCATAGGGGATTGGAATGCTAAAGTAGGCAGTCAAGAGGTAAGAGGAATAACAGGCAAGTTTGGTCTTGGAGTATAAAATGAAGCAGGGCAAAGACTGATAGAGTTCTGTCAGGAGAACACATTAGTCATAGCAAACACCCTTTTCCAGCAACACAAACGGCGACTGTACACATGGACTTCACCAGATGGTCTACATCGAAATCAGATTGATTACATTCTTTGCAGCCAAAGATGGAAAAGTTCCATACAGGCAGTCAAAACAAGACCTGGAGCTGACTGTGGCTCAGATCATCAGCTTCTTCTTGCCAAATTCAGGCTTAAACTGAAAAAAGTAGGGAAAACCGCTAGGCCCTCCACGTATGACCTAAATCAGATCCCCTACGAATATACAGTGGAGGTGACAAATAGATTTAGGGGCTTAGATTTGGTAGACAGAGTGCCTGAAGAACTTTGGACGGAGGTCTGTAACATTGTACAGGAGGCAGCAACTAAAACCATCCCAAAGAGGAAGAAATGCAAGAAGGCAAAGTGGCTGTCTGACGAGGCTTTACAAATAGCTGAGGAAAGGAGAGAAGCCAAAAGCAAGGGAGAAAGGGAAAGATATACCCAACTGAATGCAGATTTCCAGAGAACAGCAAGGAGAGATAGGAAGGCCTTTCTAAATGAGCAATGCAAAGAAATAGAGGAAAACAACAGAATGGGGAGGACTAGAGATCTTTTCAAGAAAATTGGAGATGTCAAAGGACAATTTCGTGCTAAGGTAGGCACAATAAAGGACAAAAATGGCAAGGACCTAACAGAAGCAGATGAGATTCAGAAGAGGTGGCAAGAATACACAGAGGAACTCTATAAGGCCGATCTAAATGTTCCTGATAACCACAGTGGTACAGTCACTGAGCTCGAACCTGACATCCTGGAGAGTGAAGTCAAGTGGGCTTTAGAAAGCCTCACTAACAACAAAGCTAGTGGAGGTGACAGCATTCCAGCGGAATTACTCCAAATCTTAAAAGATGATGCTGTCCAAGTGCTGCTCTCCATATGCCAGCAAATTTGGAAAACCCAACAGTGGCCACAAGACTGGAAAAGATCAGTTTACATTCCAATCCCAAAGAAGGGCAATGCCAAAGATTGCTCGAATTACCGCACCATTGCACTCATTTCACATGCTAGCAAGGTCATGCTCAAAATCATACAAGCTCGGCTTCAGCAGTATGTGAATCGAGAACTACCAGATGTACAAGCTGGTTTCCGAAGAGGCAGAGGAACTAGAGATCAAATTGCCAACCTTCGCTGGATCATGGAGAAAGCAAGAGAGTTCCAGAAAAACATCTACCTCTGCTTCATTGATTATGCTAAAGCCTTTGATTGTGTGGATCACAACAAACTGTGGCAAGTTCTTGAAGAGATGGGAGTTCCAGACCACCTGATCTGCCTTCTGAGAAACCTTTATGCGGGTCAGGAAGCAACAGTTAGAACTGGACATGGAACAACCGACTGGTTTAAAATTGGGAAAGGAGTACGACAAGGCTGTATATTGTCACCCTGCTTATTTAACTTATACGCAGAGTACATCATGAGGAAGGCAGGGCTGGATGACTCACAAGCTGGAATCAAGATTGCTGGGAGAAACATCAACAACCTCAGATATGCTGATGATACCACTCTACTGGCAGAAAGTGAGGAAGACCTAAAGAAACTTTTGATGAGGGTGAAAGAGGAAAGTGCCAAAATTGGTTTGAAGCTCAACATTAAAAAGACTAAGATCATGGCAACCACTCCCATCACTTCCTGGCAAATAGAAGGGGAAGAAATGGAAGCAGTGACAGACTTTATTTTCCTGGGCTCCAAGATCACCGCAGATGGTGACTGCAGCCATGAAATTAAAAGACGTTTACTTCTTGGGAAGAAAGCTATGGTGAACCTAGATAGCTTAATCAAAAGCCAAGACATCACCCTGCCAACAAAGGTTCGCATAGTCAAAGCGATGGTTTTCCCAGTAGCCATGTATGGCTGTGAGAGCTGGACCATAAGAAAGGCAGAGCGTCGAAGAATCGATGCTTTTGAATTATGGTGTTGGAGAAGACTCTTGAGAGTCCCCTGGACTGCAAAGAGATCCAATCGGTCAATTCTCCAGGAAGTCAAGCCTGATTGCTCCCTGGAAGGACAAATGCTGAAGCTGAAGCTCCAATACTTTGGCCACCTGATGAGAAGAGAGGACTCTTTAGAAAAGACCCTCATGCTGGGAAAGATTGAAGGCAAAAGGAGAAGGGGGCGACAGAGGATGAGATGGTTAGATAGTGTCACCGAAGCAATGAATATGAAATTGGGCGAACTCAGGAAGCTAGTGGAGGACAGGGAGGCCTGGCGTGCTGTGGTCCATGGGGTCGCGAAGAGTCGGACACGACTTAGCGACTGAACAACAACACACACAAGAAACACTGTGTACTGCTTCAGTTATATGCAAAGGTAATCAACACAAATATTGGACTGACCATCTAAGCTTTCTTTTATCAGCTGATATCCCTAAAATTTTACAATATCCCTACCATCAACAAGAGTGATGGTATAAGCTGCCTTATACCTAGTCAAAGCATTGAGCCACGTATAGTGCAATCCTATGCATTCTAAGCATAAGTAAATCCCATTGAGTTCAATGAGCCATACTCATGTATGTATAGGATTGGAGCCTTAGCTAAGTATTATCTACGTTGACAGTCAATGGCTGTCCAGTGTTTCAGAAAGACCAGCTGAGTACCTAGCCACTAATGTGTCATAGATAAGGGGTGGCAACTTGTGGTGTTATGTGTTTTTATCCAATTTTTATTGCAAATTGTACGAACAGCGCAATAAATAAGGGCGAATGGCCCTACAAAGGCAAGCAATCACTGGCACACACACCCCAGTGCAAAATAACCTGCTCAAAAATTCCTGAGTTGCACTCTGGCTGCTGCCTGGAGCATCATGAAACTGCTGCTTACGACTTCCACATTCCATTAAAGTCGCCCCAGCATGCACTGTGAACTATGAACATGAATGTTCATAGTTTAAGCAAGCTTCTTCCTGTTTCTGCCCCCTCCTTCTCCTGATCCCTTACTGAAAACTATTTGTGGATTCCTCAAAACTGTGTCAAAAATAAACAAAAGTGGTGTTATTTTTGTGAAATGGATCTAAATTTGTGTCAAACTCTGTCAAAAATAAGCAAAAGGGGTGTTATTTCACGATCTGATCTAAATTTCGTTTTATGTAGCATTTTGAGTAGAAATTCTCACTTTTTAGCATTCTGCATATCACCGAAAAAACACCCCTAGTCATAAAGTTATATTCTCCCATCCTAAAGTCAACTTACTCTCTCCTCTTCCTCCCTTAAGCCAGGCATTGTGCTGATGGACAGGTTGACTGCAGTGATAGTTACGAACAGCACTGATAAACAGGCGAACACCTTCCCGGGAATCCCAGACTGAGGCCTCTCTACCATGTCCTGTAACTTTTTCATGCAAAGCCCTTTTTTTGTCTGCTCCACTGACTCGCATGGGTTTTCACTGTCTGTGAAATCATCCTCCGTTTCATTCAGTTCTGCAAATTCCTCCATTTTCTGCAGGAACCTCCTTTTGCAGCACCATTCCAGGTTATCTTCCTCAATGCCCCAGTAAAGCAGCTCCTCCTGAAATGAAAGGGCACACATCTCTCTCAAGAGCCTCAGCTTCCCTGCACGCAGGAAAGTCAGGATGGTCCTAAATGCTCCAGGGTTGCGGTCAAAAAAGAACTCGTTGCAGGTCACATCATAATCGTCACAAATGTTGAGAATGTCGTCAAAATTGTTGCAGAATTTCAGCTGGCCTAAGCGGGTCATGGGGAAGTCGTCAAGGGTGGTCCATGGAAGCAGGTATTTAAAGCCTCCCACATTGATAATGATATGATGCGTCCGATCTTCTGGGTGAGCACTTTCATAGAGATCTTCTCCAGGATGAATGAGTCTGGCTCTTTGGTAGAAGACTCCCTTGAGAGATTCGGTTTCGGCAAAGAAAGGGTGGTTGAAGGAAACATCAGAAGCACAGCTCAGGGCACTGTAGTCATAGTCCGAATTTTCTCCTGGTAGAAGAGTCATGTTGGTCCCGGGGTAGCTTCACATCACTTTGGCACTGCAGCTACAGGTTTCTGTAACAGAAAAAAAAATGAGCGGCTCAATGTTTATGACCGCAGTTCTCAAATATTGCAACACTGGGAGCCACTTTTTAGAATGACGATTTGTCCAGGACCCACCGGAAGTGATGTCATGGCCATAAGTGCTGTCATTGTGACGCCGGAGCCTGCTGCTTTCCTGAGAATGCAGCAATAACTTGGGTTATTTCTCAGTCATTTTCCAATAGCAAAGTGAGTCAGAAAGGAAAAAGCTTATTTACAGCCTTGACAGAAGCAAAACAACCACACAGTCCTCCGCCTTTCCAGCATCCTGTCTTCCCATGTTTTCAATATGACTGCTCTAGGTGTTTTGTGACCCACCTGACATTGGCTCCGGACCCACTGGTGGGTCCTGACCCACAGTTTGGGAACCACTGGTTTATGTCTTTCTTCCTAACGTACTGGACATTGTTTTTATGACCAGTGGCAGAAATGAGACAGAAAACAAAATTGTGTCCAAGTACAATGAAACATGAAAGATTAAAAAAAATACCAAGTTGGATATTGGTCCAATATTGACCCCTGCTAATTGGGCAAGAGGCACTTTTTCAAGTGGTGTTCCCTTATATTTAGCAGGGGGAGAGTAATTGTCCCTCTTCACCCATGCACAGTGTCTTCTCTAGTGGCTGTTCCTGGTGGTGGTCTGCATTTTTTTAAGATGGTGAGCCCTTTTGGGACAGGGAGCCATTTAGCCTTTTTATTACTATTTGCCTGTATAGTAAACCGCTTTGTGAACTTCGTGTTGAAAAGTGGTATATAAATACTGTTGACTGATGGATATGGACCTGAAGAGAGGTGAAAATTTTACTGCGGAAAAGTATCTGGAAATACAGAAGTTAGTATCTCAGTGGCAGACTATGCAGGGGGCTGAATTCACTACTCCGATGTCCTCACTGGTGGTGAGTGAGGTGAGGCTGCCCTGACCAGGTAGTGTCTCTTGATGGTAGAAGAGCAAGGAGACAACATGGGGCTGCACAGTGTAGGCTATTTGGCAGGGAAGAGATGCTTAGAAAAGGTGCAGGCCAATGGCCACAATGAGATTATTATTTTATTATTATTTATTTAATTTTTATCCCGCCTTTCTGCCCCATGGGCACCCAAGGCAGCTTACAACATCAAAACCATCACATTTAAAACCACAAAGTATAACAATTAAAACGATGTTAAAAAAACAATATTAAAACAGTTAAAATTTAAAACGAGCAAGGCACGTGGATCCCACAATTACAATTTGATAAAATGTAAAATGTAAAGATGAAGAATGTAAAATGCCAGCCAGCCTGTCAACAACTGAAGGCTTGTTTAAATAAAAAAGTTTTCAGGCCCCGCCGACATATTGCCAAAGAGGGAGCAGTTCTTAATTCTAAGGGGAGGGTATTCTAAAGTCGGGGGGGGCACCACCGAGAAGGCCCTATTCCTGGCCGCCACCCCCCTCACCTCTCCTGGTGGCGGCACAGTCAGAAGGGCCCCTCCAGATGACCTAAGAGTATGGGTAGGATTATATGGAAGGAGGCGGTCCCTCAAATACCCCAGACCTGAGCCGTAAAGGGCTTTAAAGGTCAAAACGAGCACTTTGAATTGGGCCCAGAAAGGAACCGGCAGCCAGTACAGCCGCTGAAGCAATGGCCCGACAGAGTCGAACCGACGAGCCCCAGCAACCACACGAGCAGCCACATTCTGCACTAGTTGCAATTTCAGGACCATCTTCAGAGGCAGCCCCACGTAGAGCACATTGCAGTAATCTAATCTGGATGTCACTAGGGCGTGGGTCACCATGGCCAGGTCTGCGCAGCTCAGGTATGGTCGCAGCTGGCGAATCAGCCGAAGCTGAGCAAAGGCTCCCTGGGCCACCGCCGCCACCTGGGATTCCAGGAGCAGCTGTGGAGCCAGGAGAACCCCCAAACTGCAGACTTGCTCCTTCAGAGGGAGTGCAACCCCATTCAGAGCAGGGCAGTAGTCCAATACCCGAGCTGTGGATTTCTGGACCAGGAGCACCTCTGTCTTATCCGCATTTAATTTCAGCTTGTTTGAGACGCTGCTACCATTCTCTGGGGGGGGGTGTGGAGCCTTCACAGTGCAGGCTGATGGCATCACTGGCCAGGTGCTACTAAGCTTTCTCCTTGCAGAGGACCCTGGTCTGCCCTCTGTCCCCACCAAGTGACATCCTCTGGAAAGAGCAGCGGTCCTCCTCCTGGTGGCTATGCAGCGGAGCAGCCAGGCAAGACATTCACACACACACACATATATATCCATGTAAGTTCACTAACGTGAACTGGCTCTTTCCTGGTGTAAGCATGGCTGTGTGTGCTCTGGGGAAAGGAACCACAAATTTTTTTAGCTTTGTATGTTTTTAGGTACTGGGCAGCCCAGTGCTGACGCAGCAGGGCTTGAACGTCCCATTCGGTATCCAGAACTGGGATCGAGCAGACTGGAGGTCTCCTCAGGGCAAGGGAACATTTGTTCCTTTACCCCATGTCAAGCCCAGCCTGCCCATTGGGGCTACTCAGATCTGCACCAGCTAAATTGCTGGCATCAGTCCGAGAAGCCTCACGTCAGAGGAAAAGGCTCGGGAGCCAATCCTACCCCTTCTTGGGCTTGATCTGCCCTCTCTCTGCCCTCACCCTGTCCCATTATGCCCCCTCCGGCCCTCCCATCACCCCAGCGCAGTACCAGCATAAGGTAAGTATAGGATTGGGCTGTTTATTGTTTTATTATGTTTATTGGATACCATTTTGAGTTTCTGGAAGAGCAGTCTATAAATTTTTTGAACAAAGAAGCACAAATAAATGTATGCCACATTGTGAACATTCTCTGCTGAAAAGCAGTACATTAACATTTTTCACAATAAATTTTTTTTAAAAGCATACATTAAAATTCTATATGAAGGTAAGCCAAACTGTGCAACATCAAGAAGGAATTCTGGAACCTATATGAATTATGCAAATAATGTAAACCGGCACCATTTTTCTAATTTTGCACAATGTAGTCTGCAATGCTTATAAGCCTGCACGCTTAAAAGAGCAACTTTGCAGCCACAGAAATTTGCTTTTTTACCCATCCCCCAAGACCATTCAGAAGTTGAATCCTGGGGCCAAGACCACTTTCTGCAGCTCTTCTGACCGCCAGAGAATCACAGCAAACACACTGCCATAGGTGTAAGAAGCTATTATGCACACTAGTCGGAAACTGTATAAAACTGTCTCCTTACACTGCTATTTTCTGTGCATTCTCCAATAGTCCTTGGGGACTATGCATTTTGACTGGGGAGTGCACAAAACTCCCTTTCCGAGTGGTCCATTTGTGCATATTCTACATGCCAACGTATGACTGTGCCTCAAGGCTAGTGTTTATGTACATTCAACTCACGTGATTTGGAACAGCACCACTGGCAGTTCCGGATGAAGACCCAGCAGCTGAAGTACGAGAGAACCTGTAAAATAAGGAGCTGCCTCCAGTGCGGATGTGACCTTTACGTGGGAGCCCTTTGCACAGAACAGCAAGTGTTCCGCTTAAGTGCCATTTAAACTTAATGAATCATGAACTCCTGGTGTGGGGCAGGGTCAGGAAGAATGGAGATGTATATTTGTGGCTAATGAGAAACTGTCAGTAACCATGCAGGTATAGGGGAACCAACCACTTTCCTGTCTGCTCCACTAGTTATGTACTTCGCCAGGTGATGCAGAACAACAGCTTATTACTTCAAGGAAGAAAGTCCCTGACTAGAACCGCTCACTATCTAAGGGCCAAACTAAAAGAGATGAGAAATGTATTTCCATTTCTTTAATTTAAAAAAGGAAAATAGCATGGAGTAGCGCACCAATCTGGATTGGTGTGCGTTATGGAAGAGTTTAGTCCTTTCCCCTGTGCCTGGCAAAAATACCACCCCCACTTCATGGGAAAGGATTAGAGCCACATAGGCACTAATAAAAATATTAAAGGCGAGAAAATAAAATAATGCAATTCTTGTTTTATCTAGTTTAGCCTTAAGAGTGCAATCCTAACCTGGAGTTAGGCTGGCACAGTTAGGCCAGCAAAGTTTGGATGGCAGAAGGGACACCATAAAGTATGTTTGGACCACTCTCGGAGTCAGAGAGGTCAGCACACAGACGTGCGTCATCCTCCCTGACTCTGAGAGTGGTCCAAACATGCTTTAGGCCGGGTGTCCCTTGTGCCAGTCAAACATTGCTGGCCTAATGCTGGCCTAACTGTGCCAGCCTAACTCCAGGTTAGGATTGCTCCCTACGTTTCAGAAGAGACACTTCTGATGGAAGGAAAGGAAGGAAGGAAGGTGGCGGAGAAGGTAACAGAGGAAGAATGCGTGCCAGCTGAGTTTCACACATATTTAGGCTCAGTTTCAGGAGTGGGTGAGGAGAAAGGAAATGAATCACAGGTTCTGAATATCAGCCAGTCCAGAAGGGAGAGTATCTTCCATCACTTCCAGTGTTGATAAAAACATATAAAATAGGAGCAGCAAATAAATGTACACTGATTGGTGCTTATGCACAGGAGTGACCTTAGGGCACATGAACACAGGAAGTTCTCTTTTACTGAAATTGTATATTGTTCCGTCTGCCCCAGTAGGGTCTGCCCCAACGGATGTCAAGCACTCAGGCAGGGATCTTTCCTCGCCTGTTGTCCTCTGAGATCTCACCTGACATCCGTTGAACAGGAAATGTTGGGGAACGTGAAATATATAAAATGTGACATGATGGACTGTATTCACCTCTAGGGTTGCACTTCAAGGTGGTACAGTTCTGCGGTAGACCAAAGCTAGGGGACATCACTAAAATTGAGTGCTGGGGATGTGCAACCTCTTGGTTTTAGAAGTAGGCTACCTCAGAATGCCAGGTGCCAGGGAGTGGCAACAGGGTACAGGTATCTTGTTGTCTTGTGTGCTCCCTGAGGCATCTGGTGGGCCATTGTGAGATACAGGAAACTGGACTAGATGGGCCTTTGCCCTGATCCAGTGGGACCGCTCCTTTGTTCTTAAGAGTATATGTCTGAAGAGGAGTGTCTGGTTCTGGTAGCTGTCAAAGAGAAATGCTGTGGAGAATCTTGATTTGCCACCAGTGTGTTTACCTCAGAATTTACCTCAGAATGCCAGATGTAAGGGAGTGGCAGTGAGATACAGGTATCTAGTTTTGTTTGCTCCCCGAGGCATCTGGTGGGCCACTGTGAGATACAGGAAGCTGGACTAGATGGATCTCTGGCCTGATCCAGTGGGGCTCTCCTTAACATTCATTGCAGTTTCCGTTGGGTGAATATGGAGAACTGATTCCCTGGAACTATCTTTGGTACCATAGTGAAACGTACTGGTCAGACAAACTAATTAGATGTGCATGTATTTGCTTATTTGCACCATTTCCTCTGTTTTGGCCACTCATAAGGATGGAACAAATGAAAAGCCCAGTGAAGCTTCACCTCTCTGAAATTCCTGCTCTAGTTGGTTGGGACAGAGGACCATAGAGGTAACAAGTCACCTGAACCCCCTTTAAATCCTTTCCAGCTTGGTTTGGCTGCTCCAAAGGGGGGGGGGTACAATGGTTTATCTTCCCAAGGTTCACTCTGCAACTTGGATGGGCAAAGCTGGGTGGGAGAGGCAGAAAGAGGTATGATGCTTAGGAAACAGGGACTGGTGATGGGAACATAAAAGTAGAAGAACATTATTACACTACCGCATAACAAAAACGAGAAGTGAAACTTTTTAAAGGGTTTGCCTTATGCCTTTGTAGAGCACCAGACACAAGAGGATTTACAGCTCTATCTTATGGTGCTTCAACACTGAAAGGAACAGTGGCTCTGAAATGACCGCCACTGTATCCAATGGGTGCCAAGGCTGGAGTCTCCATGGGGTAAGGCAGCAAATGCTCCCTTACCCTAGGTAGAACACGGCTGTAGGCAGCGATGGGATCAGCTAACGACTCGGGGGAATGCTGGGCGGGCAGCAGGAAGGCTGGGCGGGACTTCCGGGTGATTGACAGCCCATCTGTCCAGGTTTGCCGCCCGCCCGCCGCACGGGCTGCCCCCGGGTGGCGCGCCCCAACGCTGCGTGCCCTGGCACCCGGGGGCCCGCACCCATCCCCCCCGGTGAGCGGGCGCCCCCTCCAAGGCCAGGGCAACCTGTGCGGCGGACGGGCAGGCGGCGGATCCAGACGGATGGGCTGTCAATCACCCGGAAGTCCCGCCCAGCCTTCCTGCTGCCCACCCAGCGTTCCCCTGAGTCGTTAGCTGATCCCATCACTGGCTGTAGGTATTGGGTCGCCTTGGGTCTGCGCCTGCTACTGAGTGGGTACAGAATCAAGGAGGCTGGTGTTGGGTTTCCTGGCCAGGGAAGGTGTACAGGATATGGCAGTAGAGGCTTCTGCCATCTCCACCTTCCTCTAGGACCTGATCCTCCCCTGCCCAGTTCTGTCTTCCCCACTCTTCCTGTGCCCCAACAAGCGCTCCGCTGGCTGGCAGTAATATTTACCACTGGCCACTCTCTGCAGATGTCATCATGGTGCTGAGGCCCAGTCCTGCACACCTTCCTTCCCAGGTGTTGCAAAAGTGCTTTACGGTACGTTCTTGACACCCAGAGCCGAAAGTACTTGCATACCACTGGCACTCGGGCCCACAGGATTGGGCCCTTAATCTGTGTGTGATAGTACAGTATGGCAAAGTGTAACTATTTAACAGAGAAAAATCTCATCCAATGGCCTCCTTATTGCAGAGATTTTTCTTTTTCTTTTTCCTATAGGAGGTAAAAAAGCCTGACATGTACAAATACCAGACTAAGAGTTGCTGATCTGAGAACTGCACAATTCTAGGCACACTAACTCGGGAGTAAAATCCATTGTACATAATAAGTAAACATGCATAGGATTGGGCTGCACATCTCCTAAGCAAATCATTCATTGGGGGGGGGATTTTTTCCCCCTATCCATTAAATTCACTGATTCAGGAAGTTCTGTGATTGGTCTGTTATAATCAAGAATTCAAAGAAACCATCACACCCAATTAATCAGCGAAAGAGATTAGGTGGAAATTTGCCTTCCCCAGAGCAAGGAAGAGGAATGGCCTGTGTTACAAATCCAGTTTTGATTCCCCCCACCCTTCCAAATTTCCTCTCCAGCGTTTTGATTTCCGCTCTGCATCTCTGATGCAATCAATGATCCTGCCACCATTCAATGGAGCAGGCCATTCTAGAGTCCTTCCCTGGATGAAAATAATACACAGTACTATAAACCATGGGGAACTGCAGGGTATGAGCAGACATCTATGTCTTACTGCTAATTTATTATTCTTCCCCCTAGTAAAATATGTTCCAGTGCAGTTTAAATACCGATATAACGAATGACCTTTCAAAAAAAAAAAAAAAAAAAAAAGCTGTTGCATGAAAAAAGTGTTCTGCAGTACTCCCATCATCCCTGCTTGAGATTTACCTATGTAGAACTACAATCTATGCGCTAAGATACTATATACCCCTCTCCAATTCTGTATTTGTCAGGATGGGTCAAAGGCTCAAGGGATGTTGACAAACACACAAACCTTCACCACAGAGAATCTACCTAATTCCCTCCTTGTCCCCCCCCCCCCGTCTCCCAAGACAACCTCTCAATTTCAGATTTAATTTGGCAGATTTTAAAAAAACCTACACAGTGCCAAGGTCACCTCAAACTTTTGCTGTTTGCAATAAAGCAATACTTGAAGCCATAACAAATGAGACTGTTGGCCTATGGGAGGATTTGTATCGTTAATTATCTCACAGCAACTGCTAATTGGAGCTGAACCCGGTGATGCCAAATGGCCTGGGAAAGTGTTCAATGCCTATCCAAGTTTTGGTTTTATAGAAAGTCTTTTATGGAGTCTTTATAGCCTTGCAAGAATTAAGGTTGTTTCTTCCTGGAAGCTTGTTCTGCAAACACAGAAAAAACACCCTACTCTTAATTGTAGCTGCAGAACTGCTATGCTTGATTTCCCTCTCACCTCCTCCTCATTTTTCCCCTTTGTAAACCAATTTCAAAACTGTCACGTCCCACAGAAGTTGCACCAAGCCTTAAAGCAACTGTAAACACATACCCGTCAGCAGCTTGATCTTAATACATATTGGAGCAGGAAAGCAGAGAATACTCACTGTTAATAAAGAACATGCGAGCTGCAGCCATGTGACAGCATTTTGCAACCGGAAAATGTCAGAAATGCATCTGCAGCAAAGACAACTTAGTGGAGTCAGTTTTAATAAAAAACCTAGATTGGAACAAAGTATTTTTTTAGAGGGTGATTTTCTCTCCCACCTGAAGATAACTACCTCAAGGATAATGAAACAGGGATGAAGAGCACATGTAAGTTAACTCCAGTGCACCACATTGAGAGAAGCCACTGGGCCAAGGCAAGAATGAGATTCTGAGAATGGAAGTACTGATGATCATACTGTAATCTGCCAAATCTCTCACCGAGATCAGCACCGACAGCTGTTAATCGATTGACTACAGTGAATTCAGCCTAGGAGGAATACGCCACTGCTTGCAAAGTGGTATAGACAGGCAGACAGTGCAAAAGTTCAGTAGCTCCAAAAACATTTCAGCCTCTCCAGCTCCTTGCATTGGAAGCAACACGCTATTTTGCTTTAATGCAAGGGCAGCAACCGGAAAAAGGGGCTTCCGAGTTCTACCCGCAGAATCCAGTGCAGTTAAGGCAAACCTCAGCCTTGCCACCTGTTTTGCTCCAAGTATCCAAGCTAGGCGAGCAGAACAGCCCTCCCCACTGCTAGACCGCATTCTCTGCTGCAGTTACAGGGCTGCACAACCGCATTACTTTTCCGGGGCGAGGGGAGTTGGGGGAGCGACGCAGCGTTAAGGCTACAATCCTACCAGCTTGAAAGCACAAGTCTCGTTGCGTTCGATGAGCCTCCTGAACAAACGTGCATAAGAGTGGGTCACATACACAGAACTTGCAGGATTTGGAACGGGGCGGGGGAGAGAAAGTGGGGCGGGTGGTTCTGGATCGTTATCAGATCCAGTGAGTGGAGTAAGAAGAGAGGTAACTGAAAAATTTCTTGGAGGTACAATAACGATCGCATCGCATTTATCCCCTTCTCCACGTTTCTCCAGAATTACACGGGAACGGGGTGAGAAGGGAATATAAAAATCAAATCCACTAACACACCGGCTTTGTTAATGAATTCGGATTAACTGCAAACCCCTCCAAAGCGAGTCAGAACCCCCACATTTCCTGCCCCATAAGTACCCGTACTGGAAGATAGGGCACACACGCCACCCCTTCAGAAAGAATCCCTTAAACGACCTTGCAAGGAAAAAGGAGGTGGAATCGGGCTGGAATCGGAACCTGCGTGAAGCGATCGGAGCCTGCATCGTGCCTCAAACCGCGGTCGGACGGCTCCCGAACGGTCCCGGAGCCCTGGCGGTGGCTGCTGAAAATCCCGATCCTGCCCGATCCAGCTCCGGCTTGTTCTTTGGAACGGAAAAAAGTTCCCCAGAAACTTGCCCAGTACAGGAAGTTCAGAGGCTCGCCTGCCTGGGCAAGGGGTACTGCGGGGAGAACTCGCTTACTTGCCAGGGCAGCTCCTCGGTCCTCCTGGATGGGCGGAGCAGGTGCAGAAAAGCCGGAGACCAGGCACGAGCCGAGGTGCCGCGCCCAGGGCACGGAAGCAGAGGCGGCGGGGCTGCGCCTCTGGGACGCTCCTCGCTGCTGCCCTTTGCAAGGAAGGGCGAGAGCATGGCAATGGCGGGCGGCTGCGGTCCCAAGGAGCACCCGTGAGCTCGCGTTGGGGCCTGGGGAGATGCGCCCGTGCAAGAGGAGGGGCGAGGAGGGAGGGGCCTCTCACGCCCTGCACACACCGCGGACGCGTGCAGCCTTTCTCCGCTCTGCTCGCGCCGGCAGGAGCGGCGAAGCACGCCTCGCATGCAACAGGCACCGACACTCGCAGCTAAAGGCCACGCGCCGGGCGTTTCTCTCTCTTGCTTAGGGAACCGGGCGGGCGAGCAGACCACGTGTCTTGCTTTTTCCTCGCTATGTTGACTCCCGTGAGTGTTCTCTACATATGCCGCATGCAGCAAGACAAACGCCCAACAGCTAGACAAGCCATAGATCGTCTGCCTACACAGCGTTACTGCCAATCCTATGCGTGGCTACTAATTATAGTCCATGGGGCTCACTTTCATGCACGTGTGTATAAGATTGCAGCCTGGGACTGCAGTCCGAGCCACGCTTACCAGGGAGTGAGCCCCATTAAGTACCGTGGGACTTAATTCTGAGTAGACATGCATAGGATTGGGCTGTTCGTTTAGCTATTCAGGTAGCTATTTTTGGCCGATTTTGTTGTTATTTAGAAACCTTTATATGACTCTTCTTGTAACTTATTTTGAATCTACTAACGAGAAAAAGTGGAATATGGTTATAAGTTGAATAAATTAAGAGCAGCACAAGGGTGGGGGGAATTGGCACAAGAAAACATGTGCAAGACTGGCTCTAGACTTCTTTGAATGCATTTTAATTTCATTTATAGTCTTTTTCAGTACTGATTCACAAACTGCACAATAAACCTGTGTTTATTCATGCCAGATAGAAGCAAATTTGCACGAATCTTGTTGAACTGTTTGTAATAGTAATAGCAACTGACATGTCAGCCCTGGTTCCTCAACCCAGGTAGGGTTTCCTGCCTCTAAATCTGGCCCTGTGCCCATGAGTGGCACTTCAATAGCAGGCATGTGTCTTTCTGTACATAACGTTTATCAGTGATCTTATGCGCCTGTTTATGTCACTTCTCCATGTGTAGGTGGCATGCAAGCATTCTAGGCAGATGAGAGTGGTGGTCCTACAGATCCGTTGCCCCTGCCCATGATTCCGCTCAACATGGAGAAAGAGTTTCCCAGACTAGAAGTCATCCTTCAATGCAGCGGTAAGGCGTTTCATTAATGGTGAAGGTGCAACAAGGATTGTGAAAGGGGAAAGTGAGAACTCAGAAGTTCATTAAGGCTGCAGTCATACGCACACTTACCTGGGAGTAAATCCCTCTGAATGCAATAGCTCTTATTTCTCAGTAGGCATGCGCAGGATTGCACTGGAAGTATAGATTTTTTTAATGTCGTTTCCTGAATGAAGCCAAAGTTCCCTTCAGATTATTTTGCAGTCTCTTTGCATAGATAGCTATTATGTCCATCTGCAAAAACTCTTGTACTGTATAGTACTAGGATGTGTTGTTGTGCTTTGGGGGCACTAGGTGTCGCTGCATTGCTATGGGCTGGCTCCGTCCAGCGAAACAGCTGGGTCTCATACATTTTTATGCATTTGTCCAAACAACAGGCTTCTAATGCACATGTTGCTTACCGTACTCCTATTAATAATCTGACCTCTCCTTCAAAAAAGCCTTTGTACTTTACCTTTAACTCCTGTCAAGGCAACTTAAAGCTACTGTATATTATGGCATAATTTTAACAAATGACCACGGTGAAACCCATCAGGCAGAACCAATTCAGACCCCTAAAAATTGAACGAGAATTAATGCAATTTGCTTCTATGGCCACTGAAAAGAAATGCAATTTGGAATTAGTGTTCTCAGAATTAATTGACACAGAAATATTAGAAATAACACACCATTTGTTTCTTTAGCTTTTCAGGAAATGGTTTGAGTTTGGCACTATATTGAGAACTATAGCTTTTATGTTAAATTGAAAAAAATAGGCAGAGCAATCCTGACTGGCATTTAAGCCAGTACAGGTGCTCTGTGCTGGCTGGGTGTAGCAAGCATGCCATAAAGCATGTTTGCGCAACTTTGGGAGTCAGTGGGTCTAGTGCAGATGCCAGAGGTGTACCTGGAGGGGGATCAAAATGCTAAGTTTTGCAGGCTGCCAAACTCCAGTGTAACGTGTCCTCTTCCCCTCGCCCTTACAGCCATCCGGAGCAGGGACAGTGAAGTGGAGGAGACTTCTCTACCTCCTCTGAATGGTGGTGAGGGGGAGGGGACGTGTTACACCAGAGTTAGGCACCGTGAAAAATTAGCGTTGTGATCCCCTTCCAGGTATTTTACACTTCTGGCAGAGGCCTGCCCTGGCTCACAGAGGACGGATCCGGACCCTGCACTGACTGAGGAGGGTGAGTTTGCGCCAGGACAGATAGACCAGAGCAAAGGGTGGTGGGAGGGGGTAGGATGGGGATAGGGAGGGGCATTTTTGCGTGGGGAGGCGAATTGGCTGTGGCAACCCAGGCCGAATCCTAACCCCACTCTTGGCCCGATCAGCCTTATATTGGCAGCTCAGATTTGCACCCACAATTTTGTTGCCACAGATCCAAGTAGCCACTTAGGGCAGGCTGGGGCTTGACACGGGCTAAGAGGAAAAATATCCCCTTACCCCGAGTTGACCTCCAGCCAGCACCTGCCTTGCACTGGATACAGCGCAGGCAACTATGGCCTGCCTATTCCAGCGCAAGTTAGGATTGTGCCCCATGTTGTTCTTATGGTTTTATGCTGCTTTTATGGTATCGTGTCATTTTCTAGTAGCAAAGTGAATCAGAAAGGGAAAAGCCTATTTATAACTCTGGCACAAGCAAAACAACTGCACAACCCTCCCCCGTTCCAGCATCCTATCTTCCCATATTTTCCTTTTTGGCTGCCCTAGGTGCTTTGCAACCCTCCTGAAATTGGCCCGCGACCCACTGGTGGGTCTCAACCCGCAGTTTGGGACACACTAGTTTAGTTATGTTGCCAGTAACCTACGGGACTGTTTGGGCAGCATTCCGTGCCATTACTGCTGAATTCCACTGACAAAGTTTTTAGGTGCTAGATGCCAAGCAGAGAGTTTTAAAACACATTAAAGAAAACTTTCCCCAGATAAGTTGACTGCTTATTAAATTGGCAAGAGATTTCTTGAGTAAATGAACCAATCTGTGCTCCTTGAAGATTTAGCTCCAGAAGCAAATGTTAATCCCCCTTTCATTACTTTCTCTTGCTTGAGGGCTATCTTACTTCCTGTTCTTTGAATGATGAAGCTGAAATATTGTCCCACCTGCTCCCTGGTTCTTGCAGATAAATTCAGTATCACTTGGCAGACAGGAGCAATGCTAAAGGCAAAACATTGTGATTTCACATCTATGGTACTTTTGCCCCTGTCACTCTACTAACAATAGAGAACACGAGAGCCCAGTGGGGAAGAATTCCAGCAGGGGGCTAGATGTAGATTGGGCTGCAGAACGTATGGCCCAATCCTAAGGGCCATTTACACTGCTGAAGGGAGTGTTCCACAATCAACAATTGTGCAGCAACAAAGAGCAACAGGGAATGGATGCCCACTGCTGGTGGTATTGAGTAGGCGTCAGGAGGGAGGCAGGGAGGGGGTGGAACAGAGAGATGGTGGGGACTGGGCTCAGGAAGGGTTCAGCTACAGTGCTGCCTGGCGAATCCTAACCCCTTTCCCAGGCCTGATCCGCCTTCATGGGCTAACATGAACTTTCCATACCTTTATAGCTAGGGGTGGGGGTTTTTGGTGGTATTTTTCCCAAAATTTCTTATTAAAATAGCAAATTGCGATGTTATTTGTTTTTATCCAAATTTTTATTGCAAATTGTACGAACAGTGCAATAAATAAGGGTGAGTGGCTCTACAAAGGCAATCAATTACTGGCGCACACACCCCAGCCTGAAATAACCTGCTCAAATGTTCCCAAGCTACACCCTGGTATACAGTGTCAAGAAAATGCTGCATTCTATTTCCACATTCCAATAAAGTTGCCCCAGCATGCACTGTGAACTATGAACATGAACGTTCATAGTTTAAGCAAGCTTCTTCCTGTTTCTGCCACTCCTCCTCCTGATCCCTTACTGAAAACTATATGTGGATTCCTCAAAACTGTGTCAAAAATAAACAAATGGTGTTATTTTTGTGAAATTGATCCAAATTTGTGTCAAACTGTCAAAAATAAGCAAAAGCGGTGTTATTTTGCATTTTGACCTACAGTACATTTTGTTTTACGTAGTGTTTTCTGTAGAAATTCTCATTATTTAGCATTCTGTGTTGATCATCGAAAAAAACCCATCCCTGTCTATAGCTGTTGACGTAGGTTGCCCCATTGCAGTTTCTGGGCAGACCCTGGGACAAGGGCAGCGGCGGCATTCAGCCAGTACGCTGGGCAGGACTTAACTTTGAGCGGCAGTCTGCCTGTTGCGTAATGGCGCGTTCCGCCGCTTTGCGTAACGGGCGGACTGCCGCTCAAAGGTAAGTCCCGCCCAGCGTACCAGCTGAATGCCGCCGCTGGACAAGGGACCCTAGGACCAAAGGTTCCCTTACCTTTTGGAGGCATTAATGTGCCAAAGCTGCCCCTCCAGGGGTGCTGCTCCATGCGAACAGTTCAGGTAGGATGGTATGCACCTGCATATCAGCTCCTGGGAAGAGGGGGTGTCATTGCCTTGATTTCCAGCTTCTGGGCTTGTGTGAAACATTTAATTTGCCCCTCTGCTAAACCAGATGCTGGACCTTGGCGCTGATCCAGCAGGACTCTTATTATCCAGCAGGACTCCTGGCAAGAGGTTTAGTCAAGTGGGTTAAAGCCTCCGTTTGCGTGAAGCTAAGATCCAAAGGTCGCCTGTTCGAGAACACTGGAAGCTTCCGTGAGCAGCAGACTTTGAGAATTGCAACTGTTAAGAGCTGAGCTGTCTGTGAGAGAGGAGTTGTGCTGGGCCAGCTGTTTCTTTGGTGGGAGCAGAGAAGCTGTCTGTCAGCCAGCAGGAAGGCAATCGTGCGGCCAGAAAGAAGGACTAAACCACGAAAGTTCCATCTGTATGTTGTTGTAGTTCTTGAAAGACAGAACTTCTTTGTAATTTGTAAAAATTACAGCCGTTCCACGGCTGCCCTGGCCTCGGCGGGGCATCTGCTCACCAGGGGGGACAGGTGGGGGTGTGCCGGGTGCCTGGACGAGCAGCGGTGGGGCGCGCCAACTGGGGGCAGCCCCCCCCCCGAGGCCAGGACAGGCGGCGGAACGGAACAGACGAGCTGCCAATCACACGTAAGTCCCGCCCAGCATTCTGCTTCCTCATTCCCAAATCCTTTCACTGGATATGTCCACTGGGTTGTTGCATCTTTTCTCTTCCAGGAAGAACATTTCAGCAAAGGTGAGACTAGCCTGGCCTTAGTCAGTTGGCCAGGGAAAAAGCAACTGCAGAAAGTAGACTTCTCCTCTCCTTGCCAGAAAGAGCTCTGCTCCAACTGACAGCTACCCTGAGACTCAGAGCACAATCCAAACCCCAGGCTGGAATGAGCAGGCCAACATGCCTGCCTGGAGTTTGGATGTGCTGCCACAGTACCCAGGGAAAGGGGAAAATATTACCCTTGCGCCTGGTAGTACACAACAGCCCAATGTGGATACTCAGAGCTGTACCGCCAAAATAAGCAGCACACTCTGAGCAGCCAAATTGGGGCCACCCTGGCCTAGGATGGAGGGTAGGATCTGGCCAAAAGTCCAGATCCCGTCGTACCCTCCCTGGGCCAGGCTGCTCATGGACTCGCTCGTTGGCATACTGACGTCTATGACCAGTAGCGTTATTCACCCGGTACGCTGGGCGGGACTTACCTTTGAGCGGCAGTCCGCCCGTTGCGTCACGCCGCGTTCTGCCGCGTTCCCGCCCACGGGGAAAAAAAAGGTGGGAAAGCGGCGGAACGCGACGTGACGCAACGGGCGGACTGCCGCTCAATGATAAGTCCCGCCCAGCGTACCAGGTGAATAACGCCACTGTCTATGACCCAGGAGACCCTTCCAGGTTCTGTGGCTGTTTCTAGGTAGGGTTACCAGATCCAAACTGGGACAGAGTGCCTATACCTTTAACCATTGTATAGAAGAGGACATTTGGGCAGGTGCAGCTTTTGAAACCCTTCCATGATGAGCTGCACCTGCCCAAACTCCCTCTTCTATACATTGGTTAAAGGTATAGGCACTCTGTCCCAGTTTGGATCTGGTAACCCTATTTCTAGGTGCAACTATCTGTAGTAACAAATTGTCTTCCTCCACTGGGGATCAATTTTGTTTCTATAGACAGTTGCCCAAGAAATGAGCTGCAGAACCCAGAAGAGTTCTTCAGCAATTTCAAGCTTCCATGGCATGCCTGCAGACCTGTTGCAGCGCGGCATGTTGAACATCCTTGGGCTAAAGGGTGCTTGGCCTCCTCTACCTTCTTAATGTAATTCTAAGGGGAATGATAGGCTTGAGATATAAATGCACGTTCAAAAATCTCTACTCTTCATTCTGGTGTCACCAAACTGATCTCTTTTCTCTGCCTTTTAACACCACTCCCCCTGTCCTTGTGTGCCCTGTCCTTTTTTCATTTATCAGCCCAAGGGCAGGTCATTTTTCATTTTCATTTATGTGCACTGGCTGCTGCCAGGACTGTATTGAATTTTTAATGGAGGAACACCACTTTGGGAAATAATATTTGCCTGAAAAAGAGGGGCAGAAACATAATTAACAACTGTGGGCAGGCTGTGGCTCAGTGGATTCCATTCCTATGTCCCAAGTTCAAAATCTTGTTAAAGGATCTCAGGCAACAGAAGTTGGAAACCCTCGGCCTGAGAACTTGGAGAGGTGGAATAATAGCAAATAAATAAATAAATAAATAAATAAATAAATAAATAAATAAATAATACTTATTTACCGCCTTTCTTTGGTCATTGGATTGCTCCTCTGACTGTAATTCAAGGTGGTTTACATAGGCAGGCTTTATTTCTCTAAACCCACAAGGGGTTTTTACAAATTACAAAGAAGTTCTGTCTTTCAAGAACTACAACAACATACAGATGGAACTTTCGTGGTTTAGTCCTTCTTTCTGGCCGCACGATTGCCTTCCTGCTGGCTGACAGACAGCTTCTCTGCTCCCACCAAAGAAACAGCTGGCCAATCACGCGTAAGTCCCGCCCAGCGTTCCGCTTCCTCATTCCCAGATCCTGTCACTGGGCATATCCCTTGTGACTCTCCCTCCTGCAAGCTCATGGGTCCTTCAGAAGCTTTTAAAAACATTTGCATTCGGGCTGGTTTTCAAGGAGAGTCTTGGGGATTGAGCATTTCCATTTTCAGTAGCTCTAATTGGATTAAAAAGCAAATATTTCTCACATATGTTTGCTTTTTAATCCATTGTTGCCATGCCCAGCAACAGGATGCAGCAGGTTGCAAATGCACTTCAATAAAATAAGTAATAATACATATCTCTTCACTCAATCTACACAGTGACTAAATGCAGGAGCAAAGCAAGTGCAAAGCAGCAGTACAATATAATGTTCAATGAAAGCCAGCAGTAATTTGTTTAAAATATTAATAAGCGTTGTCTCCAATAAAGACAAATCAATGAGAGCAATTACAGGAATGGAAACTTACCAGGCTATAACAAGTTTCAGGGAAGTGTTATGGGAGGGAGAATCAGGGTTAGCATGTTGAGCAAAGCTCCAACTAGGATCAAAGCCAGGTGATCTCTGCTGGGTCAAGTGGTCTTTGGTGGGGGAGGAGGCGGGAAGCGGGGAGAGAATCCAGCAGCAATAGCACATTCTGCGCCCCTCGTTGCACAAACCTCCTTGGCCTTTGTCCCTCCCCAGACATATGCCACCAAAATAGGTTATGCATGTCTGAAGAAACCCTTATTGATTTGGCCAGGTGGCCTGAGGTCTTACTCAGAGGTAAGTAAAAAAAAATTTTTTTAATTACATGTTAAGTAGAAATAAGGTTTTTAAACTTATTTTTAATTTTTTTTTGAATATACCTCCGGTCTGTCTTCATGTTGCCCTTCCTACCATAGGATGCCACATGCTCCTTTTTGGCATGGCTGCATCACGGCTGATTGGGGGGCGGGGAGAGGATTGGGCTGTAAGAATCATAGGATGGAGTGGAAGGAATGCCATAGTACCAGCGGTGTCATCCGGCAACGAGCTGCCGGAACGCTAGGCGGGACTTACCGCCTGATTGGCTGCCCGTCCGTGACGTGTCGCTGCCTGCCCGCCCGCCACGCAGGCACCCCTGGCTTTGGAGGGGGTGCCCACCGGGTGCCTGGGCAAGCAGTGGAGGGGCGCGCCAACCGGCGGGCGGGTGGGTAGGCAGCGACATGTCACAGACAATCAAGCTGTCAATCAAGCAGTAAGTCCCACCTAGCGTTCCAGCAGCTCGTTGCCGGATGACACTACTGCATAGCACAGTCCTGTTTTGTAAAGAGAAGCCACTTTCTATATGAACTTCGGATGCTAATTTCATTGTGTGCTTCCTTTCCTTTAGCACTGTTATACTTCAGAAGTTCCAGGGGCTGTGCTACCAGATTAAGGCTGAAATTCTATGTTCTGTTTCCTGTGAGTCAGTTCCATTGAACTCAGTGGCTTACTTCCTAGTCACCTGTACAGTGGTCTTCAACCGTTTTTGTGCCACGACCCGGATATATAAATAAAGTATGAGACTGAGGACTCCACTGTTGATCCTGCTCCTTCCCAGGACCCTATCCGCCCATTCTCCACTCCCAGCGCTGCTCAGTGTAACTAACTATTCTTATTAGAGAGAGCAGAAAAAGTTACCATGAAGTCTGGCACTAGTAGTGAAAGCTATTTCGGCACAATGTCTAAGATCGTGAGCAGGATTGGGACACAATCTCCTGGTACCTGAAGGGGTCCATCAGATGCCTCCCCTTTTACTGGTGGTGCTCTTGTCCAGTGGTCTTCAACTTTTTTCATTCCCATAAATTGCTATGACCCCACAGCTGAGGCTTCGCAACCCCATTGGGGTCCTGACTCCAGGGTTGAAGAACACTTCTATATAGCATCAGGCCGTAATTTTCCTTAGGATGAGAACATACGAACAGCTTTGCTGGATCAGGCCAAAGGCCCATCTGGTTCAGCATCCTTTTTCCCCACAGTAGCCCATCATAGAAGCTTGTTGCTGCACTGCAGTTGGCATTCAGAGGCACATGGCCATTGAACCCAGAGGTATCC
This sequence comes from Lerista edwardsae, assembly GCA_029204185.1. Classification (NCBI taxonomy): domain Eukaryota; kingdom Metazoa; phylum Chordata; class Lepidosauria; order Squamata; family Scincidae; genus Lerista; species Lerista edwardsae. The sequence goes on from JAJKFI010000013.1 coordinate 4,906,806, forward strand.
CATAGCCATCATGACTGGTAGCCATGGATAGACCTTTCCATGAATTTGTCCAATCCCCTTTTAAAGCCATCCAGACTAGTGGCCATCATCTTGTGGCAATGAATCCCACATGCAGTCATGCCCGACATCTGAGGGGGATAGGTTCTTGGGCCCAACATGGAGCTGGAGGTGTGGACTTATAGTTGAGCTGCTGGTACTACCTGAAGCTAAGCAGGAGAATCTGTGATCTGTTTTTGAATGGGAGACAGAATGCCAGGCTGTGACAAGCTGCAGGACCTGTTGTGGCAGAACGGAGTCACTGTTGAGCTCATTTGCCAGTGTAGGAATATTGTGAGAAGGCCAGCCGGCAAAAGAACGCAGTCCAACCTTGAGGACCTGTCCAGGCTGGACTTACAATCACTTGCTGAAGCTCAATGTTACACAGTCAAAGGAGAGAACCACATTGTGAAGGCTACATCTGGGACTGAGGATTCAGTGAATCGCAGAATACTGTATGTTTGTAAAAACCCGGTTAAAACATCGTGGTTTACACTAGCCTGCCCATGTAAGCCACCTTGGGCATTTGCTTCAGCATGGGAAAGGCAGGGTATAAATTCTTCAAAATAAAAAAAAAATACCTGAAACCATGGATAAAAGAGAACCTATGTTAAGAATAGGGTTCTCTCCTGCCCTCCCCCTGAGCAAGAAGGTTTTTACTAACCCAAAATAAAAATAAAGGAAGGTAAGCCCCCCCCCATCCATGGATAATTGAAATCGCAGATATGGAATCTGTGGATATGGGGGCCCACCTGTATTAGTTAGGGGCTGTGATGATTATGTGTTTGTCTACCCTATGTCTTCCACCTGTGGTTTTATTGGAGAAACCCTGGTTCTAGTATTGTGTGAGAGAAGCAAAACTTATTTTTATCCACTCTTTCCACATCATGCATAATTTTGTCTCAATCTTGTCCCCCAATTGACTTTTTTTCTGTGCTAAAACACCCCAAATATTCTAGCCTTATCATTTAAGGAAGGTGTTGCAGCTCTAATATTCTCCCTGGGGTATAGTAACCAGGACTGTACACGTATACATATGTGTAGTCATATATAGGTGCAATATAATATTGGCAGTCTTCTCAATTCTGTTCCTAATTACCCCTAACAAGGAATTTGCTTTTTTGCCTTGCACTTAGTTGAGCGATTTGTTATGCTGAATTCCCTCTCTGAAATCTTGTGCCCTCAGTAGACTCTTTCTATCCTCAGACAGCTCAAAACACCCTAGTCTTACACAAGGCACCATTAAACCCAGTGATGGGATCAGCTAATGACTTGGGGGAACACAGGGTGGGCAGCAGGAAGGCTGGGCGGGACTTCTGGGTGATTGACAGCCCATCCGTCCGGGTCCGCCACCCGCCGCACGGGCTGCCCCTGGGTGGTGCGCCCTGCTGCTGCGTGCCCTGACACCCGGGGGCCCTGCGTCCCCCCCCGGTGAGCGGGCGCCCCCTCCGAGGCCAGGGCAGCCCATGCGGCGGGTGGGCAGGCAGCGGACCCAGACGGACGGGCTGTCAATCACCCAGAAGTCCCGCCCAGCCTTCCTGCTGCCCGCCCAGCGTTCCCCTGAGTCGTTAGCTGATCCCATCACTGATTAAACCCCACCACCAAGCAAAGGCAAATGGCAGTCAGCTTGCCTGCTCAGCCATACTGGCCCCTCCTCCTCCAGTTAGTGGTTCCAGGGGCAAGGCAGCCACACAATACAATAATTCCCTACAGCAACCTTTGTTCCAATCACAGTCCCAAGAACCTCAAATATCTGTCCGTCAGTCCCTCTTTACACTCACACCACTTTTCTTCCCGGGAGCTACTTTTATCCCCAGGGCCTTTATCCAGTGGTGTCATCTACTCTCCCGTAGACGGAACGCTGGGCGGGACTTACGCGTGATTGGCAGCCCATCCACTCACTTCCGCTTTTTTCCCGCTTGCCGTGCGGCTTTTCCTGGCCTCAGAGGGGGCGCCTGCTCGCCCAGGCACCTGGTGTGCCCCCCACCCACCCACCCTGGTGAGCAGGCGCCCCCCTCCAAGGTCAGGGAAAGCTGCGTGGCGAGCGGGAAAAAAGCGGAAGTGAGTGGACGGGCTGCCGATCACACATAAGTCTCACCCAGCATTCCATCTACGGGAGAGTAGATGACACCACTGCCTTTATCTCCAACTCGCTGCAGCTGTGAACTAGCTTCCTGCAAAGGCTCTGGGTTAAACCCTGTAATTCCTGGCTGACATGGACAAGGGGCCACTGCTGATACCATTCCCTATCTCCTCGGGGTCACCTTTCCACTACACAATTTCCACTTCACAATTTCCACTACAGCTAAACACCACAATCCAAAGATCCTTTTCCTGGTTTGTCACTGACAGCTCACACCCCATCAAGCCGTGTAGTCATTACCTTATTTTTGTGCAGTTGTATGTTTAATGAATCTTGGCGGAAAGGTTACTGCAGAATTCAACAAGGATTGCAAGAGATGGTTTGGTGGGCAAGAATGTAAATAAGTGGAGGATAAAGATGTAACAAGACACGTTTATTCTCTAAATCTTTTTACACCCAAACTATCTCATGAAAACATTAGAGAACTTTAGGCCCATGACGCAGCTGATTTAAGGAAAAACTAGAAGATGTATGGGTATAATCGGGATAAGATAAATTATATTTAGATAAGTTTATATTGGAATGTTTAAGGATAGGTGTGAGTAAATATGATTAAGAAAGTCCTAACGCCATATAAATATATTTATATATTTTTTTCTTATTAAGCTGTAGAGCTAGGTGAATGTAACAATAGATGAAACATATTATTTAGATATATAAATTATTAGTAATGCATTAAATATATTACAGGCTTTAGCGGTTTGTTCCTAATCCTTTTGTTTGTTTTAGATGGCTTTTTTTTCCTAATTAATGTTAGTGTTTGGTATAATTATAAACGCGAGAAAGATAAAGCGATTTAACAAGCATTTAATGTTGGTAAAGAAGAGAGAATTTTACACCAATGAGGAGCACCTAATTGATACTTAATTAAAATATAAATGTTTAGAACTCAGAATTATATAACTTTGATTCATACAATTATTACTTATATATTGCTTTTAGACATGCTGTAATCCTCCATTTTTACCTTTTGTGTGTATCCCTTTGTTTACCTCTAACCTTATGTAACCTATTTACCTATTTCCCGTAACTGTAAGAATAAATATTAAAACTATTATTCAAAAAAAGAAAAAGAAAAAAAAAAGAAAACATTAGAGAACTTCCTGGATACGGCACTTTTGATGCAAGCCTATTTTAGTAATATAGTTTCAGAACCGAGGTGTATGTGCATGTGTTTGTGTGTAGGAGGACTAGTGATTCCTCAGAGAGCAGTGGGAGGAAGACAGAGTATGGCGGCTGGTTGGCATTCCCTATCAGTTCCCTTCCATCATTTTCTCACTCTGAATTGCATCCCCAAGCAAATTCCTTCTCCCCCTGGAGTTTCAGACGTGTTTGGTATGAGTCTGGGCACCTCATTTCTCCCACAAAGATACCACAGGATTTTTCTGTGGTATGTGTGTTTGTCTGCAGGCTTCCTTCTCAACTGTGCGTTTTAACTACTTTATTATATATACTTTATTATGCACACACACACACACACACACACGATTGTGTTTTTGGTTTTTCAAATGTAGCTATATGGAAATGGATTTATCTGAAACAATTCATAAAGATACATTTTCCTCTGATTTGTCTGAGCACTAAAAAGTAAGAGTTATTTATGTTTTCTTTGCAGCCATGTAATGATATGTTTTTCAGCTGAAATGATGGAAAATGGAATTGAAATGAGCTGAAGCAAATAAATCTAACAAAGGCTGCAATCCGAAGAGCTTCCTGAGCTGTGCTCAACAGTTGCAAGTGCCCAAAGACACTTCTGGTGTTTGCCCTGCACTTAACAACAGTCTTCCATGCCTTTTCACAAACTGCTTTTCAAACAGTTTCAGAAGTAGTTGCTCAAGTGTCATGGAAGGTACTGATTGTTGGTGGACGACGACAACCAAAGTTCTATTTGCTGCACACAGCTAGTCTTGTAGTTCTATGCAGCGGCGTCATGCTACCGGTATGCGGGGCGGGGAAGACGGCGAAGCGGAGTGTGATGCAACGGGCGGGCTGCCGCTCACCCGTTCCTCCCGCCCAGCGTACCGGTAGCATGACGCCGCTGGTTCTATGGATGGTGTATCAAAAAGATGCTGCAGTTGCTACCAATGTAATGACAAAGAGCATATTTATAGCTATAATAATAATAATAATAATAATAATAATAAACAAAATGTCTCAGGGTGAAGAATCAATCAGTTCAAAAAGGACTGTGATTCATGTAGTTTTAATAATAATAATAATAATAATAAATAATAATAATAATTGTAAATGAGCATTTATATAGCATTTCAGAATGCTTAAAGTGCTCCACATACAATTCAAACTATGGTTTGATCAGACCACGATTAGTTCACAAGCCAGTATCAGACATACCTGTATGAACAGGTCAAATGTAACAATTAAATTGGTAATCAATCACTTCTGGTCATAAAGGTAGTCATAAAGATAGAATATCTTTATGAAAAGATAGGCTAATGTTATAGTATAATGTTATATGTTTTCTATATCTCCACTTTTAATACTAGAAATTGGATTGGGGCTGCAGTCCTGTACATGCTTCCCTGAGAGTAAGTATTTAACGCAATGGAATTTACATCTGAGTAGACATGCACAGACTGTACTGTTATGGGCCAATCCTAAAGGCATGTTATGCCTTTAGCATAAGGCATGTTACATTGGAATTCGCATTCTGCCTGCATAACGTGCTTTGCAGCTGATGCAAATACGACACTGCTCGGGTGCGCAGCCTGGCGGCTGCCAGAAACAGGAAATGGCCAGGTCCATGTGATGACGGACTGAGGATGCCTGTCAGTGCCTGTAAGGCCATGCGGGGGGGGGGGCAGAGGGAGAGGGCAGCGTTGTGCATGAATCTCAAAATTCGAGTCAATTCAGGAGTCTCCGCCGCCTCATGAATTGTTTCGTGCACGAGTCCTAGAGCACACCCGAACTGATTCCACCCTGGAATTTCACAAGCCATTTTCCTGAGTCTTTTCGTGGCAAACGTCTCAGCTTTCTGCCTCCCCTCCACCCACCTATGACTGTTCTGGCTGGAAGGAACGAAATGACCGTTGCTCGTGGCGACTTTGTGGCGCCTTCCGGATCTCCGAAAGAGTTCTTTCTGATGCGGAAGCCACAACAAGGTAATAAAGCGCGCACTTTGATTTGAGTTGCCAGAATTAATCATCATCATCATCATCATCATCATCAATCATCAATCATAATCATTATATTATTATTATTATTATTATTATTATTATTATTATTATTATTATTGGATTTATATACCACCTTCCTTAGGTCACCAGATTTCTTTAATGACTGTAACTCAAGGCAATTTACATAGGCAGACTTTATTCAGAAACCCGAAGGTTTTTACAATTTTTACAGAAAATGTTCTCTCTTTCAAGAACTACACACATACAGATGGATCTTTCTGGATTTAGTCCTTCTTTCTGGCCACCCGTTTGTCTTCTTGCTGGCTGATAAGCAGCTTCCCTGCTCCCACCAGAGAAGCGGCTGAACTTTGGCACAACTCCCCCTCATACAAGGCAGCCAAAGCTCGGCTGTTAATCAGTCGCGATTAACGAGGTCTGCCGCTCACAGAGACTTCCGGCTGTCCCGAACTGGCGACCTTCAGATCTTCAGCTCTTATCTTCAGGCGAACGGAGGCATTAACCCTCTTGACTAAATCTTCTGCCAGAACTACTGACTCATCGAGAGTCAGTGACCAAATTAGGGAGTCAAATTGACAGTGCAATCCTATGCATGTCTACCCGGAAGTAAGTCTCATTGTGTACAATG
>JAJKFI010000013.1:4927764-4941170 GCA_029204185.1 Lerista edwardsae
TACCTCGGGGATGCATTGTAGCTGCTTTAGCACCAGAAAGTTGGATAGGATTGGGCCCTAAGGGTGTGTTAGGTCTCATAATTTGGGAATGACTGTATCAGGCACTCCAACATGAGGTTCCCACCCAATCCCTTTATCACCAAGACCCACTTTTAAAAATGACACACAATCAGGATTTACCTAGCTTTGTGAAAGTAAAAAACGATGTTTTGCCTTACCAAATGCTCAAACCCCTGGTTTTTTTCCCTTTTTATTATGGGGGGATGCCCCTTCTGGAGTGTTTGAGCTCTATGTTCATTGAATCAGGACCATTCTGATGGTCTTGTGTTCTCCTTTGCCTAGCTTTCAATAAAAGCCAAGATACATTCACCCACTCATGAGAAAATGCATACATGGGTCTCGGTTTTGCTTTCTGGAGGGCTCAGTATATTTTCCTTGTTAGCTGGGAGAAAGAATTCTTCAAGAGTTTGTTGAGGCTTGTGTTGATCATATCAGGATCATTCTGACATTGTGTTCCCCTTGGCCTATCCTTTGAAGTGGACCGAGGCATGTTTGCCTACTCATGAAACTGCTCCATGTAAACACATGCTGCTCCATTTCACTTTCCATAGGTCTCGGTTCATTTTCCTTGTCACCTATTGGCCTGTCAGTTTCATGACCCACCAAAAACCAGGTCCTGACCCACAGTTAGGGAACAACTGAATTACACGGCGAGCAAGAGAGAAAAGCTATATTGAAAACTGATTCAGGGGCAGGGGGATTGTCGTCAATGCTTCTGTCAGGAGAATGATGGAGAAAGGATTGTGCAAGTTCTCTAGGAAATACTGCACTGTATAAGATTACTGCCAGACTTGAGTTGCAAAATGACCATTGCTAGCTTCTCCAGGGTATGTGAAGCCTGGAACAAAGAGAAAAGACTGGACTATAATTAAGGTTTCTTTTTTTTTTTCCTTCCCTCTCTTTAAAAAATAGCTATAAGAAAAAGTTGTGTGTATTTTCATGTGTATAGAATATTTCTGATATGGTGTCATATATAATGGTACGTAATTTCACCACGTACCATTCAAAATACATCACTTAGAGTGACAAATACGTATTAAGTTAATGGCAAATATCTGCTCTTTTCTGACTAATGCACTTAATCAGATGAAACGGAGATACAAGCAAGGCTTAATAGGAAAATTGGTGCTCAGACATTCTGGGGACAAGTGCTGCAGAGACACACAGCAGTTACTTAACTGCAGTTTGGGGGGAGGGCAGGACTTAATATGTTGATGTCACATAGAGCATTAGTTGCCTGCCGATAGCAAATATTAGGGCTGCAGCAGTGGTGAACCGAGGTCATTTGGCACCACAAATTTTTGTCACCCTATAATAAAATTATTTTCAGTAATACAATTAATAATAATAATGGCCAGAGAAGAAGCACCAAACAGTAAACATTTTCTTCTTCCACACACACACACACACACACACACACACACACACACACACTTTGTAAGTTTGTACATTTATATTTGTATGTTGTATATAACTTTGTATATATAATCATAACAATAAACATGTTTCTCTTGCAGGTGGATGCAGCCATCCCTACCTAAATTGTGACTGCCCCCACCATTTTGGGGTGGCCTCCCCAGCCACCGTCTTCATATGCCGCTGGGCTGCAGTCCACAAGTGGCTTACTTTGGAGTCATTTTGCTGATTTTGTTGGAACACTCTTGGATAACTGTTGAGAAAGAGAGACTTTAGAAGACCTGCAATAGTAGAAGACACTTGAATCCAGTGTAGTGTTGGGCTAGAGTGACTAATGTGGCAAAGTCAGATCGTTTTGACACACACACACACACACACACACACACACACACAGAGAGAGAGAGAGAGAGAGAGAGAGAGAGGCTGTGTTTGTTTTCCGCTTCTAGTGTTAGAGAGCTGGGTTTTTCCTTCTTTCAGCACATTTTGGGTTGAGTTTGTTTTTCACATTCTAGCATGCTTGCCATGCTAGCAATTTGAAATGCGAGCACAAAGCATTAAAAATGGCCACCTCCATGCTTTGATTTCTACTGCAGAAACATGGCGGCCTCTTGATACCAATGCATTCTGAACTGTAATGCTATTTTTCTTTTTTAAATATGTCCTTTATGAAAACAGGACATGTTGCTTAGACCACTGGTTCTCAAAATTTTCAGCACCGGGACCTACTTTTTAAAATGACAATCTTTCTAGGATCCACCGGAAGTGATGTCATTCGCATGGAAGTTATGTAATGGCTGGAAGGGCTGTCATTGTGACGTCACAGCCTGCTGCTTTCCTGAGAATGCAGCAATAGGTTGGGTTCCTTCTCAGCCATTTTCCAATAGCAAAGTGAATCAGAGCGCAATCCTAAACTGGCGTTAGGCTGGCATAAACTAAGCCAGCAAAGTTTGGCCAGCACAAGGGCCACCACAAAGCATGTTTGGATCTTGGATTCAGAGAGGATTGCTCATGTCTGTGTGCTGGCATCTCTGACTCCGAGAGTGGTCCAAACATACTTTACGGTGTCCCTTGTGCTGGCCAAACGTTGCTGGTTTAGCTTGTGCCGGCCTAACTCAATTTAGGATTGTGCCCTCAGAAAGGAAAAAGCCTATTTACAACCTTGACATAAGCAAAACCACCACACACTCCCCATTTCTGGCATCCCACCTTCCCATATTTTCAATATGGCCGTTCTCAGTGTTACACCACCCACCTGAAATTGGCTCGTCGTGACCCACAGCTTGTGAACCACTGGTTTAGATTGTACAATACTGTGCCAGCCAATTAATGGGGAGGAGTGCATAAGGATAAACATAGTTTTTTTTAAAAAACAACAACAACAACTTGGAATTAAGGTTCCCAAATTTCTTTCTTTTTATACGCTCAGAAGCAGTTCAACACTTCTCGGGCAGCCCACTCCCAGGCTGTGTTGTCGCAGCCAGACTTCATGGCCCACGCTACATCCAAAGCAGCTTAGGAGGCGGCTGGAGATCACCTCAGGGTAAAGAGATAGGTTACCTCGAGTAAGGCCACAGCCACCATATTTAATTAATTAATTAAATTTATACCCCGCCTTTCTGCCCATGGCACCCAAGGCGGCTTACAATATTAAAATAAAATAAAACACAGTATTTAGCAATTAAAAACAATAATTAAAAACAGTTTTAAATTAATTAAAAATCTAAAACAAGCCCCGTGGATCCTAAATGTACAAAGAAAGCCAGCCAGCCTGTCAACAATTAAAAGCTTGTTGGAATAAAAAGGTCTTCAGCCCCCGCCGAAACATTGCCAATGAAGGAGCAGTTCTCAGTATTCCAGAGTCCGGGGCCACCACCAAGAAGGCCCTATTCCTGGCCGCCGTACCTCTCACCTCTCCTGGTGGCAGCACAGTCAAAAGGGCCCCCCCCCCAGATGACCTAAGAGTCCGGGCAGGATTATATGGAAGGAGGCAGCTTCTCGGATCTGTACCAGCTGTACAGCCGACTCAAATCCAGGAAGCCCATATACGGCTGCTGGGCTTGGGGTTAAAATGCAGTGTGCAGCTGATCCTGCAGCTGATCCTGCCACCTCCTAGGCCCAAGCCACCTCCCCAAAATGCCTTCACCCACCCAAAAACGCTCCTTCCATTCCACCCTCTTGCAACCCTTATCTAGACCCTGCATCACCTAGTGCACACTTACCTATGCCCGCTAGCACAGGGGTCAGATCTGGTGTTGCTGAGCCAGCATGGGCTCAGCCAGCTGCCTCTTCGCCATGTTCCCTGTCCTCTCCAATCCCTACTCAGTTTCTCCCCCTCCCTGTCCCCCTCTCCACCTCACAGCTGCTTTTCTTTCTACAGCAGGCACAGTGGGGTCCAGTGTTGGGGTGAAGCTGCCTTTTGTGTCAACCACTGAATGACAGCAGAAGTCACTTCTACTTTGGTAAGAGGCTGTGCACTATACTGGTGTTCCTGGGGGGTGGCGCCCACGCCCGCTCCCCCTAGAGGCATTCTGGGGACTGGAGAGACTGTGTGCACGCTCCCTGGACCTGGTTGAAAACAGTCACTTCTGGAAGTGATGATTTTCAGGGGCCTGCCAGAGGCCTAAAATTGTCACTTCCAGCTTTCAGCAGGAAAGTGACTATTTTTGGAAGCCATAAGGCCTCAGAATGCCTTCTGAGGACCAGGGAGGCCATTTGCGGCTTCCCCAGTTCTCAGACGTCCCTTTGGGGCCCACCCACTTTTAAAAAAGAGGAAGAGGAGGAGGGCATCCTCCAGAGCGGAATGGTGATGGGCTGTGCAACTGAAGGCAGGAGGGGACAATTTTGCTCCCCTTTCCTGCCTGGCAATTGGGGGCATTTGCCCCCCTGAGCCCCCTAGGTGCGCTATGGCTGCACAAAGCCCAATCCTCAGTAGGTTGGGCTGTAAGATGACTACCCCCTGGAACGAAACACAGGAGAGTCTCAAAAGCAATTTAAGCCTTCTGTGTGAAAGCACCTTCAGACAGGAACAAGCAATTATCTTAAACCAACTTTAATGGAATGGGATCAAATTAATCATTCCTGAAGTCTTTTCAGGCAAGCATCTTTCGTTTTAATGATACATTTGGCCCATTATTTGATTGCAAATGTCAAGCAAGATAATAAGGATTCAAAAAGAAAATGCAAGTTCCCTTTGGTTTTTTTTAAAAAAAGGTAAAATGGAATAGAAAGCACTTATTGGCAGCTGGGTTGCTTTTCAGAACAGAGACACTAGCAGATACCAACAACAAAAAGATACTTGTGCTAAATTATCTACCTTAGTTCAGTCATTGTTAGAGAACTTCCTATCATCACCTGCTCCACTGGTTCGGTGCAGCAAATGGCGTTCCTTCATCTGTTGGTGCTCACAAATAACCTGCAATCTTTACAGCCCATAGACTTCTTTTTTAAAGTCAAACAATGAGGCTCTGGTTCGGGAAAAATAGGTTTTCTCTTTTCTCCCAAACTTTGAATTAAAAGGGCATGAATTTACTGAAGTAGGAGAAGGAAAGTTCTAAAAAGGTGCTTCTAAAACCATGTGGCAGGTTTCTTTATTTTTTTTTATCTGTAAAAAACACACAGGTTTTAAAGAAGAAATTCAGAGCACAATCCTAACCTGGAGTTAGGCCAGCATAGTTAGGCCAGCACAGTTTGGTTGGAACAAGAGCCACTGTAAAGTATGTTTGGACCACTCTCTGAGTTAGAGAGGCCAGCATACAGACATGCGCCATCCTCCCTGACTCCAAGAGTAATCCAAACGCACTTTACGGTGACCCTTGTGCTGGCCAAACTGTGCTGGCCTAACTGCCGGCCTAACTCCAGATTAGGATTGTACTCTCAGTGAGATGGCTTTAGAAATGGTCCGTGGATACAGCTGCATCTGTGAGCCACTTTTTTACCATCATGGAATTCAAGGCTTTGTGCTTGTGGGTTTCTAGTACTTTCTCACCCAGGTATTGATCAGACTTAGACTAGCTTAACTTTAGCAAGAATGCTCTATCACGTGCCCTGGGAATTTTGCCAGAACTGACACAAATCAAACATGGTTCAGTTTTCCTTTCTCCCTCACTCCCCCAAAAATGTCCTTAAAGGATAGAGTCAGTGTGCTGGCACAGCTAGTCTGCATTCTAAATTTTGGGGGATGGGTGTGTCATGGCGTTTCAGAATCCTGGGAAATGGTGGATAGACAAGTTACTTCTGCATTACAGTTTCTGCTGTTGATTCAGTAATCTGCTGAGTGCAGAACTAAGGTGGGGTTTCTACACAGAACAGCTCAATCCTATTCTCACCCCACCCCACCCCCACTGATGCAGCAATCCCAAAATAGCTACTGCTGCATCCTGCAGAAGGGGACATTGCAAATTTGCTGGCATAGTTCCACATAGACCCATGCCTCAGGACTGGGAAGGCTGTGGGTTCAGCGGCAGTGATGGCCATCAAATCCTAGCCCCCTTCCCAGACCGTATCCACCTGCCCTTGCCCCATCACCACCTTGTTCCACCCTTTCCCGCCTCATTTCACCCTCCCTTTCCCATCCTACCTCCTACCTGCTTCTGTGGGTCTGGGACAATCCTCTGGCGGGCAGAGGAAGGCTCCAGCCTTTCCATGGGCGTTTCTGGAGCACACGACTCTGCGTGCTGTTAGAGTGGCTTTTGGACTGCCATAAAGCAGTCACCACCAGCGGAATACGCATTGCACTGACTGCTGGCCTGCGTAGCATTGGGCTGTGAATGTAGTGCTATTTTTTATCCAGAACTGCCATCCTCATGTCCAAGGTCCTCTGTAAACCTTTGCTCAGAAGCAAATACCACTCAGCAAAAAGTTTCTTGCAATGTTAGATAACAGCATCCTGTTTGTAGCCCCTGCCCCTTCTATTTCTTCTGGTTGACTGCAGCTATGGGTTTGTCTGGTTAGAGCAGTGGTTCTCAACCTTTTTTCCACCGGGACCCATTTTTTATAACGACAGCCTGTTGGGACCCCCAACCATAAAATTATTTTCATAGCTACTTCATAACTGTAATTTTGCTACTGTTATGAATTGTAATGTAAATATCTGATATGCAGGATGTATTTTCATTGTTACAAATTTAACATAATTAAAGCATAGTAGTGATTAATCACAAAAACAGTATGTAATTATATATTGTGAAATATTTATTTCTAATTACAAATAAATGAAATTTTGTCTTGAAGCATGATGTAGCATGGGTAATAGTCATGGTTAACATCAAAGGGGAGATGGACTCACCTAGCTGCTGGCCAGGTCCAATACTTTTGGATAAGACAGGGGTCAGGGAACTTTTTTATCTTTTACCCCAAAATATAGATATGCTGATGTTACCCCCCTTGATTTGATTTTTAATACAGGTACTTACTAAAACTACCAGTGAAAGATAGGTGTCCTCTCAATGGAGCAGCAACTAGTCGACTCTACTGAAGAAGCGGGCGGACTTGGAGGCAGGGCCCGGGGCATCACTCAGGGAAGTGTGTTATACACAAGGGCCTGACGCACCGCACTGCGTCAGGTCCTTGTACACTACAGTACTGTAACACACACAGCCGGGCATGCGTATAGAACAGTGATGGCGAACCTTTTGGGCTTGATGTGTCAGAAATTTGGAAAATTCGTAACTCAGCTCTCCTGGTGTGTCAACCCCCCCCCCACCAGAACAAAAGAAAAAAAATTACATATTGGAACCCATTGCTTTTTATTTGATTAATTAATGAGCTTAATTAAGCGCGACCGTCCATTACCCCCAGGAATTTCATTTTTACCCCATTTGGGGTAATTTACCCCTGTTCCCTGACCACTGGGATAAGACCAAGACCGGCATCAGTAGTGAACTCCTCTGGGGCACAGGGCTCTTACCACAGGGCATATCAGATATTTACATTACCAACAGCCCAGTCATGGGCTTTGCAATGTCAACCCTGGTTACTCAGCAGAGGGAAACAGACACACACTCAAGAGATGCTTCCACATTTTTCATTCATAGTAATAGGAAAAATTTCATTCATCGCAGTACTGAACCCTGGGACTTGAAAACTCGCTCCTGCACCAAGCCCAGAATGTCAGCTCAAATAAAGTCCTGCTGCCACCCACCCTTTAAAAAAACCAAAGTGACATGCCTTTAAAGATGCAGATAAATAATAAAAGTTTGAAGCACAGCCAAGACAATAGATGTGGGGACAAGAAATGCAGCAAAAAATTTTGACATCATGCACACACCTAGAAGTTTGCAACATCCTTGCTCAGAATCCATTCCCAATATTTCACTACACTTTCACATGAGCAAAAACATGATGCAGCTGTGCAAATGTAGAGGCAGAGCTATGCAGATAAGAGACTTGAGCCTGAATAATTGGGGTCACCAGTTGGTACAGGGATTAGCCCAACAATGGTATCCTGAAATTCAGCCCTTTCTTTCTCCCATGGAACTGAATGGTTGCCATTTACATCCATGGGGAAAAGTAAAATACTGGACTTGGCCACACTGTCCCTACTGATTCCTTGACAAGAGCTGATTCAGTCCTTCCTGACAGGGACCTCAAAGACCCCTTCTCCCCACCAACTCTTCACAAGAATAATCTAAGGGTGAAGAGTTATGTTGTTAACCTTGTTGGTTTATAACCCCCACCAAAACCTCTTGTTAATGCTGTCAGGGACTTGCCCGAGACCAATTAAACTTAAGGCACAGTCTCTAGTCTAGATGTATGTACTGTACTACACAACGCACTCCCTTCCTTCCCCACTTTTTGCTGAAGAAGGGCACATTTTTTCGGGTTTAGGAAGCCCAAGGTTCTAGTCCTCATGACCATGAGAGAGGGCGCCTGGGGAGGAGAAAGTGGAGGGGATCCTGGCGCAGCACCCACCACCACGCCTTCCTCTGAGCTCACTCACCGTGGCAGCTTGCCCGGACTACCGACACCCCCGCTGGCTGGCACTGGCCCCGCCGCAGCAGCAGATGGAGCTGATACAGGCAGCCCCACCCCCTCCGCGGGGCGGCCAGGGGCGGCAGCATCCTCCCGCGAAAAGAACCGCGGGGCGTCAAGGGACAGGCAGGCATGCAGGTCCAGCTTCTCAGAGGGACACCTGGTCCCCGCCGGCTCCCGGCTTCGGAGCGGACCCCATCACCCGGAGGAGGAGCCGCAGGATCCGGATGTAAAACATGAGTTGGGGCGCTCTGTCTCTACCCACGTCTATGGTATGGTCCCACTGTCTGGGAGGCGTGCACGTGCGCAGGCGATCAAAGCGAGGGGCTGCTAAGTGAGCGCTCATGCCTTCCCTGCCCTGTCAATCTGAGCGCGTGAGCGATCCCACGTCGTCATCGCCTCCTGCCCTGCGCGAGAATTTAACATCGGAAAGCGTGACGTTAACTCTGCCTGCAGTCCGCTGTTCCTCTTTTTTATCATTACAATGCTGCAGCTGTATCCTAGCTGGATCGGCGACCCCCGTGAAACGCTTGATCGACCCCCAAAGGGGTCGCGACCCCCAGGTTGAGAACCACTGAGCATCTCTTAGAGCATCATCTGAGTATAACTTGTTAATCATTACTCTTTAATATTCTTGTTTCTGCAGGGAGCTGGTAGATTCTGGATTACTGGTTTTCTCTTATTATCTTTTGCTTTTATTTTTAACTAGCTTTTTGTTACCTGGTGTTGCCTGGGTAACAAAATGATCTTCCAGAGTTTATGAGTTTTGCACCCCTTCTTGCCCCCCCCGCTGACGGGGGGCCGAACCCAGACTCCAACCGTGTCAGGAGCGTCACCACTCACCTCGGCGACCCCGGAAACTACGGATCTGACACCGATTTTGTCCGTTTTCGACCGTTCTCACAAGGGCCCCCCACGCACTCCCACCCCCAGAGGCACTAGGGGGGGCTGACCCCCGCAGTGTTTGTCACCAGGCCGCAAGGCATGCGTGTGCCAAGTCTTGCTCCAATCGCTCCAGGCATTGCAGTGGGGCATGGCGGGCATCTTGTTTCGCACCCCTTCTCGCCCCCTACGCAAAGGGGGGGGCTGAACCCGGACTCCAACCATGTCAGAAGCGTTCCTGCTCGTCTCAGCAACCCCGGAAACTACAGACTCGATGCCAATTTCGGCAGTTTTCGGCCGTCTTCATGTGGGGCCCCCTGCACATCCCCAGCCCTGAGGGCGCTGGGGGGGCCTGACCCCCGCAGTGCTTGTCGCCAGGCTGCAAGGCACACGCATGCCGAGTCTGGCACCAATCGCTCCAGGCGTTCCAGCACGGCATGGCGGACCTTTTGTTTTGTACCCCTTCTCACCCCCCACGCCGAGGGGAGCCCAAACCCAGACTCCAACTGTTTCGGGAGTGTTGCCGCTCGTCTCGGCAACCCCGAAAACTACGGACTCGACGCCGATTTTGGCCATATTCTGCCATCTTCACGTGGGGCCCCCTGCACACCCCACCCCTGGGAATGCTGGGGGGGCCCTGACCCCTGCAATGTTTGTTGCCAGGCCGCAAGGCATGCATGTGCCAGGTTTGGTGCGCGTTGCTCCAGGCGTTCCAGCACGGCATGGAGGATGTTTTGTTTCCCACCCCTTCTGGCCCCCGTGCTGAGGGGGGCCCGAACGCGGACTCCACCGGCGTCAGGAGTGTTGCCGCTCGTCTCGGCAACCCCGGAAACTACCGACTCTATGCCGATTTCAGCCGTTTTCGACCATTTTCACATGGGGCCCCCTGCGCACCCCCACCCCCGGGGGCGCTGGGGGGCCTGACCCCCACAGTGTTTGTCGCCAGGCTGCAAGGCATATGCATGCTGAGTCTGGCGCCAATCGCTCCAGGCGTCGCAGTGGGGCATGGCGGACGTCTCGTTTCACACCCCTTCCCGTCCCCCACGTTGAGGGGGGGGTGAACCCGAACTCCCACAGCGTCGGGAGCATCGCTGCTCACCTCAGTGACCCCAGAAACTACAGAACCGAGGACGATTTTGTCCGTTTTCGACCGTTTTCATGTGGGGCCCTGGGGCACCCCCACCCCTGGGGGCGCTAGGGGGGCCTGACTCCTGGAGTGTTTGTCACCAGGCCGCAAGGCACGCACGTGCCGAGTTTGGTGTGCGTCGCTCCAGGCGTTCCAGCAGGGCATGGCGGACGTTTTGTTTTGCATCCCTTCTTGCCCCCCACACTGAGGGGGGGCGAACCCAGACTCCAACGGTGTCGGGAGCGTCGCAGCTCATCTCGGCGACCCTGGAAACTGTGGATTTGACTCCCATTTTGGCCGTTTCTGACCGTTTTGACGTGGGGACCCCCCCGTACCCCACCCCCGGGGGCTCTAGGGGGGTCTGACCCCCGCAGTGTTTGTCGCCAGGTCGCAAGGTGTATGCATGCCAAGTTTTGTGCCGATCGGTCGAGGTGTTGAGGAGCCTATTCAGAACACACACACATACACACATACCCACGTTCGTTTTTATATATATAGATTGTGAATTTCTCACAATTATGATACAGGTGATATCGTGTCAGCAGATGCAGCCTCAGTATTATTTTTAATTGGAAAAGTCATCTATTTTAATACCTGGGAAATACCTTAAACACAAAATGCAGTGTTTTGTGCTTTTATTCAGATATTTTAACCACCAAAATATTTTGGTGGTGTTTAACCGTCAAAATGCAGTTTTCAACAA
The DNA here is from genome assembly GCA_029204185.1 of Lerista edwardsae. Lineage (NCBI taxonomy): Eukaryota > Metazoa > Chordata > Lepidosauria > Squamata > Scincidae > Lerista > Lerista edwardsae. The sequence goes on from JAJKFI010000013.1 coordinate 4,938,921, forward strand.
AAACCCCCACACACCCCTATTTATGTGTGTGATGAAACAGTTATGTTTCATGTACCTATTTCTGTTTTATACTTTCTGTTTACCTTCCAAGGGCCTGGGCTGTTGTTGTCAGGGGTGTCCTGGCTGGGGGGAGGAGGGGTGGCTGCCAGCCAATCGGGTGAGTCTCCAGCTGGAGCTCTGGGGATGGCGGAATCTCTTGTTCTCTTTCCTGCTGGCTTCACTACAAAATGGTCGCAGGCAGTAATGTCATCTAGGGGGTATGCTCACCCGGCTATGCCCCGCCCCTGCGCCATCATTCGCTGCATGCCATGATGGATGGGGCGCAGCGAACCGCCCATCACTGCAGAGGGGGCTCCTGCTCACCGGTGACGGGACGGATGGGGGGCGCGCCGGCTGCCTGGGCGAGCAGCGGTGGGGCATGTCCCCCAGGACAGCCTGTGCAGCTGGTGTGACGGCGACGGGCCAGGAACGGGCGAGTGGGGCGGCGACGGGCCAGGAACGGGCGGGCTGTCCGTCAAACGTAAGTCCCACCCAGTGTACCCGCTGGATAACACCACTGGTCGCAGGGAGAGCCGCTCTGTGAGGAGCAGAGGGGTTGCTGCTGGGAGAGGCCAAACAGTGAGGAGGTTGAGGCAGGATTTGAGTGGGAGCAAGACCCCGTCAGGCTTATGGTTATTTTGATTCTGTATTTTCCTAGGCCATGTTTTACAACCCCTTTTATCGTTAGCAAACTGTTAATAACATCTTTTTCATAAACCAAGCCTCCTTTGTTGCCTCTTTCTTCTTATAAGATAGAAGCAGTGGTGGGATTCAGGAGGTTTGCCCAGGTTCTATAGAACCGGTTGTTAAATGGCCGGGGCCCGCCCACTCGCTTACCTCGGCTGGCTTCGGGTTTTTTTTTGGCTCCGGCTATGATGTCATAGAACCGGTTGTTAATTTATTTGAATCCCATCACTGGATAGAAGATGTTTATACTGTCTTTTCTGTTGCAAAAGGGTATACTGAGTTATAGCAGAATCAGGCCTGGATTTGTATTCATGGTATGTTACATTAAGAGCTCTTTTTGCTGCTATGCTTCTTTATATCAAGTTTCTCCATACTATGTATTAATTTTTGTGCTGGTCTATGACTGTAATAAAGAAGCTGATCTGATCATAAATCAATCTGCCTTGTTCTAGATTCCAGTGGAGAGGAGTTTAGCCCAGGAAACTCCTCTTATTTGGCAACCTGATACCTGGGGTGGTGGCAGCAGATTTAACCTACCAAGGTATTTCCCACTAGGCTGCGGGTTCAAACCGAGTGGGCGAGTAGGGGGGGTCAGAGGTTACACAACCCCCCTTTTGTTCATGGCAATGTGTAAATCCTCTTCCTTTAATTTCGCACTTTTGAGAGGAAAATTCAAACTAAACTGTTCTTCCCGCTTTTATTATAATGTAAAAGGCAGGATTGCATCTGGGAAGGTTTTGGAGGGAAATTCATAGCTGGATTTCCAACCTTTCTATTGACAAAAGTGCGTTCAGAGGAACCTTCTGTCTTTGCAGCCGCCTGCATTTCTGCATGTTACATGCGCTTGTGCAGTAGGGTTTGAAATGAATGAATGAATGAATGAATGAATGAATGCCTTCATATTTCTTTCCTTGTGGAGCCTGAACATTCTCATGATTTCCCTGCCTTTGAGTGCTGTAAACTAAGGGCGCAATCCTAACCAACTTTCCAGCAGTTACATAGCTCTGCCAAGTGGGCATGTGCTGCATCCTTCAGTTGGGGGGGGCAGTCGGGGGGGCCTCCTCAAGGTAAGGGAATGTTTGTTTCCTTACCTTGGAGCTGCATTGGCCTTACCCCAGTGCTGGAAAGTTGGCTAGGATTGCGCCCTATATCTGGTAATTTTTTAAAAAAAATACTTGCAGTAAATTGGCATAATGCAACAGATATGAGTCTTTCACTGTCCTGGTTGAGATCGTTTCTGCAGAAATGACCCCCTCCATCCACTAATGCAATCACGGCACTCAGATTCTTTTATGTAAAGGAAATGAAGCACTTTCCCAGGGCCATTTGATGTGTTAAATCTGTCACTGGCTTTGGTGGAGTTGAAGATGCTATTAGCCCAAGAAATTATCTGGAGTGAAAAATGTAATAAGTATATTGCCAGAATAATAAAGGCCATCATGTGGTTCCCGGGGGGGGGGATGCTTAATATTTTAATTCTCTCTCTCTCTCTCTCTCTCTCTCTCTCTCTCTCTCTCTCTCTCT
>JAJKFI010000013.1:4941180-4972798 GCA_029204185.1 Lerista edwardsae
TCTCTCTCTCTCTCTCTCTCTCTCTCTCTCTCTCTCTCTCTCTCTCTGGCTTTTTAGTTTAGAAACAAAGGCAACAGTTGCTTGACTTGTGCAATATGTCTAGACTTGCTCTACCCACATGTGATTAGAGATACAACTGCACATATCCACCTCCCCATCTTGCTTGGCACAGGGCTCCAGTTTTCATACTTGCATGGCAGCAATTTGTCTACTTACTTTCAAATATATTTATTTGTTGAAAAATTTATTTAAAAGATGGCAGCACCAGAATAAAGTTTAGATCTCAGGCTAGGTCTCTGAAAGAAAAATAACAGTAAATTTTGTACTAGATGTCAGCCGTTTATCAGCCAACATGGAGGGAACCATGCAGCCATCAAGGACTGTGGAAGTTCCATCTGAGAGAGCAATCTGAAACTGGAGTTAGGCTGGCACAGTTAGGCCAGCAAAGTTTGGCAGGCACAAAGGCCACTGTACAGTGCATTTGGACCACTCTCGGAGTCAGGGAGAATGGCTCACATCTGTGTTCTGGCCTCTCTGACTCCGAGAGTGATCCAAACACACTTAGTAGTCCAAACACACACATAGTGTCGAAACTACAGGGTACCTAGGATGGCGCCCTTAAACTGTTGTTTTTCTGAATCTTTTTTTGGAGGGGGATTCATGTGTACATGAATTTGCAGAAGATGGTCATGGGTAAAAAAGCCTGCAGCGGGCGGGCTTTCGCCATTACGCAACGGGAGGCAGCGAACACGCTGCCAATCACCACGGAAACCCTCCCAGCGAGCGAAGAAACTCCGCCCAGCGAACCGGTAGGATGACGCCACTGGGCAGGAGGGCGTTCCTGGGCAGGGGGAGGAGTGGAGCAACCTTTTCCGTTGGATTCTGAGCTCCGTGACAGGCTGCGCAGTCCAACAAAGGGGCCCTCACCTCTTCGCTGGCTAAGAGCTCATGCAGAGGTGAGGAGACCCATCGCCCCCCTGTGCCCATTACCTGGGGGAAGGGAACAAATGTCCCCTTTCTCCGAGGATCCTTTGGTGCCTCCCTGGCTGACGTTGAATGCTGTGCCTGTGGCAGTCTGTGCTCAGTCATGCAGCTCAGTGATGTTATCTTGCAGACGGTACTTCTGCATGTGCTGGTAAAATAGATTAGGAGGAGGAAGCAGAGACAGTCTCAGAGGTTAAGGGCATTATTACAGAGGATTGTTATCACTCCTTCCAAGGCACAGTGTGGTACTGATGATGGGCCATCCACTCAGTCCACCATCCTTCTCCCTCCAGCAGCTGAATGCTTTCGGGCTCTTTGTTTAAATACCAGTTCTAAACACTGTCCCCAAAGTGCAGCGATTATAAACCTACAAAAGGTTGACCTTTTTGAATCACAGCCACATACGTAATTGTGTGCAGTAATTTTCTTGAAGTGTTTGGGTCACTCCCCATTCCCTGTATAATTTCCCCCCCCCACCTTGATTGGAACAGATGGAGGCTTATTATCAAATACACAGCGTTTAATGTGACACGAAAATTAAAAACTCTAAGCCCCCCCCCCCAAGAATAAGCAGTTTTATGCAAGCCTGTGAAGGTTGATTATAGCCTGCTAATCGAGATGCGAAGATTACTTTCAGCTGCTGTTTTACATGGACAGATGATGCCTTATTACACACACAATCTCAAGAGGAAAGGTTTAGGCTTAAACCTGCACATACTTGAGAGACAAGGGAGCTTAGAACAGGGGCTCTTAACTTTTTTATGATTACAGACCCCCCCCCCCGGTGGTTTGCCCAATATGACTGTCGAAAACATCATCACTGTTGAGATTTGGTTAGTGTAGCACTCCCAGACTTGAGGGCTTTGCCTGGCAACGCAAGAAGCCCGGGTCTGGCATCTGTAACCAAAAGCAGCATAAGCAGCTCCCAGCAGTGATGACGGCTGTGCTAGCAGACACGAAGAAGCCACGACACACATTGTTGTGCTGAAGATAAGACTTGTATTTGTTACAGCTCACAGTCAAGGTCCAAGTAAAGGTAAACAGAGGTTGTTGTACATCAAGGCAGCAAAACAGGATACAGCAGTTGGTCCAGCAGAATAAACAGATAGTCAAATGGACAGCGTTTCACCCCTCCTCATGTTAAAGACCCACAAAGGACCTGGGACGCAGTCCTCTCTTATATACTCATCTGGCTGATCATGCTGCCCAATCAGGAGGCAGCTTGCAGCTCCATAACAGACGTGCAGTGTTGCACGTCTTCACCTCAACACAGGTGTCTTCTATCAGGACTTAATTGTAGGCAAGACAGGTGCAATAGCTTGCTGGCCTGATGCCATCAGCCATCCACGAGGGAACAGAGACTCTAGGCCTGGGTCAGACCTTGACCAGTCCTGACAATCACTACCAGTCCTATTAGGTGCCATTATAACTTCATCAAAAGATGTCAATAGCTTGGTTTCACTTTACATATTATATGGATAGCTAGGAACAGAGCTTCTCAATCCGTATTGATGATAATCTAATCCAGTGTTTCTCAAACTGTGGGTCAGGACCCACTTGGTGGGTCGTGACCTGATGTTTGTTGGGTTGCGGAAAGCTGGGAGCTGCCCTCTTAGAATCTGGCAAATTAGGTGGACAGCACCATCTTGGAAGCTGGAACAGCCTTTTGTAAAGCTTGCTGCAAAGCTTTTGTTGCCCAAAACTGGTTAGGCCATGTGCTTTTGCGGTTTGCAGCACATGGAGACCCAAAGCAGCAACCAGCGGTGTCCTAATCTTGCTTTTGTCAGGGAAGTTTCGGCCTGAGATGTCCATCCAGGGATGGATTGCTGCAGTCCAAGATTGCCAATTTTCATTCAAGGACTGTCATTTGATGATGTCACAATGATAGCACTTCCTGCTTGATGGTCACTTCCGGCCATGCCATGACATCACTTCCATGTTAATGACGGGCCGGTGGGCAGACTGGGCCTAGGATGGGGTGGGACCAGCCTCCGGCACTTACAGATCCTAACATGACACCCCTCCCAAACAGTCAGGGCCGGCCTTAAGCCAATGTGACCAATGTCATCACATTGGGTCCCGCACTTTGGGGGCCCCCGCATCAGCACAGTGGGCATATTGTCTGCTGCTGCAGCCAGGATCTCTATGAGCCATAAATCAGCGCGGCTAGCAGAGCACCTTTACTTCGGGCCCTCCCACCTGCCCTTGTCTCTGAATGGCCAAAAATGGGCTTCCTGGAAGCAGTTGGCAGTGATTTCATCATGCCACCAATCATTTCCAGGTGTCGGCACCACAAACATTCTTCTGGGTGACTGGGGGGGGGGCACCACAGAGAGGGTGGGGGGCCCACAGGAATGCCCTGCATTGGGCCCCACTGCTCCTAAAGCTGGCCCTGCAAACGGTATGGCATTACACTGGGCTGCTTGGATCTGCACCAGCTGTTTTGGTGGCTCAGATCCAAGTATCCCAATTGCAGTGACTGGGGCTTTACTCAGGGTAAGGAGACATAAATCCTCTTATTCCGAGTTGCGCTGCAGCCATTTCCAACCCTGCATTGGATATAGCGCAGGATAGGATTGAGCTGTAAGTGTCCCATTCATGCTCCTGTACATAAATGCCTTGCCCTCTCATTCCCATTTCCGGGGCACACATTTGTCACGGCAGTGTGTAGTTCTGCTGTTTTTCTGCTGGTTCTGTACCGCACAGGATTAGGATCAATTGGCAGATTCCAAAGTGAGAAAGCAATCGCTGTTTTATTCCCCCCCCCCAAAAAAAGTGCTGCAGCAGCACTTGGAACGCAGTGAGAAAGAGGCAAGATGTGCACTGAGGCATAAAACAAGATTATAAATAGAATTAAGAAGAGCATTCTCGTGCCATTAATTGTGTACTGGTTTGTAAGTCTTCCAGGATTTTTGACAAGGCTTCCAATGGGCTGCTGTAATTGACTGCATCCATTATATAGATTACTGCAGCCTTGAGATAGTTGCTTTCATCCATTTGCTGATTCGTTCCATATTTAAGGATCCCTTCCCGTCTTTTACTCCATAATTAATGGGTTTGGGCTAATTTTTTAGGCTGATTTGTGATTGTGCCGGAATTTGAAAAGATGCAGCCCAGTCCTAAGAAACTCTCCATATGGTGATGCAGTTGCAACAGTGTAGCTTCTGCTGTATCCTGCAGAGGAGTTTTGGCATGTTGAGGCTTCCTTGGGGTAAGAGAACATTTGTTCCCTTGCTCCAGGGCTAGCCCCAGCAGCTGCAATGGGTCAACATGGACTTGCATCAGCTCTGTCAAAAGTCTGTGTTGACCCATGAAGGCAAATCAAGCTGGGGAGGATGGTTAGGATCCAGCAGGCACCCCTGTCCAATCTTTCCTCCTCCCTGCCCCATCTCCTTCCTGTTTTGCCCATACCACCCTATATCAGTACAAAGGACTGAGAAGTGAAGGTGGCAGCAGGGCTTCTATAATAAGGCCATCACTTCTGAAGGGGTGACTATGGTAATCTATTGCAGCAGAAGTCACAATTCCCACAGCAGAAATTGGTGATAATAAAATCCTCCTAGTTTTGCCAAGTTAATTCTCTCTCTCTCTCTCTCTCTCTCTCTCTCTCTCTCTCTCTCTCTCTGTGTGTGTGTGTGTGTGTGTGTGTGTGTGTGTGTGTGCATAGAATTATCAGAGACTATACATCCTGCTTTTCATGGCCATCTGGCATCACAGTTTATGATTTATGTATGTATTTATTTTGCAGTTTCCCCTATACTCCTGTGTACCAGGCAACTGAGATATTACTTTAGGCATCTGATGAAATGGAATGAAGCCGTGAGCTATGCCACGTGAGCTAAGCTGTGAGCTATGTCACCCAAGATGGACAGGTCATAGTAGAGAGTTCTGACTAAACATGATCCGCGGGAGAAGGAAATGGCAACCCACTCCAGTACTCTTGCCAAGAAAACCCCATGGATTACAATACTAAAAAGCTAAACGATATGACACTGGAAGATCGGAAGATCGGCCACTCAGGTCGATAAGACACTGGAAGATCGGCCCCTCAGGTCGGAAGGTGTCCATTATGCTACTGGGGAAGAGCAGAACACGAGTACTAGTAGCTCCAGAAAGAGTGAAGTAGCTGGGCCAAAACCGGAAGGAAGCTCAGCTGTGGATGTGTCTGGAAGTGAAAGGAAAGTACGATGCTGCAAAGACGAAATTGGGCAAAATCCGGAAGCTAGTGGAGGACAGGGAGGCCTGGCGTGCAGAGGCGTTTCTACAGGGATGGCAAAGCTCTAAGTTTTGCAGGAAGCCTTACCCTGTCCTGTAAATCCCTCCTCTCCCTTGCTGCTGTAGCCAGTAAGCAACGCCAAGATGTTGCTTTTCCCTGTGAGGATTGGCTAAAATGGTGCAGGAGAGGAGTGATTTCCACTGCAAGGTAAGGCTTCTTGCAAAACTTAGAGCTTTGCCATCCCTGTAGAAACGCCACTGCTGGCGTGCTGTGGTCCATGGGGTCGCGAAGAGTTGGACACGACTTAGTGACTGAACAACAAAACCACAAAACCTTATGTATAATGCACTGGTTCCAAAATATTTTAGCATGCCAAAACATTTAAAACTTTTTTTAAAAATTGGCAGCCTAATCCTAACCTGTGCTGGAGTAGCCAGGCTTGTGCAGCTGGGCTGCATCCTAAGCACATTAGGAGGCAGAAGTAGTTCAGCGCCGATTGTTTCTTGCTAGCCAGCCCTATGGGGTTTCTCGGGTCTGCGCCAGCAAAATAGCAGGCGCAAGTCCACGTGGTCAGGAGTAGCCCGAGTCAATCACCACAAAAACTAAGACGCTAACGAACAGCTACCGGGAAGGATATTGTGATGAAGTGAATAGGGACAGTTCAGCGGTGTCATGCAGCCGGAACGCTGGGCGAGAGGAACGGGAGAGTGGCAGCCCGCCCGTTGCGTACCGCTCCGTTTCGCGGGGGCGGGGAAGACGGCGAAACAGCGGTACGCAACGGGCGGGCTGCCGCTCACCCATTCCTCCCGCCCAGCGTTCCAGTAGCATGACGCCGCTGGGACAGTTGCTTTCTTTAGAAGATTTAGCCGAGAGGGCAGAAGATTTAGCCGAGAGGGTTAATGCCTCCGTTTGCCCGAAGATAACAACTGAAGATCTCAAGGTCGTGAGCTTGGGACTGCCGGAAGTCTCTGCGAGCAGCAGACCTTGGAAACTGTGGCTGATTACAAGCTGAGTTTCAGCTGCCTCGTGGGAGGAGGAGTGTGCTGAAATCAGCTGCATCTCTGGTGGCAGCAGGGAAGCCTCATCAGCCAGCAGACGACAGACGGGTGGCTAAAGAAAGAAGGCTAAATCCAGAAAGAAAGATCTGTAGGAGTGTTGTTCTTGGAAGACAGAACATTCTGTAAATTGTAAAAACCTTTGGGTTTGTGAGAAAGTCTGCCTATGTAAACCGCCTTGAGTTCAATCATTAGAGAAATCTAGTGATCTTAAGAAAGGCGGTATATAAATAAATGTATTATTATTATTATTATTCTTTGATAAGGAAAAAAACCCGTCATTTAGAAGGTGCCATTTAGCCCAGTTAGCAACAAGGTGAACAAGACCCTTCGTTGGTTTTGTTGCTATAGACTAGCACAGTTGCTGCTCTGGAATTTCAGTCCTTATAATTAATTCTATGCTGATATTCCGATCATATGTGGCCTACTATCAGTTCGGTATATCATGGCAACATCACTTTCTGGTTATCTCTGTAAACATGTGAAATCTACTAGCAGGTTTTAGGGCCCCGTGCAGTATTCTGTTTCTGTAAATATGTTTTCTTTGCCTTTGATCTTGGGGAATTATGATAGGGAACAAAGCAAAGTGCTGTATGGAATAATTTATTGCCTTTCATATCTGGGAAATATGGGGACTCTATTACATATATATTTTTTGCTATCTTTTGGCATCTTTTTTTGTAGCACTAACTGGAAAATCAGTTTTTCATCCAAATGCTCTGCTTCACCAACAGTGCACATGGGCTTAGATGAATCTCTGCTCTGATAACCAGCATGTTTAGTGGGGTGTTTTTTACTTATGATTTCCACTAGCAGCTAGGCTCATGAAAGTACCAATATTTTCTTTGTTTTTCATGGTCATGCGGTACGTAGGAAATTTTGTCAAAATGTTAACTCTGTTCAACCTGAACCTATTCTACAAGCACACCACCAGTCTTCCCTTTGGGTTGGTCCTTTAAAAAGGCCACAGTACAAAATATATGTAAACATAAGGATTGTATTTAAAAAATGCGCACACACTTAGAGCACAATCCTATACTATGCCAGCCTAGTAAGGTCGACATAGCAGGGCTGTATCCTAAAGCTCATTAGGAGGCAGCAGCAGCAACATCCAGGACGAGGGGAGGTTTCCCCCTTGCACCCGCATAAGCCCCAGTCGCCCCTATGGGCCTGCTCAGATCTGTGCCGGCTGTTTTGTAGGCACAGAGGAACGTGGATAGGAGTGACCCGGATCGGGGCTGCCCTGGCCAGGGACGGGCGTTAGGATTAAGATTAAGATTGACAGGGAACTTGTCAGAAACCACCTAACTGGCCTGAATGAATTCAAGTCATTTGGACCAGATGAGTTGCATCGCAGAGTCCTAAAGGAATTTGCAGATGTACTTGCAGAGCCTCATCTTTGAGAAATCCTGGGGAACAGGGGAGGTGCCTCTACACTGGAAGTGGGCTAATGTGGTCCCAGTCTTCAAAAAGGGGAAGAAGGAAGACCCGGGAAATTACAGGCTGCCAGTCTAACTTCAATACCAGGGAAGATACTGGAACAAATGATAAAACATACAATCTGCACACACCTAGACAACAACTTCATGATTAACAGAACTCAACATGGATTTGTCAGAAACTAATCTTGCCAGACTAATCTCATCTCCTTTTTTGATCGGGTAACTAGCTTATTGGATGGTGATTTATCTTGACTTCAGTAAAGCATTTGACAAGGTTCCACATGACATTTTAATCAGCAAGCTGGAAAAATATGGGCTAAATGAAATCCTTGTTAGGTGGATCCGGAACTGGTTGGATAACTGTGCACAAAGAGTGATTGTCAATGGCTTTGCTTCGACCTGGAGGACAGTTTCAAGTGGCGTGCCCCAGGGCTCTGTCTTGGGCCCGGTTCTCTTTAACATCTTCATCAATGACTTGGATGAAGGGATACAAGGGGACCTCATCAGATTTGCAGATGACACAAAACTGAGAAGAGTAGTAAACACTATAGAAGACAGTAAAAGCCTTCAGGAAGACGTTGACAAGATGAAATATTGGGCTGAAAAGAATAAGATGAAGTTCAACGGGGGGGGGGGGAATGCAAGGTTCTACACTTGGGCAAAAATAACCAAAGACACAGGTTATAGGACGGGGGAAACCTGGCTTGGCAGCACAGCATGTGAGAGGGATCGTGGAGTTGCAGTGGATCACAACATGAACATGAGTCAGCAGTGTGATACAGCTGCAAAGAAGGCTAATGCAGTTTTAGCCTGCATTAATAGAACCATAGCATCCAAATCACAAGACGTTGTGGTTCCGTTTTACTCCGCATTGGTGCGACCTCACCTGGAGTACTGTGTTCAATACTGGGCACCTCAGTTCAAGAAGGATGCAGCCAAATAGGAGCAGGTTCAGAGAAGAGCAACAAAGATTATCAAGGGGCTGGAAAACAAGTCCTATGAGGAAAGGTTGAGGGAACCTGGTATGTTTAGCTTGGAGAAGACAAGACTAAGAGGGGATATGATAGCACTCTTCAAATATCTGAAGGGCTGTCATAAGGAAGAAGGGACAAATTTGTTCTCATCTGCCTTTGACAGTAGAACTAGGCACAGATCCAAGGAGGTCGTGTGGCTCGAATTGGGGCCGTGCAGCCTCCCCATCGGGCTTAGGATTCGGCCTTATGGACAATTCCCAAGCCTGCCCACCTCCCGGGCTGGCACACCTGCCGGCCCACCCATCGCCAGCCCATCGCCCGCCCAGAAATGCTCTCCCCTCGTCCAGATCCATGATGGCACCTCCCTTGTGCTAGCCAACGCAAGGGCAGCACCGGTCCCGTTGCCTTAGTGCCAACGCGGGGGTGCCTGTTCAGCGCTCCCACATCGGCACTAAGTGCTGTTGTGTCGACACTGCGTGGGTTACAGGATTGCACTGTCACTGGGATACTTGCTCAGGAGTTCTTCCCCAGTGAAATGAACTTTCAAGGGCAGCATGTTAAAATTTTATGGGCAAACTGATTCCCATGCTATGTTGGGCAGCCCAACAAATCCCACGTCTCCCCATGCAGCAATGTAGTGGTACCAATGTGACGTCTACTGTATCCTGTGGAAGAGTTTTGGCCTCGGGAGACCTCCTTGGGGTAAGGGAACACTCGTAAGCCCATGCATGGTCACTGCGTTTACACAGACCTGTGCCTGTGATATGGCTGGCACAAATCTGTGTGGACCGGTGAAAGTGGATTGAGTTCAAAAGGGGGTTGGGATTCAGTGGCTGCCTCCAAATCTGCCCCTGTTTGGATGCAATCCTCCCTCCTGTCGCCTCTTCCTTCTGCCCTCTTCGTGCCCCATTCCATCTCTTCCCTGCCTCCCTCCCCCCCCACCTATGGAGCCTGACTTAAGGGAGTGCGTGTTCCTAGTCCATTGCCAGGCAGACCTGGCTTCTTGCCATTTGTGGTGGTGGCCAGGCTGCACTTGCTGGTGTTGTTGTATTTGCAACAGCCAGAAAGTGTGTTATGCTGCCAGAACATGTGTTCTGGTGGAGTTTCAGTGCAATAGGATTGGGCCATTAGTTCCATGTCAACATGATGGGAAGTTCAGAGCAGTCTTTCCAAGGCCATTTTCCTTTGGAGGAGAGAACACTGGAGTCTTCATTATAATTTTTCACCCATGATATACTGAATGCCATTACTGTTGTCCTGATCTAGTTATCTGATCATTTGGAGCAGGAAGGAACCAATACAGAGTGGAGGTTTAGCATAGACTAGCAGAGAAGAATCATTTTAGGCCCCAGAATCCAACAAGATTAGGAGCCTTCAGAATGCTCCTCCTTTGCTTCCAAATACTGATTTGCAAGACTGATGCTTCTTATGGAGAGGGAGAAGTTGAATCACTGCTGCGTTTAGCTAGAAACCATGTGTGAGTAAGTTAATCAGTTGTATTTATGAGATGGGATGAGATTTAATTAGTGGAAAGAGAAGCCTGCTTGTTTTGTTGGCTGGCAAAATTAACATCATTATTATCAAATTCTGAGAGGACTAATTTCTTGTTTACTAAATATATTTTTGTCATTGTGGCTCAGTCTTTTATGCCAGCCAAGATCACTGTGCACTCCAGTGGAATAATAAAAAGATACTGGTGGACACGTCTACTGTACTGATGCTGAAGATGAAACAGAACATTTCTATCTTCGGAGCTTCAAAATTGGAGAGTTAATTTTTGTATGGTAGCAAAAAAGGACTGAGGTCCAGAACTGGTCAGGCTGGTCAGAACTGGTCCAGTCAGGCTAGCACAGTTAGGCCAGCAAAGTTTGGCTGCACAAGGGCCACTGTAAAGTGCATTTGGACCACTCTCAGAGTCAGGGAGGATGGTGCACGTCTGTGTTCTGGCCTCTCTGGCTCTGAGAATGGTCCAAACATACTTTACAGTGTCCCTTGTGCCAGCCAAACTTTGCTGGCCTAACTGTGCAAGCCTAACTCCAGGTTAGGATTGCACCCCCCAATCCTATCCAACTTTCCAGCACTGATGCAGCTGTGCCAATGGGGCATGCACTACATCCTGCCTTTCATGGAGGTCTTGTCAAGGACATTTGTTCCCTTACCTTGGGGCTACACTGAGGTTGAATTGGTGCTAGGAAGTTGGTTAGGACTTAACTCTGAGTGGTATTTTCAGGATCGTTTCTTTCCTCACCTTGGGAAATGACTAAAAACATACCCACTATACAGCAGAGCTATGGTAGGCATGAAACCTGGTTGACTTAAGGATCAATCTCTAGGCCAGTGGTTCTCATACTTTTTAGCAGTGGGACCCACTTTTTAGAATGATCATCTGTCTGGGACCCACCAGAAACGATGTCATGGCTGAAAGTGCTGACACTGTGATGCCAGAGCTTGCTTCTTTCCTGAAAATGCAACAATATGTTGGGTTATTTCTCAGCTGTTTTCCAATAGTAAAGTGAATCAAAAAGGAAAAAAAAGCCTATTTACAACCTTGACACAAGCAAAACAACCACACAGCCCTCCCCCTTTCCAGCATCCCATCTTCCCATATTTTCAATATGGCTGCCCTAGGTGCTTTGTGACCCACCCAAAGCCGGCTGGCGCAGAGGGAGTGAGTGGGTGGGGGGGAGGTTATTCCTGGGTGGGCCAGCAGGCGTGCCGGCCAGGCTCGGGAATCCTAGGCCCATTTCCCAGGCCATGCAGCCCCAATTTGGGCCATGCTGTCTCCTCGGATCTGTGCCTGCTGTTTAGCAGGAGCGGATCCGAGGAGCCCATAGGGGAGGCTGGCGCCTTCCCACGTGCAAGGGCACGAGGTGCCCTTGTGCCAGGGAGGCTCCAGCCTCCTGTGTACTACGCTGGATACAGGGAGGCAGGCTTCCAGCGCAGTATAGGATTGTGCTCTGAGCTGAAGTCAGATTTACACTAATAATCCCCATTCTTTTAGAATGTGCTGGTGATAGGAAAATCTGCAGTTCTGAACATGTCAGATGAGAATCTTTCAGTTTCAAATTAAGTTATTCATTTCCTGTACTGGCAGCACTTTTGCTTTTGACTGGGGAGAACAGCATTTACACAGTCTGATAGATTTTTAGCTGCTAGACAAGGAAATGTGACTACAGTCTACAGGATTTACTACCAGGCTGGCAGAGATACTGTGGACAGTAGCAAATCATACGACACTCATTTAATTTAATGTGCCCGTCTGTGTGTATACCAGAAGGAAGAGAATTGTTTCGTATCACCATCAAAGTGTTCATATTCACTAGCATTTCACAGGCAAAACACTTGTGTACTTTTCCCCTCTTCTACCCTTTCCCATTGGGGCTCTTCAAATCTAATGCTAGAAATCTATGGTTTACCACTATGAGAATCATAGGCAGTGGCTTGGGCTTTAGATGTGGCTTGGACACAGGCTGTGCCACTGGAAGGAAATGAGAATCCAACGTCCTTGGCATGCCTGCGGCATGTCTGATTGGGGTTGGGTGATTTTACGTGGCCCCTTCCTTTCGCAGGGGGAAGGAGGAAGGGCAAGCCAGGTGAAGAGCATTTGGCTAATATTTTATCTTTATAGGAATACTAGCTGTTATGTACCCGGCTTCGCTCGGGTGTTTATATGTACCATCACTGACACCCCCCCCCCACTCACCAGGCATATAGATGGCCCGTTTACATGTCCCATCCCTGCCTCCCCCACTCTCATGTGTGCCCGGGTGTTTATATGTCCCATCCCTGACACCCCCCCCCACTCTCATGTGTGCCCGGGTGTTTATATGTCCCATCCCTGACCCCCCCCACTCACATGTGTGCCCGGGTGTTTATATGTCCCATCCCTGACCCCCCCCCACTCACATGTGTGCCCGGGTGTTTATATGTCCCATCCCTGACCCCTCCCCCCACTGACATGTGTGCCCGGGTGTTATATGTCCCATCCCTGACCCCCCCCCACTCACATGTGTGCCCGGGTGTTTATATGTCCCATCCCTGCTGCTGTACTGTTTCTGTTGCTCTAGATGTAGCAGCTCTGTCTCTCTTATCGTATAGTCTTTTGTCACGCTGCTGTACTGTTTCTGTGGCTCTAGATGTAGCAGCTCTGTGACGTAGCGTTGCAAGTCGTTTTTTTTTCCCCTCAGGTGTTTCCTGTGTACGCTGTTGTTTCATGTTTGTAGCCTTTGGTTGCACCTTCCCAATTGCCTTACATTACACAGTGAAAGTAAACTTTCAGAGAGAGAGCAACAGCCACAGCACCTTGTGCCAACTGTCCACTGCCAAGCAGGGACCGCCCACATGTCCACAGAACACATTTCCCTGGCCCTGTATCGGTTTGCCTGCAGGAAATCTGTTTGCTGCTGTTTGTCTCCCAACTGTGAAGAGTTCAGTTGCTGCCTGAAGATTCCGCATGTCATTTGCATCTCATCATGACATCATCAGAGCCTCGGAATGCAGTGGCTCAGCCCATAGCCACCCATAGAGAACCACAAATTCGCTTTTACCCGCGCCCGTGGGGGCGCGATCCGTTCCAAAACCACGCAGCGATGGTCTCGGGGGGCCAAGGCACCCGCGTGCTGAGTTTGGCGCGAATCGGTCCAGGCGTTGCGGAGCCTATGTGGAACACACACACACACACACACACACACACACACACACACACACACACACACACACACACACACACACACACACACGCTCTTCTTTATATATATAGATACTGTATGTAGTTCTATTGGAACATTCAATTCCATTCATTGTTTTCCTGGTAGGATCAAAGAGGCAAGTCTCATGGATCACCTGGTGGTACATGTTAGTTATGCTCTGATCACATTGTCAAGGGGATGAAGGCTGCCAAAAATGGAAAGCAGGCTTCCCATAGATTGGTGTTTGGGTAAAGGATGTTCTCATTCAAGGTCTTGTGTACTGTCTTGCACAAATAGTTGTTTCCATTTTCTCATTTCCTCTTCTCTAGGTTTGTGGGCCTGGGAACACATCCCGGCGAGATGTATAACGACAGAGTTTGCTTTGAGGATATTGCTAAAGTGAAAGACAGAGAGATTGAAAGTACATCCAAATAAGGATGAGCCAATCTTTCCTCGGAGTTGGGCTGCAGCTGGTATCTGACTCTTGCCGCTGAGTCGTTCAACTCCAACAGCAGAAAGGAGGAAAATGCATTTTAATTTACATCTGTGCTGGAGAACCGGCATTCCTGGCCCAGAACTGAGGAGACCATCAATAGGAGCAGGGGTAAACAAGGCCATTTTTGGTGGGAACTTGAAGCACAGTCTAACAACATGACCAAATATACAAAGAGGATAAAACGAGAATCTATCTTCAAGAAATTCCTCACAGTCCTAGATATGCTTACATAGAAGTCCCACAATATTCAGTACGCCCAATTAGATATTAAGGCTACATACTGAATATATATTCAGGGTTGTATATTCAGGTGTGTCTAGGGTTGCATAGTCAAAGCTATGGTTTTCCCAGTAGCAATGTATGGCTGTGAGAGCCGGACCATAAGAAAGGCAGAGCGCCGAAGAATAGATGCTTTCGAATTATGGTGCTGGAGAAGACTCTTGAGAGTCCCCTGGACTGCAAGGAGATCCAATCGGTCAATCCTCCAGGAAGTCAAGCCTGTTTGCTCCCTGGAAGGACAAATCCTGAAGCTGAAGCTCAAATACTTTGGCCACCTCATGAGAAGAGAGGACTCTTTAGAAAAGACCCTCATGCTGGGAAAGATGGAAGGCCAAAGGAGAAGGGGGCGGCAGAGGATGAGATGGTTAGATAGTGTCACCGAAGCGACGAACATGAAAT
Organism: Lerista edwardsae; assembly: GCA_029204185.1. Taxonomy (NCBI): domain Eukaryota; kingdom Metazoa; phylum Chordata; class Lepidosauria; order Squamata; family Scincidae; genus Lerista; species Lerista edwardsae. Next base: position 4,955,714 of record JAJKFI010000013.1, read on the forward strand.
TGGGCGAACTCAGGAAGCTAGTGGAGGACAGGGAGGCCTGGCGTGCTGTGGTCCATGGGGTCGCGAAAAGTTGGACATGACTTAGCAACTGAACAACAAAAAGGGTTGCAACCTAACTGCTCAATCCTATCCACAGACTGTGCTGCCTGGACCGCTCTCACCAGCTGCTGGGCTGCTGCCGCAAATGGCAAGTGACACCACACATGAACCAGTGGCTCTTCCAGCTTCTCCAGCAGTGGTAAGTTGGCGCACGGGTGGGCAATAGGCAGGGAGGGGGAATCGGGGCTGTGGAGGGACGATCAGGGCGGAGATCAGGGCATCAGGGAGGTGAGTTGGTGAGGTCAATGGGCTGTTATTGGCGGCAACAGCACTGCTCTTCGGAGGCCCGCCAAAGCTGTGTGCTTCCCCAGGCTTTGTAATGGCTTCCCCAGGCCCCAGGGCTTCCCTGGGACTCGTAATGCCTTTAAGGCATTAAAGATGCAACTTGCAGTTTTGCAAAAAAAAAAAAAAAACCCTGCTGGAAGTTGTTTTTTTCGGCCAAAACAGCCATTCTGAGGCCCACTGAGGCCATGCATGGATGTATGCAGTGGTGTCATTCAAATGATTTAGGAACAGGAACTCACTTTTGATTGGCACTTGTCAGGAACCCGGAACCAGCCACGGAGCCGTTCCCTCTGAATGACATCACTGCCTTCGCCCCCTTAGGAATCCGGAGTCGCTCCCTTTAACCCTCTGAGTGCCGGCCAACCAAGAAGAAAAGCTCTTTGCAGAGGAATTGGGAGGGGGGGAGGGAGAGTGAAGTGGGTGGAGTCAGCCCTAATTTTAACTAGTGGAACTGAGTTCCCCCACGTTCCCCCTGCATGACATCACTGGATGTACGTGGTCTCTGCAGGCCTCAGAAGAGCCTCCAAAGGAGACTGGAGGAGAGCTCTGGTCAAGTTTGGAGGGTGGGGAAAAATCCATGGGTTTAATTACCCGCAGATTTTTTTATTCATGAGCGTTGCAGGAACCGAACTCTTGCAGATAAAGAGGCTCCACCTGTATTCATTTCCCTTTATGCCTAGCAAAGTAGGTCACTAAACTCATTATTCTGTTTCTAGCTATAGTTAGAATGTCAGTTTCAATTTTCATGAATTTCTGGCATGGGAAGATGTTTACCCAGATACCCCAACAAATGGGTAACAATACGTTTTGCGAGAGGAGCAGTCCTCCTTCAGCTACAATTCAACTACTTTGTATTTTATTTACAACTTCATTTATTGACTAACTACTATGGATGTCTGTATGAAATATTTCAAAAGTCAGTTGGTGACATCATGACCATCATTGGGAAGGATTCCATTACAGGAGGCAGATCTTGGGTGTGCCTTGTTGTGATGTTATATTCTATTTCTTCTTGGAGTTTCATGCCTGAACATCTATTCCTTGTAGGGAAGGATTTATCACTCATTGATTTATAATTGTCCATATTAAATACTATAAACTTGTAGGAAACAGTGACATTTATTGTGCATCATGATCAGGGGGAGAAAAAGATTCATTCTCTTAAAATGTCATTTATGAAACAGGATATTTCTCCGTTAATCAAATTATAGAACTAGGGCAGATACACCCTCATGGTATGTAGCCTTAATATCTAATTGACTCTTGAGAGTTCTGTTCTTTCATCTGTACTAAAGATATTATCATGGATTGTAGGCCCAACAGATATAAATGTGTCTAGATGGGGCATTTTCTTGCCTGCTTTTTGTATCAGGTTCATTAGGCATTCTCTTTCAAATGTAGCCCTGAGAGCAGCCCTTGCCTTAGGCTGCAATCCTACACACACTTACGCAGGAGTAAGTTCCACAGAATTTAATGAAACATATTGAGAAGGCACACATAGGCTTTGCACCGTTAGAGTATCTAGAAATTGCCCTCCTCAAAGCATTTTGGATGAGTTCCACCAGAAGCTCACAGCTGTATCGTAATAACATGGTTAGCAGGTCATTAAACTAAACAAAGTTTAACCCAAACTGAAATCCTCAACTTAGAATCCAGAGATGCGGTGATGGTGATGGAGTTTTTGAGATATGCACGGAAGGGAAAATCAAAGAGTTCGGCATTCTTTATTATTCATGATGCTCTGGCACTAATCAAAGCTAGGTCAATTCTTATTTTAATGATGTCAGGCACAATGGGAATTTGATTATGTGAGAAATGTTTGGCTGGAATGTGCCTGTATTGAAAAGGGAAAAAAAAAACCCTCAATTCTATTGATGCTTTATGAAGTAAGACTGGGATACAAAGATCCACACAACAAACCTCTCATGCCCAAGGAACGTGCCTAGATTATGCTTCTCAAACAGCTGACCCCCATGCCATGTGGAAAGCCGCTTTTGAAACTCCCCCAAGTGTGACATTGGGGTGGATGGTGTTTTTTAGATGCTGTCTTAATTGTATTGTGATGAAAGTTTTTTTAAAAAGTAAGTAAATTCCACCGTGAATGCAACCGGATAAATGTGAACTGAAAATAAAACAATGGTGTGGTTCTGGGTCTGCAGATTCAAACATAGGCTGATTGACTGTGCAGTGGTTCTTGGGTGTGGGATGTATCTCAGTGGTAGTGTACACATTGGTGGGATTGAGGGGGAACGCGGGGGTGGTGGAGTTCCACTTGTTGGAACGTTGGCTGGCTCCGCCCACTCACTGACGCTGGCTGGCTTCTGGCTATTTTTTTCTCCGTGGTTTTTTTTTTTTACATTGTTTTTCTTTGGTTGTGCGCGCACTCCGCCCCCAGTTCTGCAACATTTGAACTGGAGGTGGCGGGAGACCAGCAGCAGCAGCGGCCCGGCAGCGGCGGTGGTGGCGGGAGACGGCAGCAGGTAGGCCTGGGCTCCCTCCGCTGTGTGGCCTGCCTTCTCCCCGTTCCCCCTCGTTCTCCCCGTCCCCCCTCCCTCCCGCAGCAGTACGAAAGAAGAATGTTGTGGAATGGTTGGTCTATTTTTTTGGGCTTGCTAGCCACCTAAAAATGCACAGATGCTTGCTGAAACTGTTGTGGAGTGGTTGGTCTAGTTTTTTGGGTGCCAATTTACAGTTCATGTTATTTTATTGTGTTACAATGACAGCACTTCCTGCTTGACGATGTCACTTCCTGCCACAACATCACTTCCGGCTATGACCTCACTTCCTGCCACAACATCACTTCCGGCTATGACCTCACTTCCTGCCACAACATCACTTCCGGCTATGACGTCACTTCCGGTTGGTGGGTCCTGACACAAGTGCCAAGTAAAAGTGAGTTCCCCTTGCTAAATCATTTAGATCCCGCTACTGAGTGTACATCAGTGTTATTCAAATTGTGGGTCATAACCCACTTGGTAGGTTGCAACCCAATGTCAGGTGGGTCCCAGAAAGCTGGGAGCAGCCATCTTGGAAACTGCAGACCTTACTCTTGCTATATTTCTCGGTCGGTGCAGGGCCTCTGCGAGGGCGTTCCAGAGCCTTACTACGCCAACATAGGGTAGGATTGTGCTCTTATTTATTTATTTATTTATTTATTTATTTATGTTTCTGTCTCTTGACACAGTGCCAGAAATTTGATGCGACCCTCCAGCTAAAATGTTTGGAGACCCCTGCTCTAATTCATGTGGTACAGTCCTCCACACTACACTGTGAGCATCTCAGTGTGTACGTGCAAAATAGCTTGTTTGCAAGTGCTCCCCTTAACCCACATCTTCCAGCACAGGGCTATTTTGGTCCATGTTGTCTTGGCCCATGTTGTGTGAATCTGTCTTGAGCATTGGCTATTGCTATATTGCTATATAGCATTGTGTTAGTGGGTAGGTACTACACTGTGAATGCATGCATTTCAGCCAGCATAGGTTTGTTACCAAAATGTATTGCGTTAAGCATTAGAGTGAACGTGTTGAGTGAGTCATTTCACTTAACTGAAGAGACTTATGGAAGTGAACTCAAGGATTACCCGCTGAGAATTGCTTTTCAGCCCGTTCCAGAAAAACAACTTGCATACTTGAATGTTATGAGAATACATGGAGGCTGCTGAGCTAGAAACTGAAGGGGGACAGAGAGGGAGGAGGAAAGGACTATTGAGAAGTTAATTTCTCTTACATATTTCTATAACTCTCTCTTGATATGTTGCTATAGTAACTCTAATGTGAAATGGATTGCTAGAAAAGCATTTGTTTCTATAGAAACAGTTTGACCTACATGTAGAAAAAGTTTACTGTGTAACATACAGTGCCTAATATTAGACTTTGTGTGTTTTTTTAAAGAGGAAAGCCGCCCACCCAAGTGCCCAATCAATACAAATGGTTTTGTAGCTCTTTGCACTAATTAGAAAGAAATTGAATATCACAGAATTAAAGTGGAAGTACTCAAGCGACATTCACAATTGAATAAGGATGAAACTGGCTCTAGGGTCATATACATCCTGCACTTTGGTATTTGGATAAAATGTTCCAAAATACAGTTGTTTCTGGTTAACCCCTTCCTGTTTTCAGGAGGATCAATGTACCAGCTAATGCTTCTGAATAGTTTTCAAAGGCAGTCCCATTTGCAAACAGCAGTTTGTCCGCAAAGGTTTGAATGGTAGTTGTTAAGATCAAATCAGACAGGGGGTGTATAAGGCTGCAATCCTATCCATACTGACTTGGGTGTAAGCACCACTGATGATAATGGGACTTACTTCAGAGTAGATATGCATAGGCTTAGGCATGTGGAAAGGCACTTGAGTCGTATGGGTTATCACAGTGTTATTCAACCTGTGGGTTGCGACCTGATGTCAGGTGGGTCGCGGAATGCTGGGAGCAGCCATCTTGGAAACTGCAGACCTTACTCTTGTTATATTTCTTTTATGAGTGTTAACAGTTTGAATTTTCAAGTGAGGGTTTTTGTAAATTTTCTTTTCAGTTCAGTGCTTTTACATCATATTTAGTCTTCATCTTGTTTTCTGTCAGGGATGTTTCATGGTTGTGCAATTGCTGCAGTCCAAGAATGCCAATTTTGCATTTCAGGAGTGTCGTTTTATTATGTTACAATGACTGCACTTCCTGCTTGATGATGTCACTTCCTGCCACAACATCACTTCCAGGTTAATGACATTACTTCTGGTGGGTCCTGACATAAATGCCATTCTCAAAAGTGGGTCCTGGTCTAAAAAGTTTGAATACCACTGGGTTATGATGTAGAGTTTCATGTATGGATGAATATAGACAACAGGGATGAGAGAACTTAGAATAATGTTAATGTCAAAACTGATTCCCAGCCTATAAATATCTTTCAAGATTAGAGAAATCTCTCTGAAATCTATTGACGTAATTGGAAATACAGTCTTTTTGATGTTAATAACTAATTTTCAACCAATGGATCATTTTGAATTGTCACTGCTGAGCATATAGTTCCCAGGGATGTGATTTGCCAAGCAACCTGTTGGTTTTATGCCTTGAGTGCGTGCAGTGCTTTGTAAAGTGCTCAAAATGAAGCACTGTGATATGTTCTTAAAGTGTCACCAGGGTAACTATTGTTAGTCGCATTGTTATGGTGTTAGATATAGCTGCATTCTGCTATAAATATGTGAGTGGCAATATTGTTTGGATGGAAGTTAATGTTAAAAATGCAGATACTTGTTGAATAGCAAACATTTATTCTACTGTTATGCACATCTGCATGGGAGAGGATAAATTTAACCGTGTCCTTGCACATGGCCTAGGAAAGTGTGTTTGAGCATTTCTCATTTGTGCCATGTGTGAATGTGCAAACAAAGAATCCCAAAATAACATTTGAACTGCCTTTTTGTGCTGGAATCACCCTTCTCAAAAGAATTCAAGACCAATTACAGTGTTCTCTCTTTTATCTTCACAACAACCCTGTGAGGCAGGTTACAGCCTAATCCTATGGTGCTGCTGTACTTTATGGCCAGCCTAGCAGTGTTTCTCAAACCTTTTAGCACTGGGACCCACTTTTTAGAATGATAATCTGTCTGGGACCCACCAGAAGTGATGTCATGGCCGAAAATGCCCTCATTGTAACGCCACAACCTGCTGCTTTCCTGAGAATAAATTGAGAAGCAATACATTGGGTTACTTCTCAGCCACTTTCCAAAAGCAAAGTAGAAAGAAATAAGCCTATTTTACAACCTTGACACACACAAAAACAACCACACTGTCCTCTTTTCTAGCATCCCATATTTTCAATATGGCTGCTCTGGGTGCTTCGTGATCCACCTGAAATTGGCTTGTGGCCCACAGTTTGGGAAACAATGCATTATAGAATGTCGCCTGGCATTCACAAACATCGGTGGCTGCCTGGCCGCCACCACAAACATCCTCCTCCTCCTCAGAAGCCCCAGCATTGATAGGTTGGCACAAGAATGGGCAGAACAAACAGGGGTGGGTGGAATGGGGTGAGCCTAGGAAAGGAGGTGTCCCGAAGGAGGGATGGGGTGGCTATCAGTGGCAGCCACTTCGCCAATATCCTTTCCCCCTTCCTGGCCTCAGTCCACCTACCAGAGTCCACCTGGAAATGAGTATCACAATGTCCTTTCTGAGGCCTATCCATTCTAGGACCTCTGCTGTTCTTTCTCTTCGAGTTGTAAGTGACCCACAGGTTGAGAAACACTGGTTTATGCCATTATTAGGAAATCCAGACAAATCCAAAATCCAGACACCTTCCCATCCCAAGCAGCCTGGATAAGGGATACTCAACCTGTATCTTCTCCACACTTTGTCACGCCCTTCAAATGATCCACATTCCTGGAGATCCTCAGCTAATGCCTGAACATGAGGAGAGCTGGGGTCCAGGGAAAATAGTTTGAGAATCGCAGCTACCATATTTGTGAATGCAAGCTTTAAACGTTTGTACCTTGCATTAATAAAGATGATTGGGAACATGTTGCAAATGTTCAGTATCGCATATAAACCCTAGATATGCAAATCTGAGAACTTTCAGGCTGTTCTGTTCTATTAGCAAGAACTAAGATTTTTGCTGTTTTTTGTTCCAGGTTTTTTTTTTACCTTTGAAATTACTTTTGCAAAATGCCTTAGTAGCGTGTTCTGGCTTTCAGTGAAGAATTTCTACTTGGCTGCAGCATATGCCAGCTCTCTTTAATCACAGTCTCTTGTTGCATAATCACCGGCAAAGAAATTTCTAGCTTTTGTCCTTTTGACTTTCAGAACCTGAAAAAGTAAGGTCAGGACTGTTTTTTTTAAAGAAGGAATACTGCAGGAAATACCTTTCTTTCCTTTCTTCATCCTAACAAGAAAAGCAGTAGAGCCAACAGGACTTTGGAAAGCTGAACAATCAGTCTGGCTTCTTACTTGCTTGAGAACATAATTCCAGAAATGTGGACTTCCTTAGGAACCTGGCTGTTTTTGGACTAGCCCGATACGTTTCTTCTCAGAGACACATGTGTAGATCTAATTATAGTAATAAGTGATTATTATAGTATTACATGATTTATAGCACACAGGGCAATGGCACATACACGTACAGCACCAAAGACCTAGCTTGATTTGAGTGGCGCTGCATGCACACTTAGAGGTTGTTTCCATGCACACTTAGAGGTTCCATAAAAGAACCTCTTTTATGTGGCTGAGCCCTCACCGACAGATATTCCACCAGTTCTCCCAGTGGAAGACCTGCTGCAACAACGGAAGTGCCACTGCAGTGGTGTGTGCGCCAACACAGCCGGTGCACATGGCTGATGGTTACACACATACACCAATGAAAGAGCCCCCCCCCATGCCAGCACTGGGGACAGGTGATGGGAAGAACAGGGTAGTAAAGAGGAGGAACAGGGGAGGGTCTGAGTGGGTTATGGTGGTTGGGAGGTGTGAGGGGTGGATCCTGGGGTCACTGGCACACACCAGGATCCTATTCCTCATCCTTTCTTTGTTCCATTTCCCTTGGTTCTGCACCATCAAAATGGCTGGCACAGATCCTAGGAATCCCATTGGGGAAGCAGAGGCTTACCATAACGTAAGAGAATGAAGGTCCCTTACCTTGAGGAGGTTTCCGGGACTGCCCACCCCCAGGATCCAGTAGCATGCACTATTGGCATGGCTGCATCGACCTGGGGGCGGGAAGGTGTTGGATTGCAAGTTCCATTTACCTAACAATGGGACAAGGTACAGTGGGACCTTGGTATCCATGGGGGATCTGTTCCAGGACACCCCATGAATACTGATTTCCCCAGATACTGGGATCCATAGAAGGATCTCCTAGGATGACCTGGACAGGGCTGGAAGTGCCTTCTGGTCACATTCGGCATGCCAGACGCAACTGGAAGGTGCTTCTGGTCACATCTGGAAGATCCTTGAGGCTCTCCAGGACAGGCTGTGCACACACGTTGAGTCAAATCCATAAATGGGTATAAAGTAAGACTGAGTAGCATGGTGCTCAATAAGTGTATGTTTACATATGTACGTACGTACTTGCATGTGTGTTTTCTGCATGCATCCTTTTGTCATTGCAAAACTTCTATGCTCCATCTCAAAGTGAAGTATTTAATTCAAATAAAGTAAGTTTCAGGTTCGCAAGTGATGTCTACATCTTTGCATTGTCGGAGTCGCCAGGATCTGCTGGGTTAGCCTAGAAGTGGTCTGTTGGAAGAGACACAGGCAAGTGCCTGGAGTGGGTCAAGCTGAAGCCAGAGCAATGAACAAAAATCAGGCGGGCCATGGACAGGTCTCATAGCCAGGTTCCAAAAGGTGGCAAAGCATGCCAGTGAGCAACGTCTTGCTCAGACCAGACCTGAAGCAGCAGTTGTGTAAGCTGAAACAGACCACTGTTGACTTCTGGGATCACCTTATCTGGCTGGCCTGATAAGCTGCTGAACCCTCTTTGGCCGTTATCTGAATGGTGCTGCAGCAAGCACAGACCAGGCCAATAGGTCCTTCTGCAACTGGACTGGTGGTGCAGGGAATAAGGTGCTGCAAACTTCTCTGAGTAGAGCCTCCTATTGATTTACAGAATCTATGTGTGGAATGCAACGAAATGCAGTGAGGTCACTGGTTGGGGAGGCATTTACTGTGGCATTGCAAGGCAGGGGCGTAGCCAGTGGTGCAATTCAAATGAATCAACAAACAGTTCTATGATGTCATAGCCGGAGCCAACCCCCCCCCCGAAGCCAGCCGAGGTAAACGAGTGGGCGGGGCCCGGCCATTTAACAACCGGTTCTATAGAACCTGGGCGAACTCCCTGAATTTCACGACTGGGCGTAGCTAAAGAAGTGCACCGGGCTGCAAGCTTTAGGGGGCAACAAGCTGAGCTTGATACTAGTGGCCAAATTGTGAAAACCTTGGTACAGTATGCATGAATAATGCCATCATGTTAGATACCATTCAATGCAGAATTTCATGCAGAATGCAATGAAACAGACCTGAGTGTAATGTTATCATTCTGTCAAAGCTATTATGGCCAAAAACTCCAGAAAATGAAAATCCATCACTTCCTGTTGTGACATCATTTTGGGGGTCATCATTTTGCCCTCTGCACCGGGCTACACTTTCATTAGCTACACCACTGCTGCAAGGCATTCTGAGGCTACAGGACATGCCAGGCCCTACCTGGCTGCCATCAGAGGGGAGACTGAGCTCATCACCTCTCAACTCACCCTGTATGTGCGGTGCATGTAACTATACAGGAGAGATGAGAGGTGTGGCAGCAAGCTCAGCTTCCCCTGATTGTGCAACCCCACAGAAACTGGGTAGAGGGCAGGCAACATGGGCATGCTTGAGGCTATGTTCATTGGAGTATGACAGATGAGGCTCTGATTCCCTGACTGCAAGTCCCTGATGGAATGAGACCATTCCATCACTCTGACCTTAACTGGAATATGTTTGATTTTCAGTGGCTGTCTTCCATTGTTTCTATTGCATTAACAACTCTCTGAAGTGTGTTGTTTACGGCACATCAGAAGCAGTTCTTAGCATTGCAAATGGTTTCTGAGACTGTCTTCTGTTGTTCTTTTCTGTTTCGGCCATATACTTTCTTGACCAGAGTCATTTTGTTTTTCCACATGTTGATCACTCTTGTGTGCTTTTCCTCTGGTCACCAGGCTGACACAAATGACACCTTTGATCGCACGCGTTGGTGTTCCTGTCTGAATTTTGCGAGCGAGCTTCCAGCAGTGATTTTTGAGAGCCCAAAGTGCAAATTAAAAATTGAGATAAAAATGGAACAAGGACAGCAATCAGCATACAGAAAACCAAGCTGTGACTCTAAATGTTAGTGCGCCCGCACACGAAAATCAAGTGTTGTGTGATCACAATCTAAATAACCCTTTGAATTTGTAGGTGACATACTGCAGGGTTATTTTTAGCTCAAGTTGTTCAAAATCTGAGCAGATTGTTTGGAGCATATGTGTGTTTTTTGGCTTGTCTTGTATCTCAGATAAAAAAACTTCTCCTCTGAATGAAAATTCACTTTCTTTAACTGTGCAAATGCATTTCCTTTTCCTCTCATGTTACCTTAGTGGTCTTTCTATGCATATATGGCCTCCTGGCCTGCCTCAATATATGCGCCTTCCGCTTTACGGTGTCCCTTGTGCCAGCCAAACTGTGCCAGCCTAACTGTGCCCACCTAACTTCAGGTTAGGATTGCGCCCATAGTAATGCTGCTGATAGACCGAGAGAGAAAAATAGGCAAGTATCACAGACACCATAAACTTCCAGTGGTCTCTCATCAAAAGGAAATGAAATGCTGCAGCTTTTCACATCTTGTGCAATGCAAAAGCACGTAACAGTACAAAGAAAAAAAAAAACAAACCCCAAAGATATCACCACTAGCTGATTTAAGTGTTAAAAGTAAGCAAATAAAAAGATAATGAGTTCTGCAGAGCTGGGTCTGTTTTGTTTTTCACAGCTATTCTTAATGTTAACAAATTCCCCAGTGTATTTAGAATTAAAGTGCCACAAACCCTATGATTGCCATTCAGTATCAACTGCACGCATTACTTTTCGTAGTGTTCATTATCATTTGAAGGTATATACCCAATACCCTGACATCACTAGTGAGACTGAAAGTTATTTCAGAAGATTTAGTCGAGAGGGTTAATGCCTCCGTTTGCCTGAAGATAAGAGCTGAAGATCTGAAGGTCACCAGTTCGGGACAGCCAGAAGTCTCTGTGAGCGGCAGACCTCGTTAATTGCGACTGATTAACAGCTGAGCTTCGGCTGCCTTGTGTGAGGGGGAGCTGTGCCGAAGTTCAGCCGCTTCTCTAGTGGGAGCAGGGAAGCCGCTTATCAGCCAGCAAGAAGACAAACGGGTGGCCAGAAAGGACTAAATCCAGAAAGATCCATCTGTATGTGTGTAGTTCTTGGAAGATAGAACATTTCTGTAAAAATTGTAAAAAACCTTTGGGTTTCTGAATAAAGTCTGCCTATGTAAACCACCTTGAGTTATAGTCATTAGAGAAATCTGGTGACCTAAGAAAGGCGGTATATAAATCCAAGTATTATTATTATTATTATTATTATTATTATTATTATTATTATTATTATTGGCCACACACATGGCTTGGTCAACCAACTGCGTACTTAAAGCCAATTTAGCTATTTTGTCCCATTTACTCCAAGCCAGCCAAAAAGAATATAAATATGTTTATAGAGTCCAGGACTTACAGCCAAATCTTACCTTTCTCCAGTAGTTCCAGGCAGGGTCAGCATCCCACCCACAGGATTCTGAAGCATCCTTGAGTTTTTTCTGCAGAAAGTTGTTGCCTGTGTAACCACAGGGCTAGCGCAGAGTCATGTGGCGAGGAAGCGGGCTGGGCCCTTCACTCAGCCTCATCGCAGAATGCAGCCTGTTGTGGGCTGTAAGGAAAGGGAGAATGTCTGGTGAGGACGTCATGAAGTGCCAAGAATCCAGCGAGGAGGAGGGAGACACAGAGGCTTTAACCGAACTGGGGCTTCTGGGAGCTCTCCCTCCCCCTCAGCAAGTCTTCTGTCATCTGACCTGCCTATTCGAGAGGGAGGAGCTTCCCAGATGTACTACACTGACCCTGCCTGGAACTGCTGAGAAGGGGTGTTCACAGGTAAGTACAAACCTTCCCGATCTCTCCATGTGCCAATGCAGCCATGCCAAAGGGGTGTATGCAGCATCATTTGGGGCAGTTTTGCATCCCAGAGGCCTTTATTTGTGCATATATTCAGGGCATCATCCAAGAGTCGCCCATAAGGCACGTTTGCACCAGCCAGAAGGGTGCTGGGTTGATGCAGGCAGCAGTGTCAGCCCAGTTGCACCAAGAAGGTTTAATAGCAGGAGACGGCATCCCTTAACGCGCTAATGCTCGTGAGGTGAAGCCAGTGGGTGGGCTTAGCCGCCATGTTAGTTAACTCAAAACAATCCTCATTCCAAGCATTTCAGATTGCTTTGCTCGTACTGTTTAGGATTTAATAGTTTATTCCTTAAATAAATACGAAAATAAAAACGTGATCATGTAGACACATTATTGTTAACCTTATTATGATTTATACGCAATTACAAGGTTAAACTCCTCATAATAATATTACTGAACATACTTGCTGTCTATTTAAACTCAGATTGCACTATTTTGACAGACTTTATTGAAATCTACACAAGCAAAAATAAAACGGTCATGCCCCATAAAAAAAAATTCTGTTAATGTTCAGAATTTCATAAATATTACAGTAGAAAATGAAAGGCGGAAAAATAAAGTGTGAACACGCAGGCATGATTAAAGAGGTTGATATTAACTTTTACACACGTGCAGGGAGATTTTCATTCATGAATTCGCGGCAATCCTCCTTGGCGGCAATAATCTGACTGAGTCAACAAATATGGCCACAGGTGCCCGGATGTGGCTTCAAGAAAATGACGTCATGCCGTCTCCTGCTATTAAACCTTCTTGAGTTGCACAGAGCTTTTCAGGGCAAGGGGAAGATGGGAAAAAGGCGGGGTGGAGGTAGAAAGGGGTGGAGGCAGTGTGGCCTTTGGGGCGGGGGCAGCTCGGGGAGGGGATAATGCCAGGATCCTACAGTTATGCTGGATCCTAACTCCTGCCCCCCTGGCTCCAATTCAGGCCACTGCGGGCTGCTCAGATTTGCACTTGCTAAATAGGGGTGTCTGGTGCTTACCCCAGGGTAAGGGAACAAACGTCCCCTTGCCCTGTGGTGAGCTCCAATGGCCTCCCAACCTGTGCAACCCTGCCGGCCTCCCTGTTCCAGCACTGGTTAGGATTGTGCTGTCAGTTGTTTAATTTTTCTGGTTGTTATATTAGAAGTTTTTTCCATAATTTTTACCACAATTATATATAAAAATATGATGCTGACATGTCATCTTGTAAAAAGTCACCTCTCTTAGAGGAAAACGTTTTTGCTAAAGCAAAAATTAAAAAAAAACACAAGATAAAATAGTCATAGAATTAGAATTAGATATTCAAAGTGCCATGTTATTCATGCATATGGACTATATTTGTATTGTCCACCTTCCTTTTGTAGGCATGTATCACATATGTTTTTGACATTTTGGATTCTCTGGACTCTCTTGTATCGACATACGTCAATTGTCATAGGAACTGCCATTCCTAAAACAGAGAGTTGTTGACATTATTCTGCAAGGTGGTTTATTGCTTATAACATTTTGGTAGGGAGGTCGTTGCAATGAAGAGTTGCAATGACGGGTCCTTATATGTCCCTAAAAGCCCAATCCTATGTTGGAATTCGAGACTGCGTGATGGAGTGAGCTCCCGTTGCTTGTCCCAGCTCCTGCCAACCTAGCATTTTGAAAGCACCTAAATGCAAGTAGATAAATAGGGACCACTTCAGTGGGAAGGGAACGGTGTTCCGTGCGCTACGGCATAGAGTCATGCCGGCCACATGACCACGGAAGCTTGTCCTCGGACAAAACGCCGGCTCTACAGGCTTTGAAATGGAGAGGAGCACCGCCCCCTACAGTCGGTCACGACTAGACCATTCGGTCGTGAGGAAACCTTTACTTTTTATGTTGGAATTTGGGTGCAATGCTGCTTGCAGGACTCTGGGGAGGTAGTGTATTGTTCAGGTACCTGAGTCCCTTTACCTACCCTCTGTGATACCTGCAGCAGGTGTGCCCCTCTGTGGAACTTCCTTCCTGCCCTCTCTCCCACATCTCTCTCTCTCTCTCTCTCTCTCTCTCTCTCTCTCTCTCTCTCTCCCTCTGTCCCTCCCTCCCTCCCTCCCTCCCTCTCTGTTTCTGACCACCAAAGGAGAAGGATGCAGTTCCTGAGCTCTCCTAATGGAAGACATTCTTTCAAGGGGACATAAGTGGCACAGGGATATTGTTTAAAGGGGCTGGACATTGTTTAATGTTTGATGAAGGCAAGGGCCTGTCTGTGAGCAAGTTCTCCTGGATCCAGCCATCTTGGCACGAGAGAAGTAAATAGCACCAGAAGGACAAATCCAATGTGCTACTTGTTGGCTGGATTAAGAGCCACCAGGCAAACCTCAGTGGAAAGTCTCAATCAGAAAGGCAGGGGAAGGCAAGGAGGGAAGGCAAGAGGTATAAGAGGCAGGTGTTGAGGAGTTGTAGGCAGAAGGCAGTGTTCCCTCTAAGGGGTCTGTGCGATGCATGGACCCCTTTGGCCTTTGGATGTTCAGCAATAATGTAATTGCGTAATGACTTCAGGGTTGCTGAGCTCTGCATTGCGCAGAGCTCAGCCAGGAGGTGCACGGCTGCTCAGACGTGCACCTTAGAAGGAACACTGGTTGTAGGGACTAGCAAGACAGAGGGAGGTACCAGTCTGGGAGCACAACCCTGACCTGGAATTAGGCTGGCACAGTTAGGCCATTAACGTTTGGCTGACACGAGGGCCACCATAAAGCACATTTGGACCACTCTCAGAGGCAGGGAGGATGGTGCATGTCTGTGCTGGCCTCTCTGACTTGGGCAACGCAATCCTAGTGTGCCCCTTGTGTCGACGCAACATCATCGTGTTGATGCAAGGGGTGGAACGCTGGTGCGCAGGCGCTGAGCAGCACCCCTGTGTTGGTGCTCCAACTCTGAAGCTGAAGCTGCTTGCAGAGTCGGCTTTAGAGTGCCGACGGAGTGCCTCCCTTGCACCGACTGATGATGTTTGGCACAAGGGATTCTCTGTCCTGTTTTGGGAAGGGGATTGGGGGGAGGGGGGAGGCAGGAGGCAGGACTTGGGTGGGGCCTGGGTGGGCTTGGGAGCCCATCAGCGAGGCCATGCAACCCTGATTCAGGCTGCGCGGTCTCCTCAGATCTGCACCTGCTTTGTAGTGGGCGCAGATCCGAGGAGCACATAGGGGAGGCTGGAGCCTCCCCTACGGTAAGGAAGCGCACGCTCCCTTGCCACGGGGAGGCTCCAGCCCGTCCTAAGCAGCACTGGATTTGGCACTGGCCAGCCGGCCTCGCTACTCCAGCACTGCTTAGGATTGTGCCCCAAGAGTGGTCCAAACATACTTTCGGGTGTCCCTTGTGCCGGCCAAACTTTGCTGGCCTAACTGTGCCGGCCTAACTCCAGGTTAGGATTGCACCCTGGGTCTTCTAAGCAGAAGTGCAAATAGAATTTAGACTGATGAGCATCAGTTTACGTGAGATGCCCAGTGAAAGATGACCAGAATGAAGGGGGGGGGAATAGAGACAGATCCATTATCAATCACTGTTGCCACGGGAGAATGCCTGAGAACTTTCAGCCTGCATTTTCTGTATTGATTCATCAAAATAAAAACCAAGCAGTAGCAATGTCCGTAGTTCTTATGTTCTTATGTAGTGATGTTTTCTTTGTTTTTGCTTTAAATGGACCACACCAGTCCCTGGCACAAAGAACGACCATCATTGGGAATCCAATGACAATAGGACACATGAGATGTGATACTCTCACATGCATTCACTCATGGTGCATGTGAATCTTTTCAACCAAGGGACACAAAGGGATGATCATGATTTAGGATATGGGCTTGCCACATGGCTGATCGTTCAGTGACCCACCAAACCAGGCAGCCCGTACTTCAGTGATGGCGAACCTATGACACGCGTGTCAAAGCTGACACACCACAACGTTTGGTGTGACACACCAGCATTCACCAATGCCTGACAAAAGCTGAATTTGTTTTACTTATTTTTCATTTTTGTAATTATTTCTGTATATAATACATAGCACCATACATGATTAGACTGTAATTTTGGTTTAAATAAATGAATATAAAGAATTGTTCTCTTTTGTTTGGGCGGGGGATTGACACACTGGCAGAGTCAAGTTAAGCATTTTCCTAAGTTTTGACACACTGAGCCCAAAAGGTTCATCACTGCCCTAGTTAGTACTTCCATGCGCTTGTCAGATGCATAATTTCTAACCTTTTATCTGATTCTGCTGCCTTATCACCAGGCCTTAGAACCTTTTTGCAAAAAGCAGAAATAATTCAGAACCATTAAGATAAAATGTGGGCTCTTCGCATTTAATTGCACCCTGCCATTAAGAGCAATCTTCAATGCGTGAGAGAAATTCTTCGTAAACCTAATGTCCTCAGACACATTTCTTTTCACCCACTAGTGGTAAAATGTGCAAAAATGACTGCTTTGATTATTTTGGGGAGACTCATTAGAACTTAAAGTAGCAGATTTTCCTTGATGGTATTAGAAAGAGCAAGCATGGGAACTTAACAGGCAATTAGTTTCTGGTAATGGCTAAAACTTAGGTGACTACTATCACATTTTAACAATATTCTAGGAAATGATTTATTTTTCCTAAAAAGAAGAAAAAAACAGAAAACAATCCAGGTAGAGTAGAAAGTTTTTACTGTTCCCATGATTGCAGTAAGAGAGAGTGACACATGCTTAACTCTTTCCTACTGAAATTAATAGAATTTTGTAATCCTTAGGTGGGATATGCCCATCAGTATTTCAGGGCTTCGAGGCAGTGTGGTGTTGTGGCTAGAGTGTTGGACTAGGACCAGCGAGGGCTGGGTTCTGTGGGGAACCCAGCCTAGCAGACAGCTAGCTGAGTTGAAAAGGCACCAGGGACCCCCAGCTAGCCGGGCCAGCCAGCCAGTAGGGATGGAGAGAAAAAGGGGGGGGGAAAGAAGAGACGGAGACTTGGCTTGGTGAGGGGAGGCGGTCAGGCGA
>JAJKFI010000013.1:4982798-5015471 GCA_029204185.1 Lerista edwardsae
AGGGAGAGCCGTTCCCCCGCGCCTGGTCTGCCAGGGCACGGGCAACGCGGCCCTACAGGTTCAGTGAATGATCTTGGGCCAGACATTATTTCTCAACCGAACGTATTTCTCAGGGTTGTTGTGACTCCATTTTCTACCAACGATGCGCTGGAGATTTCATTTCTACCAATGTTGCTCTAACGCATCATTGGTAGAAAATGGTTTTAATAAAGAAGTGGCCTATATTGGATGAAAAGTATAGGCTGTCACGTTTCAGAAAAATTGCAATGATAGCTCTAGCAGCTGGTGTTGTTTTGAATTCCTGAATTCTAGGAACCACCTAGGAGTTTTCTGTTGAATGGCAAAACACAGCTTTAAGCGTATCAGTCGGAAGGTGGTAAATACATCAAAATCCAAGTGCACCATTGAGATGTGCTTTCATTTTTGAATCTCCATTGTGTATTTGTCATGCTATGATCTTTTTCAGTTCCCATGTTTTTCAAGAGGGTTGTAGATAGTACTTACTGGAGAGCTAATTTTCCCTAGTAGTTGGGACAGAAGCAAAGAAAAATAGGAGAACAGGAGAAAAGTAGCTGGTCTTGCTTTTGTGTGTGTCTGCATGTGGAGCAGCTTCCATTTTCTTCTCATCTCTGGAAGAGCTGTCAAAATTCTTGATGGACAGAACTTGGCTACACCTGGCTGCTTCACAATGGCAAACATACCATGTAGCCAGGTTTTGAGGTATTACATTCAGGGTTCTTGATGCTCACAGTGTGCCTGATCTCTGAAAGACATTGAGAGACACTATTGATTCACCTGGTTTATCAGAATATGATGGATGGCACAATTACACTAGCACAAAGTCCTTGCTCCAGGAAGCATGTCTTCTGTAAGGTCTACTTCCTGTGTTGGCGTTAGAGACACTGTGAGATACAGTGTGGCAAATTACTCAAAGTCAGTGAGGAGTCAAACCTAATCCTTTTTTAACCTTTCCCTGGGCTTGCACTGTCCAAGGCAAGGTGCAAAAAAAAAAAAAAAAAAAAAAAGTAAGTATGACATTATTGAACTGCAGTACCTGATTTTACTCCATAGCAAAGTCATGCCAATCTTTTAAAAAAGGAGAAGGGGGGACCCTGGAAACTACAGGCCGGTCAGCCTAACGTCTGTTCCGGTTAAGATGGTGGAAAGCCTCATCAAAGATAAAATCCTAAAACACGTAGAGGAACAAGTGTTGCTGAAGGAAAGTCAGCATGGCTTCTGTAAGGGTAAGCCTTGACTCATGAACTTTTTGGAATTTTTCGAAAGGGTCAACAGGCACGTGGATGTGGGTGAACCTGTGGATATCATATACCTGGATTTTCAGAAGGCATTTGACACAGTCCCCCACCAAAGGCTGCTGAAGAAACTTCACAGTCAGGGAATAAGAGGGCAGGTCCTCTTATGGATCCAGAATTGGTTGAGGGCCAGGAAACAGAGAGAGGGGCCCTCTGAACAATTTTCAGAATGGAGAGAGGTGAAAAGCGGAGTGCCCCAGGGATCTGTCTTGGGGGCCGGTGCTTTTCAACTTGTTCATAAATGACCTGGAGACAGGGATAAGCAGCGAGGTGGCCAAGTTTGCGGGTGACACAAAACTTTTCTGGGTGGTGAAAACCAGAAGGGATTGTGAAGAGCTCCAGAAGGATCTCTCCAAGTTGGGGGAATGGGCAGCCAAATGGCAGATGCTTTTCAACGTAGACAAGTGTAAAGTGATGCAAAAAACATCAACACAAGGCTTTCCCCAGCTCGCTTCTGTCAGTCTTCACAATGGTTTCCATAGAATTTGTTTTGTCATCATAACAAAGTTTGATCTAACAAGGCTCTACGGCGGGCTGCATTTTCTCTAGGCAAGGACATTCATTTTCTTGTTTGTTGGCCTACTACTATTATTTCATTAGCATTTGAAACTGCCTTATACCATGTAAAATCGCAGGTCCGTCTAGCTCAGTATTGTCCACTAGCAGCTGGCAATAGCTGTTCTAGGTTTCCAAGAGGGTTCCGGGCAGCCCAATCCTGAGCTGCCCTACCGCCCGTGACAACCGCAATAGTCAAGCGGCTACTGCTGCTGCGTTCATCCCCTTCCTCTGGGGTAAGGGCGCAGCACAAGGGGATGGATCTACTTGCCTCTGCACCAGCTATTTAGCCGGCGTGGAGGCGAGGGCCATGCGGCCCTACACGGAGGTTGAGATTGGCAGCAAAGGTCACTGCTGGTCCCACCCCCTGCTCTTCCCCTCTCCCTGCCTAGAAAGGCTGCAACGCAGGCAACTGAGGTACTCACCACTTGTGAGGAAAAAAAGGTGTGATTTGTGCATTGTTGTGGTCTAGCGTTCTAATGTTGAAAAAAAGAAAAAACCTCCAAGCACTGTTTCAAATGAGACAAATGAACGTAGTAATTAAATAACATTCTATACCTATTAATTAGTAGCCAAGTCTGTCTAGCAGGCATACTTCTTCTTTTTTTAACCACCAATTAAAAGAATATTGTGAGAAAAGCATGAATTAATTATGCTTCCAGGTTCCTGTTATAAAGGAACTAATTGTGTAAAGACTGCTTCCTTTTTTGATTGTGCCAACAATTATAACCTAGGCCAGTGGTTTTCAAACCTTTTAGAGGCTGCTGCCTGATTTCTGAATGCCAAGGGGGTGTGGGTATAATGGTGATTGGGCAGCAGTGCCAAATATCAGCTTGTTTAACCATTGATGCACATAATCTGCCCCATCAGTTTTGCAAACCACCAAAAATTGCGTCAAGATCCACTAGTGCAGTGGTTCTTAACCTGAGTTTGATCGAACTCCAGGGGTTCGGTGAGTCAGTCTCAGGGGTTTGGCGGAGGTGTGTGTCCATTCCGTTCGCCAAGGTTGCCAGATGCATTAATATACTCTTGGTATTCACACAATACTTTTATGGCATTTTCAATGTTTCACCATAAGAAACTGAAGGCTAAACTGAACCAGCAGGCCCGCGGCATCTCCTCTCCTGGCCACAGCTCGGGTTAAAGTGCCCGAGCGGCAGCCAGGAGAAGCTGCATGCCTCCCGGCTCTGTGCCGCTCGGGTTAAAGTGCCTGAGCGGCAGCCAGGAGAAGCTGCGCCCCCCTGGCTCTGCGAACCGGCAGGCGCGTGGCGTCTCCTCTCCTGGCCACCGCTAGGGTTAAAGTGCCCGAGCAGCCTCCAGGAGAAGCCGTGCGCCTCCCCGGTTCGCAGAGCCGTTCACCCCACTCGTATGATTCATGACGTCATGTTCAGCATGGCCATCATTGGCTGCTCGCTTGGCCTTGATATCTGTGCTGCAGGGAACTTGGTGTGCTCAGTTGTCGACTTGTGACTGTCGTGATTGTACGTCATTTGTGATTTTAATATTCCAATCCCTTCATACCATGTCAAGCAAAATAAGAAAGTGGTCGGACGAATACGTACAATATGGACTCACGTGTATAACGGAATGTGATGGAAGTCAGCGTCCTCAATGCATGATTTGCAATGCCAAGTTGAGCAATTCTAGTCTTGCACCGGCAAAACTAAGGGAACACTTCCTAAAGCTGCATGGAGATGGGAAATACAAGAACACAACGCTTGCTGAATTCAAGGTGAAGAGAGCCAGATTCGATGAAAGGGCCACTCTGCCTGTTCTCGGCTTTGTGCCCATTGACAAACTGATCTTAACAGCATCATACGAAGTTGCGTACCTGATCGCAAAGCAGGGAAAACCACACACCATTGGTGAAATACTCGTAAAACCAGCTGCGTTGAAGATGGTGAATATCATGCTGGGAAAAGCTGCTGAAAATAAGTTGTCCCAAATTCCTCTTTCAAATGACACCATCAGCAGCAGAATAGATGACATGAGCAATGACATCTTGGCTCAAGTAGTTGCAGATCTGATTTCAAGCCCAGCAAAATTCAGCCTCCAACTCGACGAGACCACCGATGTTTCCAGCCAAAGCCAGCTTGTTGTATTTGTGCGCTATGTGAAAGACGACATGATAAAGGAAGACTTTTTATTTTGTAAGCCTCTTACAACAACAACTAAGGCAGCCAACGTGAACAAACTTCTTCAGAGACAACGATCTTTTGTGGGATATGGTTTCTGCAATTTGTTCTGATGGAGCTCCAGCCATGCTGGGACAAAACTCTGGTTTTGGTGCTCTGGTGAAAGTCGCTGCACCACACATCATTGTTACGCACTGTGTTCTGCACTGGCATGTGTTGGCAACAAAAACCTTGCCTCCAAAACTGGCAGAAGTATTAAAAATTGTAGTGGAATGTGTGAACTATGTGCGAAATAGTGCTCTGAAGCACCGCATCTTCAAAGAGCTGTGTAATGAAATGGGCTCTGAATTTGAGGTACTTCTGTACCATTCTAACATTCGGTGGTTATCCAGGGGAAAGGTGCTGTATCGTGTTTTTGCCATGCATGTGGAATTAGCCCTGTTTTTGCGAGAGCACCAACATTGTCATGCAGATTGCTTCGAAAATTCTGAGTTCATTCTCATTTTGGCGTACATGGCCGATATCTTCGATGCTCTCAATCATCTCAATCAACAGATGCAGGGGAGTGGAGTCAACATCATTGAAGCAGAAGGAAACCTGAAGGCTTTTCAAAAAAAGCTACTGTTATGGAAACGACGAACAGAGAATGATAACTTCACAAACTTTCCCCTGCTGGACAACTGTGTAAGTAAGATTGAAGATGAGTTTGGAATCAGAGACATTTCTGTACCTGGGGAACTGAAACAAGCAATTGCCATGCACTTAGATGAGCTCACAAAGTCTCTCGATGGATACTTCCCTACCAGAGACTCATATCCAGCATGGGTGAGACAGCCTTCACGTTTAGTGTTGCAACAGCAGATGTCAATGATGAGTACCTCGACGAAATCATTGAACTTCAGCGGAGCCAGGTTCAACAGCAACTCTTCAGAACAACAACGCTCTCAACGTTTTGGTGTCACCAAATCGTACCGTACCCTCTTATTGCTAAGAAAGTCCTTGAGATACTCATACTGTTTGTCACAACGTATCTTTGCGAGCAATCCTTTTCGAGGATGGTAGACATAAAAACGAAGAAAAGGAACAGACTTTGTTGCAGAAATGATATGAGAGTGGCACTTGTCAAGGTGAAGCCGTGCATTTCTGAACTTGTCTCTAAAAGGCAACAGCAAAAGTCACATTGATTTGCAGTAAATATTCATTATGTTTTTGTTTTTGTGTGACATGCATGTTTTGTTGGTTTTGTTCTTTGAACACAGTGATTTTATGTGCAACTGATGCTTGGTTCATTTTGTGCACTAATAAAATATATATCTCTATGTTTTGAATTTGAATTTTTTTTTATTTTTCCAACTATGAAGGGTTCAGTGAATGCACGTATGAAACTTGTGGGGTTCAGTACCTCCAACAAGGTTAAGAACCACTGCACTAGTGGGTCCACAGTGTTAGAACCACTAACCTAGCAATCTTACAGGTGTAAGCAGATGAACCTGTCAGTCGTAAATAAATTATTTCCTGTCTCAGTCTCTGGGTACAGAAGGTTTGATAATAATTGTAGATCTATTTATAATAATTGAGATGGGATTTTGTCTATTTTTCTTGGTAATTCTCCAATGGCCACAATCATGCTCTGCCAGAAGTTGGTGGAATAACTTAGGCTGGCCAACTGTTCTCCTGTTAACCTGATTAGGAATCCTTAAAGCCTTCTGTTGTATTGTGCATGAAGATGACGTGACAATCCCAAGAAGCTAGGAAGTGAGGAGTGGAAAAAAAGATTGGGGGTGCAATCCTAACCTGGAGTTAGGCCGGCACAGTTAGGCCAGCAAAGTTTGGCTGGCACAAGGTCTACTGTAAAGTGCGTTTGGACCACTCTTGGAGCCTCACACAGGCTGGAGACGGCGACTTGAGTCAGCAAGTGGTGAGCGCACCTTTTTGGGCAGGAAGGGAGGGTGTTCCTGGGTCGGGGGAGGGACAGAGTGAGGTGGGATTGGCGGTGACTCTTGCCACCAGTTCATGACCCAACACGGTCAGGCAGTTCAGTCTGGCAGTTCAGGATTGAGCTGACCAGCTGCAATCCTGTATTTGTTTACTTGGGAGTAAGTTTCATTGAAGACAATAGGACTTAAATCTGAGTGAATATGTACAGGTTTGCTCTGTAAAGATGGTTTCTTCAGGAGACGTGTCACTTCTGCTTCCTTAAACTCCCTTAATATAAAAAGTTGCAGATGATAGAGAAATGATTAATCATTGTCTCAGCAACTTTCAACAGTGTACACACTAGCTAATATTTTTTAAAAATGAATGTTTAGGAACGTGGTGTTTTAGTTTATGCTTACATTCATTTCCCATTTGCCTCATAGCGCTATATTTAAGGTACCATTTCTATTTTTAATAACATAAATTACCTGGAAATTGACAGTGTTGATGTTAGCTGACTTTGAATGCCAAAGTAATAAGAACTTGTTTTCTCCTCTTTGAAACAAGAAGCATGATTTAAAAATAAACCTGTATGTTTGTAAGAATATCTAGGTTGTTTACACTTCTATTCCTTTCAGTGTGAAAGGAATAATGTTAATAAAACATCTGAGGAAGTGCAGAGCTGAAAGAATAAGGTGGAGAATCATGTGTCTCTAAAAGCATAGAAAAGTGCCTGGATGTAAATAACAGTGTTGTGCTCGAGTCTCAAAATTCGAGTCAATTCAATTCAGGAGTCTCCGCCCCCTCACGAATCAACTCATGCATGAGTCCTGGCTCTCACCTGGGCGACTCCACGCTTGAATTTCACAAGTCATGAACATCTTTTTCTGGCAAGCTGTGGGGTGGGGCAGGTGTGCAGACGCACATGCACATGCGACTACAAACAGTTGAAATGGGAGGTGCTGGGGCATGCAGTCGGAGTTGTCATTTCACACTTAATATTAACATTCCGGTGGGCCAGCGATGCACTGCTGACAGCACTTCACGCCTAACCAGCAGTCACAACGTAACCTCCCCCCCCCAACCATTCAATCACAACTGAACTTAGAAGAATGGAAGGGAGAAAAGTAGTCCCTGGCTGCGAAACCTGTTTTCCACCAAAGCTGGGCTGACCTATGGCTATTACAGTGAGTGAACATGCGCAGCTGCAGGGAACCTTTGGCTCCATAAGAAACTGGCTGTCGCAATAAAAACTCCTCCTCCCCTCTGAGGCTAAGCAATGTTCTTCTATGGCCAAGACTCCTCCCCCTCTCCTCTCCCTTGCCCAGAGCCAGAACTCAGACCATTCTTTCATCCAATTGAGGGTCCAAACTTTCAGAGATGGAGGTTGACCGTGTATTTAAAAGAACATGGACAGAAAGACTCTGTGTTAGAAAAAAGCAACTAGGAGAAAAACAGATATTAAAAATAGCATCAGAATAATGTCAATGATAATTACAAGTGCAAAAAGCAAAATACCCTTCTCTAGTACATAACGTTTTTCCAATAGAGGTATGATAGTTCTCTGATCCTCATATTCTAATAAAATATGATGTCGCCATAGAAATGTCTTGACCTGTTGCATTTTTTTAGAAAACCTGCCTCTAATTAAATCCTGGTTACTACTTTGGTTTTAAACTGACTTTTTTTTTCAAATTAGGTACATTTTTCCACAGTTGCTTTCCAAAAACTTTCCACAGTTTTTGTGTCCCCCCCATTTTCATCTGTGAACTTAAAAAAAAAATTATAATTGAAAAACACACACCTTATTTTAAAAGCCAACACTGACAAGTACTGTATCTCCCAAGAAGAGGACATAAAAAAATACAATTGCATCAGAAATATTAAAAATGTATATTGAATAGAGTCTTAAGGGTGCAATTAGACTAGCTAGCTAGAGATCTGTGAGTAGATCTCCCTTGAATTTTTTCAAATGGTACCAATAAGTTTGCCCTCAGAGCAAGTAGCAATTTGCGTGTTTGTGTGTAGATTTTTCAGCCAGAAATGTGGCGTGAGGAAAAGTGCTGGTGTTTTTCTGGTAGACTCTAGTGTTTTTCTGCAACAGACTAATTCGAACTGTGTTTTATGACAGCAGAACAAATGGCATAGGAGGCCTGTTGCCACTTCGGCTAGCAACAGGACCACAACATAAGGACATAAGAAGAGCCCGGCTAGATCAGACCAAAGGCCCATCTAGTCCAGCTTCCTGTATCTCACAGTGGCCCATCAGATGTCTCAGGGAGCACATTAGACGACAAGATGCCTGCATTTGGCATTCTGAGGTAGCCTATTACGCTTGCACCCACCCCCCAAGGAAGACACCAGACTGCGGTTGGGGGTTAACTTTATTAAACACAAGTTACTAATCTTTAAGTCATGAAACCTACTGAACACCCATTCTTCCCTCTCCAGTCTGAGGTAGGCAAAAAAACAAGTAAGCCGAAGCAGAGGGAAGGGCAGTAGGAGGAATGGGGCTGGGGCAGGAAGGAACAAATGAGTGTCTGGGCATGGTGAGTGGGAGGCAGAACACAGGAGGGAGGGTGGATCTCCACGGCACTGGTGTGAGCCAGGATCCTATTTCTGTTTCTCTCCCCTTCCCTCTCCCTTACTCTCCTTGGACTTGCGCCAGCCAAATGACTGAGGCAGAACTGAGGAGAGCCACAGGGGAAGCAGAGGCTTTCCCAAGAATAAGGGCGCCAAAAGTGCCCTTGCTCTGAGGAGACCCTACCCTGAGGAAATCTCCGTGACTGCCCTTCCACCATAGAATGCAGCATTTGTTCTGACCTTTGAACAAATTGCTTGAAGGGAGCACAAGGAGGTAAGACTTCTTTGGTCCTTTGCTTACCAATTGCAGTTCTTAAATGCATAAATATCCTTTATACCCTGGCTTTGTTCCAAGGAGCTTGGATTGCATACAGAGCTCCTCCCCATCTTATTCTCACAACAACCCTGTGAGGTAGGTTAGGCTGAGAGTTAGTGACTGGCCCAAAGTCATCCTTTCTAGCTGGGTGAGGATTTCAACTTGTCTCACCAGTCATAGTCTGAACACTGCTCTAACCACTACACTGCACTGGATCAGTGTGTGATATTCTAAGAAGTTGGGAAGTCCCAGATTTTTTTAAAAAATTAAGTATAAATACCTTGTTTAGAATTTCATTTCCTGGCCAGAATTAATTTAGTAGGCATCAGAAAGAATAACTCTGACACTATATGGAATATAGTTATCAGAACTGCAATAATGTAAAAGAACAAGGTCTAGATTCAATGGGAATGCATGTTTAGTATGCATTGGTATGCACTGGTATGTAGCATATGTGTCATCCAAAGGTTGTGTTAAACTAAGGGCCAAGAAATATGAAATTTGTGGTGGCCAAAGCAAATCATGCCCATATATTTTCAAGGATTCTTCAGTGGGGCATGCTGCCCATCTCTCCCCACCACTGCCCCAGTTCATACCACTGCTACTCCATCCCAAAGAGGGGAGTTGAACTCTCACATAGTGCAAAATAAATGTATTGAATTTTCCTCTGAGAACGTGGGAATGTGACTCGTTGTATCCAGGCTATGCAGAGAGTCAACAGCAATAAACCTAAGTTGGGAAAACAGAGGGCAAACAGTGGATTGTTGCCTCTTTCCAAAAGCACAACTTGGTGCAGTCAGCACTCCAGAATAATTTGCAGCATCGCAGTGTGCTCCTCATTCATCTTGCCTAATAACGCTTTCCTTGAACGCTTGCCATCACCCCTTTCAGGGAGACCATGCATCATCAATGCCTGTGTGGTCTTCAGTGTTGTGAAAATCTGTCCTCCCCTCCCTTTTCAGGCTTTCTTCCTCGGACAAATGATTCCTGCTGTGAACAGGCGGTCCCGGACCACAGAGCGGGGCTCTGGAAAAATCAACTGTCATTATGGGAAATGGCTGAAAGAAAAGAGCACATTTTCTAAAGGTCAGCTGAACCCACATGGAGCACTTACAAGGTGGAAATTATAGCTCTGGTCTGTTGTGGTAATGGAGGGCTGAAAGACCGGGTGCAAGAATAGGTACCGAGCATGTAACACTCCCAAACCACCTCCTCCCCTGCCCCCCATTTAGGCACCAGTGGAACTCTGGGATGCCCTTTTAACATGTTGATTTCCTGATTATTTTATTAATTAACTGAATTTCATTGAAAGATTTTTATCCTGCCATTCTGCCTTGAAAAAGGCATTCAGGATGATGGACAACATACAACGATAACCCAAGCAAAATCAGTGACAAATTTAAACATTCAAAACGATTATTATTCAGGGCAGGCTCCTTGCTACTTCCCTTTTGCCTTGACTCCAGCCATGGCCAGCTTAAGGTTTGCATTTGGGCACTAATCCAACATTTGCTGACTTTTGCAGGAGGCTGGACTTGTTTTGTCATTTGCAAATTACAATGCAAGACTTCTTTTCCTGTAAATCCCCCATTGTGGGGCTCCACAGAGTCTCCCACTGCGTCAAGAGAACCACGGTTTATGTCTGTTTTAGCACCCAGTTGTGCAAATCTCACCTCAGATTCCCAAACAGTCCAAACAAGTTTGGACTCCTAAACTTTCCCATCACCAACAGAGATTCACCTGATGCCTGGTACATCTCTACAAGCCACAGTGTTCCCTGCCACATTACAAAATGCAGTCATGCCAATGGAGTAAAAACTTACCCTTCAGTTGGCCTTCTGGCTGCCTATGGTCCTCCTCATCAGACCTGCACCAGCTATTTTGCTCCGAGGAGAGAGCATAGGTCTGAGCAGAGAAAGTGGGCAGGTCAGGTTGAAAAATGGGGGTTAAGACCCACCATGCACCTTTGCTGCCAAGATCCATCCCGTCTAATAATAACACCTCCCTGCCCTCTGCCCCTTCCCCCTCTCAAACCTCCCATGAACAGCTCACAAACTGCCCCTTACCTGGGCTGGCAGAGCATCAAGAGGAGACTGTAATTATCTACAGCAGTGGTTCTCAAACTTTTTAGTGATGTCATGGCTGGAAGTGCCATCACAGTGACACCAGAGCCTGCTGCTTTTCCTGAGAATGCAGAAATAAGGTGGGTTATTTCTCTGCCATTTTCCAATAACAAAGTGAACCAGAAAGAGAAAAAAAAAACTGTTTACAATCTTGACACAAGCAAAACAACCACACAGCCCTTCCCCCTTTCTAGGATCCCATCTTCCCATATTTTCAATATGGCTGTTCTAGGTGGTTTGCAATCCACCTGAAATTGGCTCCTGACCTGACCCACAGTTTGGGAATCACTGATCTACAAGTTATTATCCATGATACTGTGGGGTACCGTGGAAAGGAAGCATTGTATGTTTTGTGTTCATGTGTTTCATTTACTTGCATGTGCACTGGAACGGAGATGCATCCCCCTTCCCACTCAAAAATTGAATTTCTAGAGACCCGGGGAAGGTTGAAAACACCCCTGAAGAACTCTAGTGCATATTTTTACCAAAAAATAGGGACTAGTCATGGTTAATAGGTGCAATTGGAGCATATGCCATAATCAAGGGTCATTAGAGCTCTTTTCAATGGAAATCACTAACCTAAATCTGTTCTGGAGTTTAGGATTGGGACCTTTTGGCATGAATACTCTCAGAGAATCCCTAGATGGAGTGTGGATCCCTAGAATGATAGTAGGATAGGGATAAGATGTGGACTGGGAAATAGATATTTTTATTTGTTACATTATTATCCCACTAATGCTTAGTTGTGGAGCTTTGGCTCATTTTATCCTCTCTCAGCCCTACAAGGTAGGTGAGAGATGGTAAAATGGCCCATAGAAAATTGGTGATTTGAATACAGATCTCCCTATTACTCAGGGACGTGGTGGCTCTGCAGGTTAAACCGCTGTTGCTGAACTTGCTGACCGGAAGGTTGGTAGTTCAAGACCACACAACGGAGTGAGCTCCCATTGCTTGTCCCAGCTCCTGCCAACCTAGCAGTTCGAAAGCATGAAAAAATGCGAGTAGATAAATAGGTACCACTTCAGTGGGAAGGTAATGGCGTTTCGTGTGCTACGGCATATAGTTATGCTGGCCACATGACCATGGAAGCTTGTCCTCGGACAAACGCCGGCTCTACAGGCTTAGAAATGGAGATGAGCACTGCCCCCTACAGTTGTTCACGACTAGACCATTCAATCGTGGGGAAACTTTTACCTTTATATTCCCTGTTATTACTTTGACCTTCTAACTGCTACAACACATTTTCTCTATCTTTGAAAGGAGGTTTCCAATGTCATGATGGGGAAAAAAATGTGGTCCAGTTCTTCAGACTGGCTAACCCACAATCCTGTTAACATTCATATTGTATCTTTGAAAGCAATTCAAGTGCATCCCATCACCCGTAGCATCAATATCACTTTCATCTTTCTCTGAAGTGGCACTTTAAACCTGTGTCCTGTATAAATAATAAAAGCAACCATTTAATAATAACAACAGTGGCTGAACCAAGAGAGGTGGAGGAGAGAGAAGAAGGAAAAAGGACATGGTTGGATACCCTGAAATTGTGGTCATTTTTAGTCTGAAGATATAGTCTAAAAATGAACCAGCTGTGTCAAACTTTAAATGCAAGGGAAAAAATGTAATTGGAACCATAGAAATGTATGTTATTGATGGAATCAGTACATCAGCCAGCAGAGTGATGTACTCTCTCCTCTCTCTTTTTGCTTCAATTTTTATTAGAGTTTTTCCAACCCTGGCTATAAAACCAGACCGCATCCATTTCAAAACAGCCATAGACACAGAGGTCAGGGCTCCCCATTGCACACAACACTTGCTGCCCTCTGGCGTTCCTTTTCTCATTCATGTCTGTTTTCATTATAGCCGGTGATCCTGCAGCTGTTGGGTACAAATAGCACTGCTGCTGGCTTCTCTGGCACCAGGTGAACAATGCATCAGCTGTTCAGAGATTCTGTGAGCTTTGAGCCTGCTTTTTGCAATTGCTTGTATAGACTTGCTCAGAGACTATTTACAATTCTGCATTGCCCCTAAGCCTTGATTCATTATGGCAGAGGTTTTTAGAGGGTCGCGAGCAGTGTCCCCCAAATATTTTCGACTGTGACCCTAAATGCAGTATTTCAATCTGGTGACCCACAAAGTTGGTACTTGCTGCTGCTGCTGCTGCTGCTGCTGCTGATGATGATGATGATGATGATGATACCAGCAGTGATTGTTGTTGTTGTTGTTCAGTCGCTAAGTCGTGTCCGACTCTTCGCAACCCCATGGACCACAGCACGCCAGGCCTCCCTGTCCTCCACTAGCTTCC
Organism: Lerista edwardsae; assembly: GCA_029204185.1. Taxonomy (NCBI): domain Eukaryota; kingdom Metazoa; phylum Chordata; class Lepidosauria; order Squamata; family Scincidae; genus Lerista; species Lerista edwardsae. The sequence continues at coordinate 4,996,043 of JAJKFI010000013.1, forward strand.
GGAGTTCGCCCAATTTCATGCTCATCACTTTGGTGACACTGTCTAACCATCTCATCCTCTGCCACCCCCTTCTCCTTTTGCCTTCCGTCTTTCCCAGCATGAGGGTCTTTTCTAAAGAGTCCTCTCTTCTCATGAGGTGGCCAAAGTGTTGGAGCTTCAGCTTCAGGATTTGTCTTTCCAGGGAGCAATCAGGCTTGACTTCCTGTAGGATGGACCGATTGGATCTCCTTGCAGTCCAGGGGACTCTCAAGAGTCTTCTCCAACACCATAATTCAAAAAGTGATTGGTGACCTCGGTGCAATTCCAAAACATCTTGAACAGCACCTTAGCAGCATAGGACCAACAGAAATCACCATCAATCACCTGCAAAAAGCAGCCTTACTGAGAACAGCACACATTTTGCAATGTTATTTATAACAGCAAATTAGAATAAAAGCCAGGTATCCAATGTCTTTGGGACTTTCTCTTTTGTCCAGATAAAACAAACCAGCTATACTAATACTAATAATATAAAAAGAGACATTCCTTTAACCCTCAGGAACATCAGTGTTACCCTCTTTTGCGTTGTGACGCCAGGTTTGGGAACTGCTGGTCTAGAGAGATTTCTCCATTATGTCAGGTGTTGGGTATCTCCAATAATGCATTCTGGGGCAAGCCTGGGTGGAGACAAGGGCCTCCACACAACCCGGAAGAGGCTGGAAGAAGCTGAAGAGACTGCCTGGAGCCCTGCAAATGCAGCATAAGCTCTGTGTGATGGTCAAGCAAGTTATTGGGGGCTCTTCTTTTTAACTTTCTGAACATGTTTGAAGTGGGTCCCCTGGTATTCCAAGCATCAAGAACTGAAACAACAGATACTGGATCTGCACAGATCGGGGGATGTCTGTAGTTTTGGAATCTTACCATTTTCCCTCATGCTCCAAAACACATGGAAGTTGGTAGTGACCATAATTTCTGCACGGAGTGAATGGTCTTGTATATTGCGCTCACTTTGGAACTTTGGCTTCTCGCACTCGCACTTTGCTTTGGTCTTCATCTCAGGCTTGGCCTGGGGAGCAAATGCATCCAGGAAGAAAATCAACAGGTAACACTTCCCCATCACTAATAGAGATTCACCTGATGAATGAATACCTGGTGCATCTCCACAAGACACAGTGTTTCCTCAAAATGCCACATTTACTGTAGTAAATGACCAAGCAGAAATTCTACAGGAGCAGCAATTTCTACTGCTATCATTCCTGCAACAGACCTGTGCTCCCCAATCTCAGCAGTGGGCGTTTTGGGGGAGAGGTATGCCTTGTAGAGAGGCATCAGGATTTAGATTCCAGCAGTGTCTTGTCCAAAGGAAATGAAACCCTGTAGCTCTGCTTTTCTTTTCATAGTTGGGGAAAGGGGGGGGAGAGCATATGCTACATTTGCACACATATCGCCCTTCCTCCAAAGTGTTCAAGACTTGGTACATGGCTCCTTCTCATGTTTCCTCACAACAACCCTGGGAGGTACGTTAGGCTGGGAGAGAGTGACTAGCGTAAGGTCACCCAATAAGATACACACCATCTACTGTATATATACACACACTCCTGCCAACTGAGAATAATGCATCTGAAGATGAACTTTAGTTCATGAAAAATTATGCTATAATTTGTTAGCCTTTTAGTACCAAGAGACTCTTTCAGGCCTATGCATGGCTATCCAGAAGGAAGTTCCATTGAATTCAATCGGATTTACCTCCAGATAAGTGTGTTTAGGATTAAAGCCTAAGGGCGCAATCCTAACCAACGTTCCAGCACCAGGGTAAGGGCAATGCAGCTCCGAGGTAAGGGAACAAACATTCCCTTAGCTTGAGGAGGCCTCTATGACTACTCCCCCCCCACTGCAGGATGCAGCACATGCCCCATTGGCACAGCAATGTCAGTGCTGGAAAGTTGGTTAGGCTTCTGCCCAGCGATGGGATCTACAAACGACTTGGGGGAACGGAGGGCAGGACTTAGACGGGACTACCGTTTGATTGGCAGCCCATCCGTGCACTTCCGCTTTCGTTCCGCTCACCCTGCGGCCATCCCTGGCCTCGGAGGGGGCGCCTGCTCGCCCAGGGGGGACATGTGGCCCCCACCCTTCCCCTCAGGCGAGCAGGCGCCCCCTCCGAGGCCAGGGACGGCCGCGGGGCGAGTGGAACGAAAGCGGAAGTGTATGGACGGGCTGCCAATCAAACGGTAGTCCTGCCTAAGTCCCGCCCTCCGTTCCCCCAAGTCGTTTGTAGATCCCATCGCTGCTTCTGCCCTTTGTTGTTCAATGGGGCTCACATGAACTGAAGTTTCTACATTGCATCTCATGTTCAATGGGGCAGGGGGGAAGCAAACACAGCACAGGACAAAAAGAATAAGTGAAGAGTACTGAGAAATTACTGTAACAATTAAAAAAAATCAGGCTGAGTTTTTGAAGGCAAGATCATAATATTTACTTGAGTTCTCGAGCAATGGGCCCTTTTATGGAACAGCTTTTATGCGCTTTTCAAACAAAATGAACCATCTAGGCAACCGCGTGTTGATTTCAAGCTTTTCTTTAGTTAAAATATCCCACAGCTTCTCAAAAGCTCTTTGGGGTGGGGGAGTTGTGATCCAAATGCCAAGCCCTCTACACAAAGCCTTTTTCCTAGGCACAACTGATTCCATTCTGTAGGGTGGGTTGAATCCTTCCTCCAGGCAGATATTTTTTCCCAATAACCCTTCTTCATCACATTAATATCCCAATTCTCCTGCTGCTGGCATAACTAGTGTTGTCAGTGGTGTCATGCTGCCGGAATGCTGGGAGGGACGAATGGGTGAGTGGCAGCCCGCCCGTTGCGTCACGCTCCGTTTTGCCGTCTTCCCTGCCCCTGTGGGGGCGGGGAAGACGGCGAAACGGAGCGTGACGCAACGGGTGGGCTGCCACTCACCCATTCGTCTCTCCCAGTGTTCCGGCAGCATGATGCCGCTGCGTGTTGTGCTCACTGAGGTGGCTTTACACCAATTGCAGAGCAGCCTCTGCTGATGAGCACAGCAGCCCTGCTGGTGGGGAGACCGGGGTGGCTTCTGCGTGCCCTGCCAAAAGGACCTGTCCTTTAATTAGCAAAGCACTTGTCTTTTGCATGCCTTTATCTTACCCCTGACAGGGACAAAACAAGAGGGGGAGGCAAGTTTAGAACCCACATCAGCTACTCCACAAAGTTGCTTTCAGTCTGCTCAGCCACAGCTGGAGTCAGTCAAAGACCTGGAACACTTTGCATCACTGCAAACAGGCACACCTGGGTGGGGAGGCTGTAGCACATATATCTATCAGGGAGAACATGGGAGGGGCCAGTCATTGAGCAGTCAAGTGACACAGAGCACCTACTGCAGCAGCCTACCAATGTAGCCCTCCTCACACCCTTCTTTATCGCTGGCATTTGCTGGTGTGGATGTCAGTAGGCTGCTATTCCTACTGTATATAATGGCAGCAGACAACGGGGGCTCATGATAACAGTGGAGCATCACTTGCCCTTGGAGTCCAAGGAGTCACTGAGTGTGGATGCAAGGTTCCTACATTTTCTCCTTCTCCATTGTTCTCTGTTGCCATGGTATATGATTGGCAGTGGCAGGAGACAGGAAGAGCAGAATACTGATATGGGACTTCTCTTTTTTATGCCAGCCATGTTGCTGGCATACTTCAGTGGTTCTCAAACCTTTTAGCACCGGGACCCACTTTTTAGAATGACAGTCTGTTCGGGATCCATCGGCAGAGGCATATCTAGGGTGTTGCGTGGGGTGGCAAGAGCCATGGGCTCCATTTGCTAGGGGGTGCCAATGGCCCTTACCCTCCCCATGCAGCACCCAAGAAGATGCCTGAGCCGTGGCCGAGGGAAGCCATGCGCCTCCCCAGCTCTGTGAACCAGGGAGGCGCCGGTGTCTCTTGGCCGCCACTCAGGCAAAACTGCCTGAGCGGGGGCCAGGAGACGTTGCGCGCCTCCCCGGTTCGCAGAACTGGGGAGGTGCGTAGCTTCCCTCAGCTGTGGCTCGGGTTTTGCCTGAGCCATAGCTAGGAGATGCTGCACCCTCCCAGCTCTGCGAACTGGGGAGGTGCCAGCATCTCCTGGCCGCCGCTTGGGCAAAACCGCTTGAGCGGTGGCCAGGAGATGCTGCGCGTCTCCCCGGTTCACAGAGCCGGGGAGGTGCGGCTTCCCTCAGCCGTGGCTCAGGTTTTGACCGAGCGGTGGCCCCCCCCTTCGCAGAGCCGGGGAGTGCACGGCGTCTCCTGGCCACTGCTTGGGCAAAACAAGGAAGCAGGGGCTTGGCTTCTTCCCACCATGTTGGCTGACATGGAGGATAGAAGCCCCCCCCCGCAACGTCATGACGTCACGACGTCGTGATGTTGTGTGACATGGGCGCGGTTTCGCCCTGGTACGCCTTTGCCCACTGGAAGTGGTCATGGAAATCATGCTAGAACCTGCTGCTTTCCTGAGAATGCAGCAATAAGCTGGTTTATTTCTCAGTTATTTTCACTAGCAAAGTGAATCAGAAACAAAAAAAGCTATTTACAACCGTGACACAAACAAAATAACCACACAGCCCTCCCCCCTTTCCAGCATCCCATCTTCCCATATTTTCAATATGGCTGCTCTAGGAGCTTCGCGACCCACCTGAAATTGGCTCGGGACCCACTGGTGGGTCCTGACTTACAGTTTGGGAACCACTGGCCTAATATTTTTGTTGTGCCAGTGGTATGTTTGTCACGTGAAAGGGGGATTAGGATTTGGCATGCATTGAATTTTCCACATCCCTCTCACATTCCTCCCACGACATGCTCCAGTTACCTCATTTTGGCATCTCTGCTGGTGGAATTGTGCCAGCAACTGAGTGACATCTGAGCAATAGTGTAGTCAGAGGAGGGGGGGATAGTGTGCTGAGTATTACAGATGCCTGAATGTGTCATGTAAGCAGACCCTCACCATCATGTTGCTGTTGCCATCCAGAATGGCTTTGATGGCGAGGGGGAGGTGCATTTACACCTTGCTTTGAGGCACCTGCAATACGTAGGTCACTGCCTGCCAGCTATGCTACTGCACCTGAGCTAAGTTGGCATATTTTTTCTGGCGGGCATCAGTGTCCATGGTCCATGTACTTCTATACTGGCAGGAACGTTGTTGCACTGATGTGCTTGGAAATACACTGGTGTAACTTGGGGATAGGATTGGGCCGCTGATCCTCTGCTTTTGCCTTGGTTCCTGACTTCTATTCAAGTTTGCCTATTCACCTGTCTCTACACACTCTGGCCCTTGGTTGCCTCTTGGGAATTTAACCCTTGCTTCTTTTGCTTATATGTGTGTGAGGGCGCAATCCTAACCTGGAGTTAGGCTAGCAAAGTTTGGCTGGCACGAGGGACACTGTAAAGTATGTTTGGATCACTCTCGGAGTCAGAGAGGCCAATGCACAGATGTGTGCCATCCTCCCTGACTCAAAGAGTGGTCCAAACGTGCATTAAGGTATCCTTCGTGCTGGCCAAATGCTGCTGGCCTAACTCCAGGTTAGGATTGCACCCTGATGCACCTAAGGATTTCATTGGGTCCAATGAGTGTTTTCTTGTATTGATGCTGAGAAATAAACAATGAAGAACAGTTGGCATGACAGTTGGCATCCACCACCTCCGGCTGTCACTTAGCTGTGACTTCATGCCTCACACAGCACTGCAAAAGATAACTCTCCTCTATACATTTATCCTCCTCTGACTAGAACCAGGTGAGCTTCTGAGAGATCATCCTGGATTTGTTGGAGAAAATTTCCTGATTTCTTCCTGCTCAAATTGGAAAGGAATCAGTTGTGCTGCCAAACGAATCTGAAATGCCTCAAAGCCGTTTTCTACCACCAGCCCCGCCATCTCTGGCAGCCTCTACATCTCCTTACCTGTCTCCATGGCCAGAGGGTAACAAACACCAGTAGCATCAGCAGAGTCTGCGTGGGGAAGAAAGGAGGCAGCACAGGAAGGGGAAGAGAGACAGAAGCCATGCTTTTTTAATGAGGATTCAAAGAAACTGACAGCCCAGTCCTTTCCCTTGCCACAGTATAGCCTGCAGCTGTGCCAGTGGATCCTATGTTGCATGCTATGAGTGTGCGTGTGTGATTGAGAGAGAGAAAGAGAGTGAGATCAGACAGCCTGTAGGAGGTAAGTTAAAATATTTATTACCCTGGTAAGCTGCTTGATTGCCGATGGATTTCCTGAGACCTACGCCAGCCATTTTGCTGGCACAAGTCTGACGAGAGAAAAGGGACAAGGGGGATTCAAACAGAAGAGATGGGACCCTGGTGCAAGTCACTGCTGCCTGGATCCCCTGGCCTGGACCACTCCACTCCCTGAACTGCCCACAATCCTACCCCAAACTACCCCTACCGCCAACCTACCTGCTCTCGTGGTGGATCAGCAACCTGCCACTCCAGCACAGGGCTTCCCACTCTCGTACCATCAGTAGCATGCTGTCCACTGATGATGGTGGCCCTGCCCTTACGTTGACAAATCATGAGAGCATAAGGCCCTGATACTATTGGGTCATAAGTCACAGTATCCACCATTCTATCACATGTTGCACAAATCAGTCAATCCAGTATTTATATACCACTTTTCAACACAAAGTGGTTTACAGGCAAATAATAATAATAATAATAATAATAATAATAATAATAATAATAATAATTTAGGGGCTTAGATTTGGTAGACAGAGTGCCTGAAGAACTTTGGACGGAGGTCTGTAACATTGTACAAGAGGCAGCAACTAAAACCATCCCAAAGAGAAAGAAATGCAAGAAGGCAAAGTGGCTGTCTGACGAGGCTTTACAAATAGCTGAGGAAAGAAGGGAAGCCAAAAGCAAGGGAGAAAGGGAGAGATATACCCAACTGAATGCAGATTTCCAGAGAACAGCAAGGAGAGATAGGAAGGCCTTCCTAAATGAGCAAGCAAAGAAATAGAGGAAAACAACAGAATGGGAAAGACTAGAGATCTTTTCAAGAAAATTGGAGATGTCAAAGGACAATTCCGTGCAAAGGTAGGCACAATAAAGGACAAGAACGGCAAGGACCTAACAGAAGCAGATGAGATTAAGAAGAGGTGGCAAGAATACACAGAGGAACTCTATAAGGCCGATCTCAATGTTCCTGATAACCACAGTGGTGCAGTCACTGAGCTCAAACCTGACATCCTGGAGTGTGAAGTCAAGTGGGCTTTAGAAAGCATTACTAACAACAAAGCTAGTGGAGCTGACAGCATTCCAGCGGAATTACTCAAAATCTTAAAAGATGATGCTGTCAAAGTGCTGCACTCCATATGCCAGCAAATTTGGAAAACCCAACTGTGGCCACAAGACTGGAAAAGATCAGTTTACATTCCAATCCCAAAGAAGGGCAATGCCAAAGATTGCTCGAACTACCGCACCATTGCACTCATTTCACATGCTAGCAAGGTGATGCTCAAAATCCTACAAGCTAGGCTTCAGCAGTACGTGAATCAAGAACTACCAGATGTACAAGCTGGTTTCCAAAGAGGCAGAGGAACTAGAGATCAAATTGCCAACATTCGCTGGATCATGGAGAAAGCAGGAGAGTTCCAGAAAAACATCTACCTCTGCTTCATTGACTATGCCAAAGCCTTTGATTGTGTGGATCACAACAAACTGTGGCAAGTTCTTGAAGAGATGGGAGTACCAGACCACCTCATCTGTCTTCTGAGAAACCTGTATGCGGGCCAAGAAGCAACAGTTAGAACTGGACATGGAACAACTGATTGGTTTCAAATTGGGAAAGGGAAAAGACGTTTACTTCTTGGGAGAAAAGCTATGGCAAACCTAGACAACTTAATCAAAAGCCGAGACATCACCCTGCCAACCAAGGTTTGCATAGTCAAAGCTATGGTTTTCCCAGTAGCAATGTATGGCTGTGAGAGCTGGACCATAAGCAAGGCAGAGCGCCGAAGAATAGATGCTTTTGAATTATGGTGTTGGAGAAGACCCTTGAGAGTCCCCTGGACTGCAAGGAGATCCGATCGGTCAATCTTCCAGGAAGTCAAGCCTGATTGCTCCCTGGAAGCACAAATCCTGAAGCTGAAGCTCAAGTACTTTGGCCACGTCATGAGGAGAGAGGACTCTTTAGAAAAGACCCTCATGCTGGGAAAGATTGAAGGCAAAAGGAGAAGGAGGCGGCAGAGGATGAGATGGTTAGATAGTGTCACCAAAGCAATGAACATGAAATTGGGTGAACTCAGGAAGCTAGTGGAGGACAGGGAGGCCTGGCGTGCTGTGGTCAATGGGGTTGCGAAGAGTCGAAAACGACTTAGCGACTGAACAACAACAACAACAACAACAACAACAACAACAACAACAAATAATAATAATAATAATAATAATAATAATAATAATAATAGTTAAATGGTTCCCTGTCCCAAAAGGGCTCACAATGTAAAAAAAATGCAGAACACTGCCAGCAACAGCCGCTAGAGAAGACACTGTGCAGGGGTGAATAGGGATAATTACTCTCCCCTGCAAAACATAAGAGGCAAAAGTCCCTGTTGTCCAGTTAGCAGAGAAATGACAGATACAGTACTGTACAGATGTGCCCCAGTATCCACTGATTCAGTATCCATGGTTTCAGTTATCCACGGATAACATGGATACTGGGACACCTATTAAGAAGATAGGGGAACATTAAGCAAATCTCTTTTTCTTTTACCTTGCTTCAGAAAAAACCACGGATGTTTCCCTAAAGGTATCCCCGGTATCCATGGTTTCCGGTATCCACGGGAGGGTCTGGAACAGAACCCCAGCAGATACTGGGGCGTGCCTGTACATTTTGAAAATCTTACCTGATTTTTGAGGCCCTCAAAATATAAGGTAAAGGTAAAGGTTTCCCCACAACTGAATGGTCTAGTCGTGACCGACTGTAGGGGGCGGTGCTCATCTCTGTTTCAAAGCCTGTAGAGCCGGCATTTTGTCCGAGGACAAGCTTCCGTGGTCATGTGGCCAGCATGACTATACGCCGTAGCGCACAGAACGCTGTTACCTTCCCACTGAAGTGGCCCCTATTTATCTACTTGCATTAAGGTGCTTTCGAACTGCTAGGCTGACAGGAGTTGGAACAAGCGACGGGAGCTCACGCCGTCACGCATATAGGCATTGTTTTTTAGAGAAGAAAAACTCAGTACTCTAAGGTTGTGTCCCTGAAATTGCTTTCATAAATTTGTTCGGACATGTGTTCCTTTGTCTTTTTGAAAAAAATTGGTTGTCCTTTTTGAATTATTAGTCTTTAAAGATCTTTTGTTTAGCAACCAATTGTACTGCTGTGCATGGATTTTTGGGGGCGCTGAAGGCATTTGTTGGTCTTGAACAAACATGGCTACCACCTGCTGAGCAGAGAGCAGCCTGGGTTAAAATTTATTTTGTTAAATCCTCTTGAAATTAACTAAGGGTCAAAAATGGTTACAGCTGGGCCAGAACTGGAGGGAAATGAGTGAGGTATAGCACTTTCAAACCTGACCTCTTTTTTGTTCACAAAATGAAATTGGTTTTCAGTCTTCCTGAAATTTTGTTCAGAGTAAGTGGAGGTCATATTCCCTCACCTCTCAAAGTTGCGCTGCCGATGAATGAGATCTAGCACTCTTTGAATATTTCCCCAGCAGAAGTTGTTTCTCATTGCTACATTAATGAGGAATAAAAAGACACCTTTCCTCCATGGTGAAAGCAAAGACAAAGTAGCACATTGTGTGAAAAAAATCTAGGTATATATACTCAGGTGTAAGCCCCTGATATATATTATTAAAAGTAATTATTTAAAGAAATGGGAATCAATCAATCAACAATATTTATATACCACTTTCAACACAAAGTTCACAAAGCGGTTTACAGGCAAATAATAATAATAAAGTTCAATGGCTCCCTGTCCCAGAAGGGCTCACAATCTAAAAACAATGCAGAGCACCACCAGCAACAGCCACTAGCAAAGACACTGTGCTGGGGTGAAGAGGGACAATTACTCTCCCCCGGCTAAATATAAGAGGAGCACCACTTGAAAGAGTGTCTCTTGCCCAGTTAGCAGGGCAAACATACAGCACTTTTAGAAGTAAAACCCCGGAGAAGGAAAAAAGTATGCTTTTTTTTCCCCTTGCAGTTTTGCCTCCCTTTTTCAAATGGGGGCAAGGAGAACAAAAAGCAAAGATCAAAATAGGAGAGTTAAATGCAATTCACAATAGCAGAAACTGGTGACAACAGAGGCGTTTCACATTTCCAGCAGTGCAGGGGCAGGAGAGGCAGCAACGCCCTACCAGGGTTCTTGAAAAAGCACTGCTGCCACTGCCAGACCTGTTAGTGTGCAAACGTTCTGGAGTTTGCACACTAGGCACTTTCTGCTGCCTCACTTTCTGCCACACCACTGATGTGTCCATGTGCGTGCAGGTACCTGACTAGTCTGATGAGCCAACTGTAGGCCCTGAAAACAGCAGTTGTTCCCAAACTGCGGGTCGGGACCCATCGGTGGGTCGCGAGCCAATTTTAGGTAGGTCATGAACAGCGGTGTTATGCTGCCAGAACGCTGGGCGGGACATCTGGGTGATCGACAGCCCGCCCATCGTGTTCCTCAGCGTTACGCCGTTTGCATAACGTACGCAAGCGGCGTAATTGGTTACGCAAACGGCGTAACGCTGCGGAACATGACGGGCGAGCTGTCGATCACCCGGATGTCCCGCCCAGCATTCCGGCAGCATAACACCGCTGGTCATGAAGCACCTCGAGGAGCCATGTTGAAAATATGGGAAGATGTGATGCTGGAAAGAAGGAGGGCCATATGGTGGTTTTGCTTGTGTCGATGTTGTAAATGGGCTTTTTCTTTCTGATTTACTTTGCTATTGGAAAATGACTGGGAGATAACCCAACTTTTTGCTGCATTCCCAGGAAAGGAGCTGGCTCTGGTGTCACAGTGACGGCACTTCCAGCCGTGATATCCCTGTCAGTGTGTCCCAGACAGATTGTCATTGTCAAAAATGGGTCCTGGTGCTAAAAAGTTTGAGAACCACTGTGCTACAGTAATCTGGTTGCCACAAGATGCCTTGTTGTTTTGAGTTGAATGGCTCTCTGTCATGATGAGTGTTGTGCACTTTATGAATTAAGGTCATAAAGTCTGGTGTGGTGTATTGTATAACAAATATGTTGTCAGCTCTGAACAGTGAGAGATGGGAGCCTTGAGTTTCAGGAGGAGGTTGGTGTCATAGTGGAGTGATTGAAATCCCTCTGTGGAGGTATTGGAGGTCATAAGTACTTAGGAACCAGGTATGTATCAATGGTTTCCTGTCCTTGGCAAGTAGTAAATACCCAATGCTTCCCAATTTCCTTGCAGCGCTTGTGAAGAAACGGCATTCACAGGTTGAGATCCAAGGTCCTTGGAATGATTTCACCATGCAAAAAAGGCTGGGAATCGAATTCTGCCTTCTTAAAGTCGCCTGTTTGCAGATATTGATGACCTTCAAAAGAAAATGAGATTTAGCGAAGTTCAAATGTAGTTTAATGTTACTGGAGCCAAATGGATTTCTTGTTGAAATGTGATATTGGAAATAAAACCTCGTAGTGCAGGGTGATGGTTTCATGCTGACTCAGAGCCAGACTAAACAATCAAACAAGAGACACAGAAATACTGATGTGCTAGAGATAGAGGTACTCTTCTCCTTCTCTTGCTCGTAATGTCTAAAGGCCAAATGACATGTAACATTAAGAGCGCAATCCTAATCTGCACTGGATACAGCCAGGCTGCATGGCCTGAGCCGTATCCTACATAGAGCGCAATCCTCAACTGCTCTGGAATGGTGAAGCTGGAGGGCCTGCGCCAAATCCAGCGCAGCTTCAGTGCGCTCCGGAGCCTCCCCGGCGCAAGGGCATGGTGTGCGTGGGCCGGTAGGCATACTGGCCTGGACAGGGGGTTGGGGTTGGGATGCGGCCAGTAGCTCCAGCCTCCCCATTGGTTTCCTCGGATATGCGCCTGCTGTATAGCCTGAATTAGGGCCACTAGTGCCAGCTCCGTGGGTGCTGGTATGCTGATGGCACCCACAATAATTTGCAGTGGGTGCTCAGCACCCACAATGTTGGGCACCCCCAAAGAGCAGGGCACCCCCATGTTCGGCGCTGGGCCGGGAGCGCACCCGGCCCAGCGGCGAACAGGCCCAGCCAAGGGCAGTGTGATCAAGCCAATGAGCTCCTTCCTGAGGTGTTGCTGATGCCTCAGGAAGAAGCTCATTGGCTCACCCACCCCAGCCTCAGACCGGGCTGCCTTTGGCAATTGGCAATTGGCCTCGGGAGAGGCTTCTGTCGGACCGCAGCACCCCTTCCCGAGGCCGGGGCTGCTGCGAGCAGCCTCCGTTCCGAAGCTGGGCCGCCCCCGGCTTTGGAAGTGGCAGCTGTGAGCAGCCGCCACTTCCAAGGCCGGGCAGCAATGTCAGGGGGCGTGATCATGTCAGAGGGCGTGGCTACGTCAACATCAGGGGCGTGGCCACATCAATGTCAGGGGCCTGGCCATGGGCACCCCCAATGCTATAAGCAAGTCGGCGCCCATGATCAGGGCCGTATGGCCTGGGGACGGAGGCTTGGATGCGGTCTACTGGCCACATCCCAACGCCAAACCCCTAGTGGCCTACTGGCCCATGCACACCCTGCCCAGTTTCTGCCCAGTTTCACCCTCCTCAGTTTCACCCTGCCCATGCACTGTGAATAATGAATACGTTTCTGAAACTTTATGCCACATACATGCCTGATAGTTCTACACCCCAAGCTGTATGGAATGAAAATTGCTGAACTAGAGAGGTGGCTCCCCCAGGCACCCACTTTCTCTAGGTTTGTTCCTTCAAATATATAATGTGTGCTACTTCCACAGGATATTGAAAAAAATTACAGTACTGAATCTATATGCTTGTTTGTTTGAGATTTTCTTTTTCCTGGAAAAATGAAATTCCTTTTAGAGGTTTAGAAGAAAAAGATGTGACTTGACTGAATGGCATTTAATTAAAGCTGTAAAGGGACCTCTGCTCACATTTATAACTGCCCATTTCAGGGTACATTTCATTTACATCCCCCGAGAAGCTTCATGGCGATGACTTTCTCCATCCCTCTGCCAGCAATTCTTTCATGGGACATGCTTATTTTTTTCTTTTTCTTTTTAAAAAAGTTTTTAATTAAGAATTGAAAATCTATATCTTGACGAAACATCTGGCGCTGCTTGGCTCACTGAGTCCCCAAAGTAATATGGCGTGGTATTTTACATCATTTGTCACTTGGAAATGTTTTTTCTGCCCTCTGTAGTGGTTTATTTGTTGAGTTCTGTATTATCCTGATCTGTTTTAATAGGAGCTTTAAATCATTCTGCACAGGGTGCTTTCATCTAGTCCAGCATGAACTTTACTTCTGGTTTTTAACATTCCTCCACATGTGTGGATTAATCTTCTGTGTTTTAATGTCCAGGAATGCCCCAGTATCCACCATGGATACCTGAAACTATGGATAATGGGAACACCTTTTTCAAGATAGGGAAACATCAGTGGTTTTGCTTCAACAAAGTAAAAAAAAAGAAATTTGTTTAATGCTCCCTATCTTTTACTAGGCTTCCCAGTATCCATGGATAACTGAAACTGTGGATACCGAGTCAGTGGCTACTGTATTATATGCCTGTATTTTATCTCCTGAATTTTACCAGTAAAGCTACAATTCATTTGAGCTAATTGGCAGCGGGCCAAGGACACCCCTATGTTTTTCACATATGAAAATTCTAGGGACCACAACAAGATTCTGTCTGTCTCTTCCTGGCTCTCACTTCTACCCTTGGCTTCACCCCCTCCACCCAGAGGCAGATCTAAGGGAGGGCAAAGCTCTAAGTTTTGCAATAAGCCTTACCTTGCAGTGGAAATCACTCCTCTCCTGCACCGTTTTAGCCAATCCTCACAGGGAAAAGCAACATTTTGGCGTTGCTTACTGGCTACAGCAGCAAGGGAGAGGAGGGATTTACATGACAGGGTAAGGCTTCTTGCAACACTTAGAGCTTTGCCCTCCCTGTAGATCTGCCTCTGCCTCCACCTGTCCAACTGGCCCAAGCCAGTCTTTGCAGCTGCAGCTGGTTTCATGGCGCCTGATTATGACATAATCACTGATCATGATGGAGCTGCATCATCATCTGGAGCCAGGCAACTTCTATCAAGCGGTAGAGTGAGATGCCAAAACATCTATTTATAAATGTGCACAAAACTAGCGCTGGATAATAGATTCACAGAAGGACGGGTAATGCACCCCCTTAGTGACATGGTCCCCTGGTGGTTTTCCTTATTTCAGCATGTTCATGCTTGGACAGGTAAGCTTCCATCACAGAAGTTTGTGCAGGCACTCATTATGTGCTGAGTGCAATCAATAGCCCCAAGGAGCATCCTTCTTTGTCTTGGGACCTTTGCTCCACCAAGCCTGGTAGTCATATTATCCAAGGCTCACTCCTTTCTGATCCTTACTGCAGCCAGGGTTGAAAGATGGAAAGTCACCCCTCCTCCAGTTCTTCCCACTCCCACTGACTGCCCCACCATCTCCCCAAGTTTCCAATGCATTGATTTTAAATAGTTCGTAAATTTGTTGGATCCTTATGGAGATCAATGCTGAATGTAGGAAAGACATCACCCCCTGTCAGGGAAGTGAATGTGAAAGAGAGGGTAGGCTAGGGGATTAGTGCCTAGTGGTTAACATATCCATACCTCTTCCTGCTTCCCACTTTATTGGACAAGCAGCTGAATGGGTAAAAATCTTGATAGATGGTATTTGCTGCCACCATCCCAGGCTATTGGGATCAGGCAGAAGAGGCCTATCTGGAAAAAGTTATTGTCCCTAGGGTTCTGATTAAAAATCAATTAGTGTCTGCAGAGGAAAGACACTTGACAATCCATTGAATTACAGGTGTGCCCCGGTATCCAGTTCTGTATCCACAGTTTCAGTTATCCATGAATACCATGGATATCGTTGCAGCAAAATCACTTATGTTCCCCTCCCCACAATATCTGAGGTTTCAGGTATCCAAGGTTCTGGAATGGGGTTCTAGAACGGAACCCCAGCAGATACCGGGGAATGCCTGTACTGTGACCATGGACCAGCAGGCCAAAGGTCAAAATCTAACAAGTTTAAATCTAAAACAACAGGAATAAACAAAATGGAACCAGAAAGAGAAATGAAGAAAATCTAAGCCTGGCAAGAAAGTGGATTGGGCCCTTAAGAGAGAATTTCAGTCCAAGAAGACATCTTTATAACGTTTTTTCAGTGTTCTGTGCTGGAATTGTAAGAACATGTTAATATAAATGTTAGAACATAGAGCTGGAAATGTTAGGACATTAAAACTATGAAGGGTTATGATCAGGCTTTTGAAATGCAGCTGCTCCTGTCTTACACTGAGAAAATCAAAATAGAAGTATTAAAAATGTAATTCTCAAGTAATGTAGAAGGAAGGCCGAAACCACCTGCCTTTTGGCAAGGCAAGATGCCTCATCACTGCCTCATCGCCTCCCATCCCAGGAGTGCCAGGCCCAGGGCTTTTGCCCCTGCAAACACAATGGTAGGTCCGCGACTGCTGATGGCATGTTCAGGTCCCTGTAGTACTTACCACACCACCCCTCCCTCTGGCTGCACTACTTCTTGCTCCTTAAATCTACTGATGCACTGGGAGAAAATTCCTCCTGCCTCTTTACCCACTGAACCTGTCACCTGTCCTTTCCCACTGATGGGAGGCAGTTCTCCAAGTGTGTTTCATTCTCTAGCGAAAACTGGAGAGCAAACGAAAAGGAAGAAGGATTCGCAGTAGCCACGTCTTGCAGTGGATCAGGGGATTTAAAGGTATCTGGGGTAACAAGTGGTCACCCAACGGTGATTCTGCTCCTTGAGGTATCCCAGCAGCATGTCTGGCTCAAAACTTTTGTCCAGTGCATAGTGCTCTCCAGAGTCCAGCTGGCTTCCTATTGCCAATTCACCAGTCTAAACGAATAACTGGAATAGCTTTGCAAATCCAAGATCTTTGATTGAGTTAGGAAATAGCATCTCCAACTTGGGAACTACAAGCATATCTACACTACAGACTGAGAGTGCAATCCTAACCAACTTTCCAGCACCAGGGTAAGGGCAATGCAGCTCCATGGTAAGGGAATAAGCATTCACTCTCCTTTTGGAGACTTCTGTGAGTGCAATACTAACCTGGAGTTAGGCCAGCAAAGTTTGGCCAGCACAAGGGCCACTGAAAAAGGGGTTTGGACCACTCTTGGATTAGGGAGAATGGCGCACATCTGTGTGTTGGCCTCTCTGACTCTGAGAATGGTCCAAACATACTTTACGGTATGCTGTGCTGGCCAAACTTTGCTGGCTTAACTGGGCTGGCCTAACTCCAGGTTAGGATTGCGCTCTGTGTCCACTACTCCATAGCAGAATGCAGAATATGCCCCATTAGCACAGCTATATCAGTGCTGGAAAGTTGGTTAGGATTGTGCCCTGAAACTGTTGTGATTTTCCTTCTTATCTGCAATATACTATATATCATTCCTTGAGCAGTGGGTCCCTAACAATATCCTAACTACAACATGTAGGATTCTTTGGAAGACATTAAAAGCAATATCAAAGACCTACAAGCTTGTCATGTTGATATGGCCTAGTAAAGTATCCTGAGATATGGAAAGAAAAATAGCCACGTAGCTCTCTTTTGGTTTTTGTGGGCTTCGTTTTCAAACATATCCATAAATGGAGTTCTATTCTTGCAAGTCCCTGAATCAGTGTAAAGTTTCAGTATAAATGTTGACGGATGGAGCTTAAAAATCTCAAGTCAATCATGTGCTTTGTGACTGCTGCTGCTTAGAAATTTAAATATTTTTTTCCACTTCTTACAGTGTCTGGCATACATAAATCTGATATTGGTATCTGATTACTGCAAATCATTTTTAGCCCTGATGAAGGGAAGTCTGCTCTAACGCTGAGGACCACTTCTGATGCGCAGAGCTGTGACATACCGCATCATTCAAGGACTCTTTGAGGTTCAATTATTTGATTGTTTTCAGGACAACAGCTGCAGGTTTTTTCCAGCTGTTCTCCTGATGATGTTGTCCTTGGTAAGAGACAAAATAGGCCAATCTCACATAATAAGAACTAAAAAAAGAAGTAATAATAAACCAACTCAAGGAAATACAACAGCTGCTCTGATAAACTGAAAGGAAGCTTGTTGAAAAGGGCTTGAATGACAATGAGAAAAAAATTTTTTTCAACAAAGAGGACTAAATCAAAGGCATTTTCCTTGTCAGCAGGCATGGCCCAATTCAAATGAAGGGACTAAACAATGAGAGGGTGTTTCAAAAGGGTAATTGTGTGGGCAGATTTGAGACTCTGATGGTGATGATGACAATGATCATAATGTCACTCTCTGGCTGTTGTGCTGGCTTGGGTGGTGTGTTTCATCCTTGTTGGTATGTGGGCTACACCGAAGAGAGACAGTAAATGAATGGCTGATTAGTTTCATCTCATAGAGAATTCTCAAAAGGCCGGTTCCAGCATGTTGCTTGTGCTTGGAAGATCTCTGAAAGGAGATGACAACTGCAGGCGTGTGACTCTTGATGTTTGACGAGTACGCTTTCTCCAGTCACTATCTCGTCGTGTCTTTGGTGCCATGAGAACTGTTTGATTCCTAAAATCTTGGTCAGTCACCTTCGTTGGTTGGGAAGGTCCCTCACCCATTGCTGAGCAACAAACCCAGAAACAATTTTTCTTACTCCAGCCTTGTTTAGCATAATTAATTTCTCCAGCACTATTCAGAAGCTATTCCTCCCCCATTTACAGTGAATACATGTGTGCAGGGTAGCTAGCACCACCATCACCACCATCCCAGCAGGGGAGGTCCCACTCACCCAGGCTAACCCCTGGATAGGGCCAAATCCTATCCAACTTTCCAGTACTGATGCAGCCGCAATGCAGCAACAAGGTAAGGGAGCCATTGTTCCCTTACCTTGAGGAGGCCTCCGTGACTTCCCCACCACCACAAAATGCAGCACTGAGATGGCTACATTGGGGCTGGGAAAATTGGATAGGATTTGGCTCTAAGTATGGTAACTGTGGTAGTGCCAGAAGTGCTGTTTGCGGCAGGCAAGTGGGGGGGGCACCCATGGAGGACTCAGTTCAGAGTTTTGCCCCAGGTCTTCCAGCATGCCGGGTCCCAGGTGTCCACTTCAGAGAGCAGTACTGAACAGGGACAGGGTTCCAACACATGATTTAGAATCCAGCAGGTTTCTTTGAGGCTACTGTTTCAGGGCGCAATCCTAGCCTGGAATTAGGCTGGCACAGTTAGGCCAGCAAAGTTTGGCTGGTACAAGGGCCATCATAAAGCATGTTTTGACCACTCTTGGAGTCAGAGAAGATGGCACACATCCAGAGACGTCATCCAGGCGGGATGGCCCGGTATGCTGTTCCGTTAGTTCTGCGGAGGGCCCGGGCCGCGCCGCCTCTCCGGAGGACGGGCGAGCTGCTGCTGGGCCCGCCCTCCCTCCCTTGCATCCCGAATCGCTCTAAAATGGAGCGATTCGGGTGCTGTGAGGCTTGTGGAGGTGTGGCTGGCCTCCGCCATAGGGGCGGAGGGCTGTCAATCATCTGGGCGTTCCAGTTCCTGGTGCGCCCGGATGACATCACTGCACACATCTGCAGCATTTGGGGCTCTTTAGTCTGGAAAAAAGGCACCGGGGAGACACACACACACACACACACACACACACACACACACACACACACACAGGTTTAAGACATAAAAAATTATACATGAGAGGGATAAAGTCAGTAGAGGGATGTTCTTTTCCCTCTCTCACAATACCAGAACCAGAGGACCTCCACTGAAATTGAGTGTTGGGAGAGTTAAAACAGATAAAAGGAAATACCTTTTTACCCAGCAGTAATTAAACTATGGAACTCCTTGCCACAGGAGGTGGTGATGGCATCTGGCCTAGGTGCCTTTAAAAGGGGATTGGACAGATTTCTGGAGGAAAATAAACTGGGAAAGGGAAAAGTCCATCGTGACCTTACGTTAGTAGTAGACTACTTCAGAATGCCAGGTGCAAGGGAGTGTCAACAGGAAGCAAGCATCTTGTCTACTGGGCTCCCGGGCTCCCTGAGGCACCTGGCGGGCCACTGTGAGATACAAGAAGCTGGATTAGATGGTCCCTTGGTCTGATTCAGCAGGGCTCTTCTTATGTTCTTATGTGTGCTGACCTTGCTGACTCTGAGAGTGGTGCAAACATACTTTATGGTGTCCTTTGTCCTGGCCAAACTTTGCTGGCCTAACTGTGCTGGCCTAACTCCAGGTTAGGATTGCACCTTCAGACAAATCCCATATTAGGTTGTTTTGATAGGAATGTTGCCTAGTTGTG
>JAJKFI010000013.1:5015481-5025702 GCA_029204185.1 Lerista edwardsae
GTGTGTGTGTGTGTGTGTGTGTGTGCATGATGCGCGTGTGCTAGGTGGCAGTGCTATGTGTGGTGTTTGAGACTAGATGAGAAGCTAGCTACAAATACACTAATTGAGATCTGGGTGCCCAATTAAGATTGTTTAAGTGACACCCTAATTGACAGTAATTGAAAGAAATAGCATTGCAGATAGCATGCTTTGGAGACTCTGGAAGAAGATGTAAAACGTAGACATGTTTTGGCCTGCAAGAGCTGGCAAATGAAATGAGGCAAGCCTTCTGTTAGGCAAGTGGTAACCACAGGCGAAAACTGCAGCAGTGACCAAGATGATAAACCCAAGGCTGCATGTTTTAAAAGTACCAGCTGTCTGCTCATGTAAACTAAAATTTTCTAATAAGCAATTGGTTTTCTTCTTTTAAAACTCAGAGAGTCTGTATAAGCTGTTAGTTCTGTTTCACTTGCAGGGATTGTGGATGTGTTCTTGTAGCCAGAGGTGTTATGCTGCTGGAACGCTGGGTGGGACATCCGGGTGATTGACAGCCCGCCCGTCGCGTTCTGCAGCGTTACGCCGTTTGCGTAACCAATTACACCGCTTGCGTACGTTATACAAATGGTGTAACGCTGAGGAACATGACAGGCGGGCTGTCGATCACCCGGATGTCCCGCCCAGCGTTCCGGCAGCATAACACCGCTGCTTGTAGCCCTGCCCTTCTTTGACCTTGCACACAATCCTAACCTGGAGTTAGGCTGGCACAGTTAAGCCAGCAAAGTTGGGCTGGGACAAGGGCCACTGTAATGCACATTTGGACCACTCTTGGAGTCAGGGAGGATGGCACATGTTTGTGTGCTGGCCTCTCTGACTCTGAGAGTGATCCAAACATACTTTACGGTGTCCCTTGTGCCGGCCAAACTTTGCTGGCCTAACTGTGCTGGCCTAACTCCAGGTTAGGATTGCTCCCTTGTCTGTTCAGCCTAAAGCCTCAGCCCCTATAATAGTACATTATAGCTGATGAGCGTCAGCTGATGCAAGGTTGCTAAATCTAAAGCAGTTGTGTACCTGGTCACTGTGCTGGAGGGGGAACTGCTGAAAATCCCATGGAAGAGCCAGGATATAATATATATTTAAACATCTTCAACCCAAACGATGGAGAAAACGGACTCCTGCCATTGTACCAGGAATCTGTTTTCAACCGTACATCTGAGTCCTGAAACAGTTGAAGAAAATTCATCTGAGCACATGAATAGTGCATTGAACAACTGTAGGCTATTCTTTCCCTACTTGGTTACAGCAAAGAAAATAGCAGTGGTTGTAACAGCATGTATGGATATTATTTGACCATTGCTAAGCATTATCCTGATACTTTTTCATTGAAAATGGAGAACTGGGGGTGCATGAGAGGGATTGATAACAACTTCTGCACGTGTAGAGAAATCTCCCTAACTCTAACCCTAACCCTCATACTACAGCTCAGGATAGTTGACAGCACAATCCTAACCTAGACTGTTGGCGGCACAGTGATCGCTATGCAGGCCTAGGGTATCGCAAAAGTGCCATAAAGCAGTCTGCAAGTAAGCAGTGAGTAAGCCGCGCCAGTGGGAAGGTCTGCAGTGCCCTGCTGGTGCTGGATCTGAAAGAAGCACCCAACAGAACAGGTAAGCTCCTGTTGTGGTGGGGCAGGGGCTAGGGGAGGGTGGGACTAATGAGGGAGTGTATTGGGGCAGGGGGAGGGCAGAGATAGTGCAGGTAAGGCCAAGGAGGGGACTTGACAAATCCTATCCCCCTTCCTGGGCCGGAACGTCTGACACAGAGCTTCTTAGACTTGCATCAGCCAATTATCAGGCGCAGATTCAAGAAGCCCCATTGCATAGGCTGGGGGGTTATCTGAGGTAAGGGGACAAATGCCCCCTTACCCTGACATCCAATCTGCTTCTTTCCAGTGCTGGATACAGCGTGGGCCAATAGGCTCCACTGCTCCAGGGCCAGTTAGGATTGGGCTGTAAGTGAAACTGTTTGGCAGCAGATTTGGGACAGAAAAAAGTACGTACTTTTTCTCCCCAACGTGTTTTGTTAATGGAATTTTTGCCAGAAGATGTGATCGCTGTTGGTTTACACTGCTTTCAAAGGAGGAATAGACAAATTCACAGAAGATAGAACTGGAACATTTATGTTCAGAGGTGGCGAGTCATTCTATTCCACCTTCTGGGAAAATGCCTCATATACTTGTGTATAAGCCTATCTCATGGATATGTCAAGGGCAAGATCTAAGTAAAAAAAACTCATAGAATTTGTTATGACCCGTGGATAAGTCGAAGGTAAAACTTAGGGAGGGAGTATGAAAATCTTTGAAAATGATTTACCAGTAATTGTTCTGAGGCAGCAACAGAAAGACAACCAAAACACCTGAGCCATTTCACTTTCTTCTGAGGTAGCACAGAAATGGAGCTATTCTCCAAACAAGATGAAAGTGCTTATGGGAGCTGTAGGCTTTGTGAGAAATACAGTACAGTATCTCCATAGCAGCAGCCTTCATAACGACTACAATTCCCATTAGCACCTTCAACTCTCTGCCTGTTTGGAGAAAGTTTTTTCTTGCTATCTGTTAGTGCCTGAGAACAATTACTGGTAAGTAAAATTGCTCTATTTTTTTCTACCCACTCTGCATTCTGCTTCTTAGTCCAGGCCCTGTTAGAAGCTTTAATAACTGTATGAACCTGTGTATAAGTCAAGTTTTCAGAGTCAATTTTCAGGCATAATTTTTAGGCTTATACATGAGTATATAGGGTAATTATGGGAGAGAGTTATTGCCTTCGTGCTGGACTTGTGTACAGCCAAATCCTGTCCTTCTCCCTTTCCCTTTCCATCACTGTTACATATTACCCTCACAGGGATCCTTTAGGGAAAATCAAAACTGTCCCCAGGGCAAGTGGACAAAGTTTTCAATGCTGCTTCCAACAGTGGAAGTCAAGATGCTATTCTTGGCCTCTGAATGCCTTCAAGGAAGGAGCAGGCCAGCTTGGGGCAGGAAATTTCATAACCTGAACATCATAGTGTTCTCAGGTACTCTCATGTACTTACAGTATATGGAGGAGGGGCTTTCTGATGACTTGATGGGCTATGTGTCATATGGGTGGACACAATTTTTTAACGTCACATTTCTTTTATACCTCAGAAATGAATGTATGCAGAAGACAATGAGATGCAAAGACGTTTAGATTCAGGTGCTAGTTCACATTGGAGCTTTTAGAGGAAAATAAAAGTCCTTTTTTAAATTTTGTACTTGCTGCTATTTCAAGGGCTCACTGCCCTTAAAAGTATTTTGAGGAAGGTTGATGTGAGTTCTTAAGCACACAGTTTGAGGAATTATAGGTTCTTCTATCCATTTGCTGTTCACCCAAATACAACCTGTTTGGCAGTTCTAGAAGCCCTCTCAGAGAGAATTACTGTACTTGCTTTGACAGCCCAGTGAAATGCATTTAAAAATAATTCTTACCTTGTAAACCACTGCTCTTTAAAATGCATGTTCAATTATACTGAGTTAGTTTTGAAGACATTACAAACTATCTTTGCAGCTGTTGCCTTGACTCAACATTGAAATTAACAGCTACTCAGAAAACCCAAACCTCTCGGGAACTAAGAGTGTTTTTATTGACTTCTTGTGCTGGCATGTCCCAGAAAACCAATTCCACGGTGGTGTGTGGTTGGCAGCTGGCAGCCTTCATGCCCAATCTGTCCTATAAAGAGCTGCTCTCTTTTCTAACAGTTGCGGAACACCCACAAACCCATTTTGCTTTTCTTCTTGTGTCTTTCTCCCCACTTGAAAGCATCCTGGAGCAGTGTAGTGGGGCAAAAAATGAGAACACATCCTTTTATCTCTCTCGCATATCAGACCATGTGCTTGTCTTGCTTTCTAATGGTTTTTATCGCTGCCCATTTGATTTGACTGGGACAAAGGGTTAATTCTTAGGAGTTCCGAACAAGTTTCCATTGCCTATCCAATGTGTAAAAATCCTGAACTATTCCAGCCAGACGCTGAGAATTATACTTCACTCTGACCTGGGATTCTTGCCTGTGCCATGTTAAAAGCTTGCCATTTTTTGTCCTTTCCATTCTCCGGTCATCACTGAGCACTCAAGTAAAGGTCTTGAAAATGTTGTTCTATGTACGTACAGACCCCTACAGCTGTTACCTTTCAGTGGTGTAGCCAACTTCCTCTTAGCTGCAGGAACACTCCAAGCTTTCCGCAAGCAAGCCACAAATCACACCGGCAGTTTTTCCAGCTGTTATCCTTCTTGTCGCTGACATTCCTGACATTCCAAACCGCTCTCCCAGCAAGGCAAGATGAGCAGCAACTGCCTCCGAGTGTCATGACAGCTTCTAAGTGAGTTTTCTGATCTCTCCTCCAGATACAACCCAATCAGGCAGCTCTTCCTCTGGACCACACCTCCTGCAGGTTTGTTTGTTTTCACCCCGAAGATTCATTTGCTCTGAGATGTGCGTAGACATAGAAGCTCCTTTAGCCCACAAAGCATTAAGTTAATGTTCATATTTTCCATTCTGTTTGAAGACAGCATGGTGCTGAGATGCATCAGCAATGAAGGATATAATGAATACAGAAGGGAAGACAGTTACTAGAGAGAGAAATTCATCTCAAGTATACAGACATGCCCTGGTATCAACTGATTCGGTATCATGGATACCAGGATGCCCATTAAAAAGATAAAAAAGGCAAAGGTTTCCCCATGGTCTAGTTGTGACCGACTGTAGGGAGCGGTGCTCATCTCCATTTCTAAGCCAAAGAGCCAGTGTTTGTCCGAGGACAGGTTTCTGTGGTCTATACACCAAGGCGCACAGGATGCCGTTTCCTTCCCACCTATTTATCTACTCACATTTTTAGCTGCTTTCAAACTGCCAGGTTGGCAGGAGCTGGGACAAGCAACTGGAGCTCACTCTGTTGCGTGGTCTAGAACTGCCAACCTTCTGGTCAGCAGCTCAGCGGTTTAACCCCCAGCCCCACCATATCCCCATTAAAAAGATAGGGGAGCATTAAACAAATCTCATTTTTTTTACCTTGTTGCAGCAAAATCACTAATTTTTTTCAAAAGGCATCCCCAGTATCCACCGTTTCAGGTGTCCACAGTGGGGTCCAGAACAGAACCCCAGCATATACAGGAGCATGCCTGTAGTTCAGTTTCATGTCCTATATTTTTTATCATTTGGTTTAAGGCGTTTTCACTTTTTAGTTACAAATTGCTAGTGAGCCTTCCTATGCTATTTATATACCTGATCATCATTCACATGGAAGAGAAAGTGGGAGAGAGGCCTTTGTAATGGAAAGACGCATTCTGACTAATGTAGGTTTAAGATTTGCGTTGCAAACCTCAATAGTACATAAATCAGGAGCTGCTTTAAGCTTCGGATTTGAAAATGTCTTGAAGTTTAGGCAGAGTTGCCAACTTGAACTAAGCCTTTTTTCCCCAACATGATGTGATGTTGGAAATTCTTGGAAGCCCTATTAAAATTGCCAGGAATGCTGTCTGTAGTCATATGGAGATCAATGCTGAGTCCTTGACTATCCAGGGCAATCCCTAGGCCCAGTTCCTCCAAGTGGAATAGGCTTCTGTAACAACTGCAAAAAACTAAATACTACATAGCTTGATGGCTGGCCTCAGGGCTGAGGCCAGCTGACATATTTGCCTCAAGCAGGGCATCGGTGCCCTTGTCTGCTGGCCTACTTGCCTTAAGTGTTGAAAATGTTGTTGTGCATTGTGTGTTGTGCATCGTTGTGTGTTGTGTTGTGTTGCGAAAATGGGTTGTGCACAGTGGTGTCATTCAAATGATTTAGGAACAGGAACTCACTTTTGATTGGCACTTGTCAGGAACCCGGAACCAGCCACGGAGCCCGTTAGGATCCGTTCTGGTCCGTTCCCCCTGAATGACATCCCTGCCTTTAACCTTTAAGTGCCGTCCAACCAAGAAGAAAAGCTCTTTGCAGAGGAATTGGGAGGGGGGAGAGTGAAGTGGGCGGAGTCAGCCCTAATTTTAACTAGTGGAACTGAGTTCCCCCGCGTTCCCCCTGCATGACATCACTGGTTGTGCATCTCATTTCACAGCCCAATCCTATGTTGTGCTCTAGCAGGCAAGGTGGCCTGACAAGCCTCCCTGGCACAAAGGCATGTTCGTGCCCTTGCATCAGGGGAGGCTCCAGCCTCCCCGGTGGGCTCCTTGGATCTGCGCTTGCCAAATAGCCAGAATCACAGTTGCCAGCCCGCCCACCCCCTGCCCAGCTCTGCCTTCCCCCCCTGGTTCCACCTACCCGCCCATCCAGAACTACCCCTACGCCCGCCAAATTCGGCTGGTGCAAGGGCAGCTCTCCACCCGCGCTCCCAGGCCAGTGCTACAGCTAATCCGTTCTAGGATTGTGTCCTGAGTCCTTACATTGGAAAAGGGACACAGAGGAAGAAGAAAAGTGTGTGTGTGTGTGTGTGTGGGATAATTCTAAACTAGCACACTGGAATATAGATTTTTTTTATGAATATAGATTTTTTTATTTGAAAATTTTTCTTACTACTTCTTTGTTTTACATCCCCGAGCGCGAAAAACCATCACATTTTGGATTTTCTCTACTCATCTGACTAATACAAAATCTCTTACCTCTCTATCCTACCACTAATACATTTTTTTAACACCCTATTACTATATTGCTAACTGGACAAGAGGCACTTTTTCCAGTGGTGTTCCTCTTATATTTAGCAGGGGGAGAGTAACTGTCCCTCTTCACCCCTGCGCAGTCTTTCTAGTGGCTGTTGCTGGCGGTCTGCCTTTTTTTAGATTGTGAGCCCTTTTGGGACAGGGAGCCATTTAACTTTATTATTACTATTTGCCTGTAAACCGCTTTGTGAACTTCGTGTTGAAAAGCGGTATATAAGTACCTGTTGATTGATTGATTGATTGATATTGTTGTTCAAGTCCAAGATATCATTCACGTGATTGGTGGAGTGGTTCCTTGGTCCCAGGGCCAAAATTTGGCCCATCTCATTTTAGATAACCTTTCTTTTTTGAATCTGCTGAAAGCTCTCGCTTTGAACAAAATGAGTTCTACTGCATGGTTAGTTCCACTTTCTTTCCCTGTTTTTACCTCTCTGCTCCTTTGGAAAGTTAAAACTAACAGCAAGAACAAATTTACTAAACATACTGTTGACGAGTCTAGCACACTGGAGAGAGGGAGGGGCAGAAGCTGGCAATCATTAGGGGAATAGCCCTTGACACGACTCCTCAGGCACCAGGAGATGTTGGGACAGCACTGACTGGGCTAGATGCCAATGCTTCCCATTTTGGAAAAATCCGTCGACCTCTTGTCAATGTCAATATCATCATCAGAAAATATCCTCAACATTGCAATGCTTTTCACCAATGAAGGCTTTTTTATTTAAAATTTGAAAGTTAGAAATGTGGGCACACTTTCTGTCAACTTATGGATAAGAAGGTAGGGGAGGGGGCAGGCCCATGGAATGCCAATAGAAATACATTAGCTGGTGATATTTGAACAGTTCTTTGATTTTGGATTTACTCTAAATGGGTGCAATGCCTGTGAATACTGGCATAGCACAATGTATGAGGGCACAATGCTAAACTGGTGTTAGGCCGGCACAGTTCAGCCAGCAAAGTTGGGCTGGCACAAGGGACACTGTAAGGTATGTTTGGACCACTCTCAGAGTCAGAGAGGGCAGCACACAGACGTGCGCCCTTTTCCCTGATTCAGAGAGTGGTCCAAATGTGCTTTACGGTGGCCCTTGTGCCGAACTGTGCCAGCCTAACACCAGTTTAGGATTGTGCCCTCATACATTGTGCTATGCCAGTATTCACAGGCATTGCACCAGTGGTGTCATCTAAATGATTTAAGAACAGGAACTCACTTTTGATTGGCACATGTCAGGACCCGCCCACCGGAAGTGATGTCATAAAACGGACACTGGCAGAGTGCAGGTCTACCCGTGGCTGGTTCCTACGGGTAGACCTGGGCTCCGGAGGCTGGTGGAGCCCAGGTCTACCCACAGCTGGTTCCTAGCCAGCGATGACATCAGCGACGAATTGGTCTTCGCGGCTAGGCGAGGTGGAGTTATTCAAAATTGCCAGGGAAGTTGAAAATTGGCACGGAGGCAGCAGCCTCGAAGCCGAGGCTGGCTGAGCAGAATGAGGCAGGAACCTGTGGAAGGGGCTGGGGGCAGCACCACTCCGGACGGCACCCTTGGGTGCTTCCCCACACCAAAGCCTGCTTATGCCGGGCAGGTCGGGAGGGCAGCTTCAAAAAGTCCCGGCTCCCCTCCGTCCCCTCCAGGGCCCCCCTCGATTCACCACCGCACCCCCAGGACGCCCCTTCTCACCAGTGGGCTGCAGACTCACCAGAGTGGCTACTGACTCCACATGTGTGGCTGGAGGGAGCGAGGAAGGGGCCTGTGTAGGACGGGACTTCCCCACTGCAGCCCTTCCCCCTTTGCCCCCCTAGGAATCCAGAGTCACTCCCTTTAACCCTCTGAGTGCCGGCCAACCAAGAAGAAAAGCTCTTTGCAGAGGAATCGGGAGGGGGAGGAGGGAGAGTGAAGTGGGCAGAGTCAGCCCTAATTTTAACTAATGGAACTGAGTTCCCCCGCGTTCCCCCTGCATGACATCACTGCATTGCACCCATTTAGAAAAAATCCAAAATCAAAGAACTCTTCAAACGTGCGCCATCCTCGCTGACTCTGAGAGTGGTGATACTGCCAAATACTGCCAAATTACGGTGGCCCTTGTGCCGGCCAAATTTTGCTGTGCTGCCCTAACTCTTTCGCACTTGATTGATACCTAATCAGGAAGAGGCGGGAAAGACCCACACTATCAGCTCCGCCCACATGGTTGCAAGAGTTACAGTATACTGCACACATGTGTGTTAGAAGAACCACTCTGTCTTGCTAGCATTTTGCTCATTTAAATCCAAGTTCGAATTTGTTTTCATTTTTCACCTTACTAAGTTACTGGCAAAAACAAAGGGCTTCGTTAATTCAAAGCCTTCTAACAGCAGCTTTATGAACTGCAGAAGCAAGTTGTCTGTTTCAGTGTGGGCAGTAGGAAGTATAATTGCTTAAATGCAAGGAAAAATCCTATGCCTTCCCACAATTTCTAATGAATGAAAAATTGCTAAGTATTTTGAAACCAGGTTAAGACCTTTCCTATCTTAAGCTGTCCTTGCTTTTTCAGAAAAGACAGATAATTGTTGCATTTTTCTGAAGGTGTGGTGCATACTTCATAATATGTAGCCTGGGGAAGCAGGCATCTATTTTATAGTACCTGAGCAATGGGTTCGTATTTTAATAGCAGCCAAATTAAATGAATTTTATTCACATTTTATACCACCCATCCTGCAAGGAGCTCAGGATAGTGTAAATGGTTCCTTTCCTCCCCTTGTCTTCACAACAACCCTGTGGGGTAGATTAGGCTGAGAGACAGTGACTAGCCAAAGGTCACTGAGGAAGCTTCATGGCTGAACAAGGCATTTCAACCTGCATCTTCTAGGTCAGTGGTTCCCAAACTGTGGGTCGGGGCACACCAGTGGGTCATGAGCCAATTCCAGGTGGGTTGCAAAGCACCTAGGGCAGCCATATTGAAAATATGGGAAGATGGGATGCTGAAAGGGGGGAGGGCTGTGTGTTTGTTCTGCTTGTATCAAGGTTTTTAAAATTTTGATTCACTTTACTATTGGAAAACAGCTGAGTAACCCAACTTATTGTTGCATTCATGCTCGCGAGGCTAAACATCTTTCCCTCAGCTGTCCACTCTGGTAGATTCTCTAATATCCCGCGAGAAAACAGACTTTGCTCTTTTTGTTTCTCCGAACCAGACACATTAGATCATATACTACTCTGTTGTTCAGCTCATCAACCCCTACGAAACAAATTTCTTGAACCCTTGTTGTCCTCACTTTCCGTTTCTTCTTCTGATCTTCTTCCTTCCCATTTAAGTGATAACACAGCGACCATCTCTAACCTGGTAGCGGAATTTTTATTTGCGGTATCCAAGTCCAAACCCCCTTCCCAACCCACCACCCCATTACCCTCCAAGCCTGCATCCCTCTGACTATCCCTTCCCTTACTGTTATTTCTATGACACCAACTATTGTCGTTATATTCCTTTTTATTGCCAATAAAGGTTTTATGTATGTATGTATGTATGTATGTATGTATGTATGTATGTATGTAT
>JAJKFI010000013.1:5025712-5069809 GCA_029204185.1 Lerista edwardsae
GTATGTATGTATGTATGTATGTATGTATGTATGTATGTATGTATGTACGTATTGTTACATTTTCAGGAAAGCAGCAGGCTCTGGCATGTTCCCCTTATGACATGAAGCTAACCCTCAAAAAGGTTGATAATCATCCACATTCCAGAAGAGGTGAAGTTGGGAAATATTTCTTTCAAGATGTCCTCAATGAAGAAAAGCAAACTGAGTAAAATAAGCCATTCAGCTGCATACCTCTGAGCTGCTAACGAAGCACAAACTTTGTATTTCTTTTGTCAGGAAGCAGGACTGGCTTTCTTTCAAATCTTGTCTAAGAACAGCAGATCTCTTAGACAGAAGTCTTTCTTTGCTTCCGTGACTGAAAATGCCACAATGAAAACATGGTGATTCCAGCTGAACGCAGGCAAATGGCATAAAAGAAAAAAATGCAGGCAGGAAACCATGTGCCTGCTCAAAATTACAATTCATTCTTCCCTTATAGAGAAGAATTAAAATGTAGCAAACAAAATTGCTTTTTTAGATTTCCTGTCCATTGCTGTACATGCCAGGTCTATTTTTAACCACCAGTACAGTTGTTGTATGCATCTTATCATAGAGTGTATCTCTGGGCTAGCCAGGTGAAGGACATGATGTTCTATTCATTAACTAAGATTTAAGGTTGCATTCATGTGAACCTTCATTCCACCATAGCAGATGCTTTCGGGTCTTTATTATAACACACTGTACCATATTCATTCTTGCACACAAAGAGCATTGGCCTCAATTACATCATGGTAGTGGCCCCCTGTTGTTGTTTTTCCTCTCTTTTTTTCTTTGCAAGCCATAAAAGAGCTTTTGCTTCTTTTCAAATGATTCCCACCCCAGCTTGCTCTCTTTTAGATGGCTGCTGTTTGTGCTTCACAATTCCCAAATCCCATGTGTGTGTGTCCCCCGATGAATGTGTTCATGGGTGTCAGCAGGATGGGGGACAAGAGGAAGTGCTTCTCCTTATTTCTGTATTAATTGTGTGTGAATGTGTCTCCTAATTCACAGAGAGAGAGAGGGCTATACCAGATACCTATGGCAGAGAACATGTGATCTCGGAATGTCACATGGAAGGGAATGGCAACAGGATACAGGTATCGTGCTGTCTTGACTGCCCTCTGAAGCATCTGGTGGGCCATTGTGAGATAAAGGAAGCTAGACTAGGTTGGCTCTGGGCACTTGACAGGAGTCTTTTTAAGTTCTTATGTGATTTACAAGTAGAAAGACACAGCTTCAATCTCTGACATCCCTAGGCAGGGCCAGCCCTGCCAATACAGGGCATTCCAATAGTCCCCCAAACTCACCATGCCCCCCCCCTCACCATACAGCCATGGTGAGAAGAGCACTTGTGGTGCCAGGCGCTAAATGCAGCACCTGGAAACAGATTATTATTATTATTATTATTATTATTATTATTATTATTATTATTATTATTATTATTATTATTATTTATTGAATTTATACCCCGCCTATTGCCCGAGGCACTCAAGGCGGCATTTACAACAATAAAAAAATATAAAAACAACATTAAAAACAATTTAAACAATATTAAAATACAATAAAACAAAAAATTAAACAACAAAGTTTAAAACAAGCCATGTGGATCATAAAATATAAAAGTATAACCAGCTAGCCAACCAGCCAACCAGCCAACCTGACATCACCTACCAACCACTTCCTGGAGGCCCATTTAGGCCATTTTAGGGTCAGATGAGACGGCCCAATGAGCAGCTGCTCCACTTGCCCCACTGGCTTATAGTCCATAGAGATCCTGGCTGCTAGAGCAAGTGATCTGCTCACTCGCACCAGTGTGGGGTACCCCAAAGCACAGGGCCCAATGTGATGACATAGGCACATTGGCTTAAGGCTCGCTCTGTTCCTAGGTAGAGCTGCAAAAGACCCTATCTGAAGCCATGGGGAACCACAGCCAGCCAGTGTAGACAATACTGAGTTTGATGGACCATTGGTCTGACTCAGTATGAGCTATGTTCATTACAACATGTGCCCTGGTTGAAAAGCAACCCATAGTACTAATCAAGCTGCCCACCCTTGAGCTGTGTGAACAGCTAATGTGGCAACGGAACAATATTAGTGTTTCTTAAGTGAAGATAAAAACTAGATTGATGGTCCTTAATCTTACTTGTCATATATTTCTGGCAGACTGGAGAACAAATCTGAATTCCTTCTGTTCTCTCTTGGTTTCGTTCCCTGACATGATAACGTGGAAAATGGGTAGGCGTAATAATCTTTCTGAAATCTGTTTCCTTATTAAACTGCAATAAGTGGCAGTTAAATGGCTCCTAAAGAGAGAAGAGTTGGGGGTCTTTTAAAAAAAAACAGATGGGAAACTGTAATAACTACACCAATCAAAAAGGTGAGAGCACTGAAAGGAATAAGTAGAGCGTAATTTATCTAGATTGTTGATGTTGTTGAGCTAGATAAATTTCCTAGTGCCATGGTCTTTAACCTTCTTCATGCCAAGACCCCTATAAATAATTGAGTCTGGGGACCCACCCTTTATCCCACCCTTGATCCTGTCTGCCCACCTCCACCCCTGTTGCCTCGGAAACACCCTCCCAGCGCTGTTTATTGTAACAAATATTATTATTATTAAAGAGAGCAGAACAAAATTACCATGAAGCCTGGCACTACTGAAGGCAATTCTTGTACAATTGCTAAGTACCTCAGCAGGACTGAGAAACAGGGCACAATCCTAAACTGAGTTAGGCTGGCATAAGCTAAACCAGCAAAGTTTGGCTGGCACAAGGGACACCGTAAAGTATGTTTGGACCACTCTTGGAGTCAGAGAGGCCAGCACGCAGACGTGCGCCATGCTCCTTGATTCTGAAAGTGGTTCAAACACCCTTTATGGTCCAAACACCTTTATGGTGCTGGCCTAACTCCAGTTTAGGATTGCTCTCACAATTTCGTGGTACCTGAAGGGGTACACCAGATGCCTCCCTCTTTTCCTGGTAGTGCTCAAGTCTAGTTGTCTTCAATCGTTCCCATAAGTTGCCATGACCAAACAACTGAGGATTTGCAACCTCATTGGGGTCGCAACCACAAGGTTGAAGAACACTGTCCTAGGGTACAATCCTAACCTGGAGTTAGGCCGGCACAGTTAGGCCAGCAAAGTTTGGCCTGCACAAGGGACACCGTAAAGTATGTTTGGACGACCGAGAGTCCATCACACAGACGTTTGCCGCCCTCCATCACTCCGAGAGTGGTCCAAACATGCTTTATGGTGGTCCTTGTGCCAGCCAAACTTTGCTGGCCTAACTGGGGAAAGCCCTGCTGCCCACAGCGTTTCACCTCCAGCTATTTTGCTGGTGGTGAATCGAGCAGTCCCATGTGGGGCTGCCCGGGCAAGGAGAGGGGATAAGATCTGGTGATGGAAGCCTTCGCTAGGTCCCAGCCCTTGCTAGCCTGCTCCTCCCCTCCCTCCACCCAGTTTCTCCCCTCCCCCTGCCCCAAACAGGCTTACTGGTGGCCAGTGCTGCTGGAGCACCGTCCGTCCGTCCGTCCACTCACATTTGGGCCAGGCACTCACTGAGTGCGGCCCCACCATGAGTGGTAAGCAGTGATGTCATTCAGGGGGAACGGACCAGAACGGGCGTTCCGGATCCTAATGGGCTCCGTGGCTGGTTCCGGGTTCCCGACAAGTGCCAATCAAAAGTGAGTTCCTGTTCCTAAATCATTTGAATGATACCACTGGTGGTAAGGTACTGTGGATGTGCTTCTGTGGCCCTTAATTGAGCCCTTAATCCTTATTTTATTTCTTGGCCTTTATACACAAGTCATAGATAGCGATCCATTTCCAGAGAAAGCATGGGATATCACCTAACACAAACCCAAAAAGCCTGCAGGGGAAAAAATGAGTAAAAATCCTTTTGCAGTTTTCAAAGGAGTTATATGCTTTGAAGAATATACCAGTATATAATAATATAAAATATACATGATATCTGTCTCAATATCTGAAGCAGGATTCAACTCAGTGCAACTAAGCCTGCAATTCTATATACATTTTCCTGGGAGTAAGTCCTACTGGGGACGTGGTGGCGCAGCGAGTTAATCCGCTGTTGCTAGGGCTTTCCGACAGCAAGGTTGGGAGTTCAAGACTGCGTGACGGAGTGAGCTCCCATTGCTTGTCCCAGTTCCTGCCAACCTAGCAGTTCGAAAGCACCTAAAAATGCAAGTAGATAAATAGGGACCACTTCGGTGAGAAGGGAACGGCGTTCTTTGCGCTACGGTGTAGAGTCATGCCGGCCACATGACCATGGAAACTTGTCCTCGGACAAAACGCCGGCTCTACAGGCTTTGAAACGGAGATGAGCACCGCCCCCTACAGTTGGTCACGACTAGACCATTCGGTTGTGGGGAAACCTTTACCTTAAGTCCTACTGAACCCAATGGGACCTGTTTCTCAACAGACTTCTATAGGTTTATAAATATTGCATCCAGTTCAGGTCGCCACACCTCAAAAAGGACATGGTGGAGCTGGAAAAGGTGCAGAAGAGAGTGACAAAAATGATTACGGGGCTGGGGCACCTCCCTTATGAAGAAAGACTGCCGCGTTTGGGGCTCTTCAGTCTAGAAAAGAGGTGCCTGAGGGGGGACATGATTGAGACATACAGAATTATGCACGGAAGGGATAGAGTCGATAGAGGGATGTTCTTTTCCCTTCTCAAAACACCAGAACCAGGGGGCATCCGCTAAAACTGAGGGTTGGGAGAGTTAAAACAGATAAAAGGAAATACTTTTTTACCCAGTGGGTAGTTAATCTGTGGAACTCTTTGCCACAGGAGGTGGTGATGACATCTGGCCTAGATGCCTTTAAGAGGGGATTGGACAGATTTCTGGAAGAAAAGTCCATTGTGGGCTATAGGCCATGATGGATTGTGCAACCTCCTTAAATAAGTAGTATGCTATTTCAGAGTACCGGGTGCAAGGGAGTGGCAACAGGATTCAAGCATCTTGTTGTCTCGTGCCTCCCTGGGGCACCTGGTGGGCCACTGTGAGATACAGGAAGCTGGACTAGATGGGCCTTTGGCCTGATCCAGCAGGGCTCTTCTTATGTTCTTATGTTCACCACAGCACCATTATCTAGAGTAAGACAGCAAACAATCCCTTACTCTGAGAAGACCCCAGAGGTAGCCTTGGCAGCGACAGGATACAGAGGTTGCCATTTTGGTGCCGCTGTTCCTCTGGGCACCAAGGAGTTTGGGATTGGGCTGCCCATTGTAAATATTGTTTCCAGTATATGGAGGGCAGTCCAATCCTTCCTAGCTCTCTGTGTGCCAATGCAGCCATGCCAATGGAGTGTATGGAGTGTATGCTGCATCTGGTTGGGGGTTTCAAACCCTGAAGGCCTCCTCTGGATTCCTTTGTGCTCTGGCCCATCAATCCTGTTTCGGAACACAAAGTAGTCTACCACAAGAGTTTCTGTCTCCCCTCCCAACTCCATCTTACTTTTCTCCACTCCTTCTAATTGCAAGACCTCACATCTGTTGTCCTAATAATTGTTCCTAAAAACCCTTCAGTATTGAAGAAACCACAAATCATCTAGTCTTCTATAAGTGCTAATTAAATTACAGCTGCCTGTGGCTGGCATGACTAAGTTGCTCAGAAACAAGATTGGCTTTTCAATTGTCATTCTAAATTCGGCTTGTAATCTGTGCTTCCAGAGGGACTTGAGGATCCAGAGGAAAGGACTGAACTACTTTCTCTGAAGTTGGTTTCATGTGCTGTATTTTGGGGGGGGGGAGTCAATCCAGTCAATTTATTAAAACCAAAAAGAAGAGGCAAATAAACAAAAATGGGGGACAGGGTAATTGTAAGGGGGAAAGAATAATCCAACCCCCCCTTTGGCCGACGCAAGCCAATTGCGTTGGCTGAGCATTGTCATGAACGTGCCATGAAGCATGTCCATGCTAGAGCTTCTGGTGCAGAGCAGACACAGGCAGTTGTGTTGGTCCTGCACCACCGGAGCGTGCCCCTGGTAACCCGCTCCTGTGTCCTCCGGCTGGCAAAGAAGCTATTCTGGGCAGGAGGAAGGTGGGAGGGAGGGAGGAACATGGCGGGGGAGGGCGTCCTGGTGGGCAGGGCAGCCCTGGGAGGGGGATGGAGTTTGGATGTGGCCGTTAGGCTGCATCCAACCCCCCCCCCAGCCCGTGTGGTCCTGATTCGGGCTGTGCGGTGTGCTCAGACTTGCACCTGCTATACAGCAGGTGCAGATCTGAGTAGCCCCATAGGGGTGGCTGGCACCTACCCCGGGGTAAGGAGACGAATGTGTCGTTGCCCTGTAGAGGCTCCAGTCTGTTCCCAACCTGCACTGGATACAGAGCAGGCCAGTCTGCCTGCCTGCCTGCCTGTTCCAGCGCAGGTTAGGATTGGGCCCTAAGATTCTTATGAGATTTGATTTCACAGGGGAGATGACTGGATGAGGGGGAACCACCTGTCCATTCCATCCCACCTCTTTATTGAGCCAGGTGGGCTTGGCTGCCCAGATGGTGGAGCATATGTAAATCTCAGCACTCAGTAGGAAATAATGTCTTCCTTTGGTTCCAGGCATGGAGACGGTGAATCAATGTCCTAAACTGTTGACTTTTGGGAGGAGGTGGAGGAGTATTTCAAACAAGTAACCTCCTGCATCTAGGATGCCAGGAAGGCTCTTTGGGAGGCTGTAGACACTGTCCTTGGAGGAGTGGAAATGTCCCGAAATAAGGGGAAATTGGCAAAGGGGCGGGGAAATGGGGCATTCATCGTGGACATGAATATCTGAACCACAGTTGAACAGAAACATTCCAATGCAGTGGTGTGGAAGGTGGTGGGTCGTGACATGCAACTGAATGTGAAAAAGTGCCATCCCCCCTTAAGGAGAGTGGCCCTGCAATGGGTGCCCCAATGGCGCTGCCGCGATCTCAGTGCCTTGGTGATCCGGGGCCTGGGAACATATCTGGGGGTTGTGAAGCCTTCCAGACAGTCCTGGAGGCTCGCAGCCCCTTCTGTGACTGTCCCCTTTGCTGCAGTGAGCTCCGTTTTGCAATCACTTCCCATTTTTGATCAGAGCTCTGATTCGGCTCCAAGAAGAAGTGAGCTGTGGTTGGTCACTCCTAGAAGCGGCTTCTGCGGTCGTTTCTCAAAGCAACTCCAAACAAAGCAACTCCAGGTGCACTCCGAAGAGCTGCCCACCCGTTCTTTGAGGGGTGGGCAGCCTTTGGAGCTGTGCAAGGCTACGGGGGGGAGGCAGCATCATAAGAACATAAGAAGAGTCCTGCTGGATCAGGCCAAGGGCCCACCTAGTCCAGCTTCCTGTATCTCACAGTGGGCCACCAGGTGCCTCAGGGAGCCCAGGAGACAACAAGATGCTTGCATCCTGTTGCCACTCCCTTGCACCCGGCACTCTGAAGTAGCCTACTACTAATATAAGGAGGTTGCACAACGCATCATAGCCTATAGCCCATGATGGACTTTTCTTCCAGAAATCTGTCCAATCCCCTTTTAAAGACGCCTAGGCCAGATGCCATCACTACCTCCTGTGGCAAGGAGTTCCATAGCTTAACTACCCACTGAGTAAAGAAGTATTTCCTTTTATCTGTTTTAACTCTCCCAACACTCAATTTCAGTGGACGTCCTCTGGTTCTGGTATTGTGAGAGATAAATCTGCTGGGGAGTACACCTCTGAAGGTGTGCCCTCGGGCGCTGACCCCCCTCCCAGGATTGCCCCTGCCTGCCTATCAGCAATTGTGCTGTTGGCCCCACTGCACTTCTTAGCAGAAGTGATTTCCACCAGCATCCTCCTCCTCCCACTGGCAGAACACTTGTTCCACTGGCAGCAGGGTGGTGGTGGTGGTTAGGATTGGGCTGTAAGCAGTAGTGTCATCTGGCAACAAGCTGCCAGAACGCTAGGCGGGACTTACCGCTTGATTGACAGGCGGTCCGTGACACATCACTGCCTCCCCGCCCCCCACGCGGGCTCCCTCCTGTTGGCACGCCCCTCCGCTGCTTGCCTAGGCACCCGGCGCGCCCCCCCAGGCAAGCGGGCACCCCCTCCAAAGGGGGTGGCGGGCAAGCAGGCGGCAACACGTCACGGACAGGCAGCCAATCAGGCGGTAAGTCCCGCCTAGCGTTCCGGCAGCTCATTGCCGGATGACCCCACTGGCTGTAAGCACATTTCATGACTGAGCTTGTGTTGAATCCAGATCTTCCTGTCCAGGTCCAGTTCTTCATTACTACCCTCACCTGCTTAGCCAAATATTCTGTAAAGTTTTGGTTAGACTACTCGCATTTCACTTTTAAAACCTGTGTACCCAATTCTAGTGTTTAAATGCTTGCTGGTCCAGATGGATGCCATGCCATACTGGACAAGAGACACTTTTTCCAGTGGTGTTCCTCTTATATTTAGCAGGGGGAGAGTAACTGTCCCTCTTCACCCCTGCACAGTCTTTCTAGTGGCTGTTGCTGGCGGTCTGCCTTTTTTTAGATTGTGAGCCCTTTTGGGACAGGGAGCCATTTAACTTTATTATTACTATTTGCCTGTAAACCGCTTTGTGAACTTCGTGTTGAAAAGCGGGATATAAGTACCTGTTGATTGATGGTCGGTAACAAGGATAAAATTAGAAACCTTGTATAAACCAGACGCAGCACTTAATTTTTATGTTTTGCATTTATTGTAATTATTACATAACATTTGCTTTGTTTGGGTGGAAGAAGTGCAATACCTGTTTATTCAAGTTCTAAATGTGGATACCTGCAGTTCTTTCAGGTGCCTTGGAGGTTTCCATGAATGAACAATTGCAAGCCAGCTATCATCATACACTTATTTAGAGTTATAATTGAGATAAATAGTGGGATAGTGAACAATTTATCCTGTTGCCCTATTAACTGGGAAAGAGACGGTTTATCAAGTGGTGTTCCTCTTGTTTTTAGCAGGGGGTGAGTAATTGTACCTCTTCACC
This sequence comes from Lerista edwardsae, assembly GCA_029204185.1. Lineage (NCBI taxonomy): Eukaryota > Metazoa > Chordata > Lepidosauria > Squamata > Scincidae > Lerista > Lerista edwardsae. Next base: position 5,034,691 of record JAJKFI010000013.1, read on the forward strand.
CCTGCGCAGTGTCTTTTCTAGTGGCTGTTGCTGGTGGTGGCCTGCAGTTTGTTTTTAGATTGTGAGCCCTTTTGGACAGGGAGCCATTTAACTTTATTATTATTATTTGCCTGTAAACCAATTTGGAAATGTTGTGTTAAAAGCGGTATATAAATATTGTTGATTGATTTACAAAGTAATACTGTAGTAACATATAGAATGACATCAGCACTCTGGTCAACTCTCATCAGTTCTGAGACTACCAGCTGAAATGACTTGACTAACGCTTAAACTGTGTGCTGAGATTATAAGGTACATTGTGTGCATTCACATACATAGATATGCCCAGCTTGTTTTTAAAAGTGAAAAGCAGTCATAGAAAGTGACAATCTTAAATGGAAGAATGGTGGAGACAAAGCACGACTTGACCCATCCTCCTTGGGCTTCCTCCTTAATTCCCCCTAGATAAGGATCTGGAGCTTTTCCCTGCCTGGGAGTAGGGAACATTTGAGAGGGGAAAGTGTTAAGCAACCCTTCCTCAGGGCCGGCTTTAAGCCAATGTGACCAACGTCGTCACATCGGGCCCTGCGCTTCAGGGGGCCCTGTACTATCAGGGTGAGCATGTTGCCTGTGGCTGCAGCTGGGATCTCTACGGGCTGTAAGTCAGTGGGGCGAGCAGAGCAGCTTTACTTTGGTCTCTCCACCTGCCTCTGCCTTTGAACAGCCCAAAGTGGGCCACCTGGAAGCAGTTGGCGGTGATATGATATCCCCACCAACTACTTCCACATGCCATGCTTTGCATGTGGCACGAACAGCGCTCTTCTTGGTGAGTGGGGGCCCCGCAGGGAGGGTTGGGGCCCCCTGCAGGAATGCCTCACATTGGGCCCCACTGTTGCTAGAGCCGGCCCTGCCCTTCCTGATCAGTTCTACCTTCAAATTGCATCTTTTTTTGGGGGGGGGGGGGAAGGAAAATCAATGTCATGGCAAAATTACATAGGGATATGTGTAGAGGTTTGGTTCTAAATGCCAAATAAGACAAGATGTGAGAGTTCCTTGATGGGAATCAATCCCAATGCAGTATATAAATAGATTCCAGAAGGGGAAAAGCATTTTCAAATATAATATAAAAGAAAGATAATTAGAAATGCCAAGTACATAGCCACAACTTGGAATGTTAAAGAGAAAATGTCAGTTTTGCAACGTACTTTTTTTTTTTTCATTTTAATTATTAACACAATTACAGGAAGTGGGAACCTAGAAGAAAAAAAAACATAATGTGCTGCCTGGGCTCAGGGTTAAGGCTGCTGGTGTGATGATTTCTCTCAGCATCCATACAGAAAAAAAAAATTGCAGCAGCTCAAGCTGCCTAGCATGTTGCTACGAATGTAGACAGTGGTGTCGACAGCGGGTTGCAGGGATTGCCGGCTGCACCAGGTGACGCACACAGGTGGGCTCCACAATTTTGGCCAGAAACAAAAGTGTTTCTGGCCAAAATTATGAATGTATTTTCGAATAATGCCATCATGTTATATACCATTCAATGTGGACTTTTAGTAGGAATTCAATAAAAAATCACCGGAGTGTAATATCTTTATTCTATCAAAGGTTATGGCCAAAAAACTAAAAACCGAAAGTACAACTTTTTATGCAAAAATCGTGATTTGTTAAATATGCAGTTTTAAGGAATAATACCATCATGTTATATACCATTTGATGCAGCATTTCATGAGGAATTCAATGAAACAAATTGGACTATAATATCTTCATTCTATCAAAGGTTATGGTCAAAAAACCAAAAAAGTGAGAATTAACGTTATGTATGATGGCTACATTGAACCTCCATCTGCAGAAGCAGTATGCCACTGAGTAATAGGTGCAGGGGAGCAATAGCAGGGGAGGATACAGATGTTCATCCACTGCTTGTGGGGAACTCGTCATTGCATTTATTTTCTGGCCATTATTATTATTCATTTCATGTTATGACTATTGCTGTCTCTCGCAGAGTTCTTGTGAGCACCGTCTTCTTGTGAGCACCGTCACAGAATGCTGTTGGTAAGGGAGGTAACCTGCAAAAGACTGCTGGGAGCTCCAAGTTCTGAGACATGCACCCTGGTTCCTTTCAGGCAGTGATTACAGGCAACTCCGAGGTAGTCATCTTTATCTAATGTGATTCAGGCTGCAATTCTAAACTGAGTTAGGCTGGCATAAACTAAGCCAGCAAAGTCTGGCCAGCACAAGGGACACTGTAACATATGTTTGGACCCTCTCGGAGTCAGAGAGGCCAGCACACAGGCGTGAGCCATTCTCCCTGACTCAGAGAGTAGCCCAAACATTCTTTATGGTGGCCCTTGTGCTGGCCAAACTTCGCTGGCTTAGCTTATGCCGGCCTAACTCCAGTTTAGGATTGTGCTCTCAGAGAGGGTCCTTAGGAGGAATCAGCATTTCCCCACTGTTAGCTGGCTTTGCTTGCCAAGACACAATTATGGTTGCAGAGGCATTTCTACAGGGATGGCAAAGCTCTAAGTTTTGCTAGAAGCCTTACCCTGTCATGTAAATCCCGCCTCTCCCTTGCTGCTGTAGCCAGTAAGCAACGCCAAGATGTTGCTGTTCCCTGTGAGGATTGGCTAAAACGGTGCAGGAGAGGAGTGATTTCTACTGCAAGGTAAGGCTTCTTGCAAAACTTAGAGCTTTGCCATCCCTGTAGAAACGCCTCTGTATGGTTGCCTACACAAAGCAGTCCGCCCTCCCCATTCCTTCTAAACATCTCTCTTCTGCTCTGGAGCAGGAGCAGAAAATATGGGACTGGGCTGCACTCAACAACGGCAGCCAGGCAGCATGTCTTTGCTGAACACGCCATGGCAAGGATGGTGAAAAAATTGTGGAAACTTGGGAGGCATTCAGCCAGTGGAGGGCTTGGCAGGGAGGGGAGAAAGCCTCCCCCTGACTTGAGAGCTATCCTGTCTTGGAACGTTATGCCCACATCAGATCTCCCAGCACTCACTGAACAGTCTGAGAATCGCAGCTGTATGGTGCCATCCCATTCGAGGTGGCTGGGAGAGAGAATATATGCTTTATATGAACATAATGAACATCTCCTGTCTTTTGTGACTGAATCAGGCACGTTGTAACAAACTATATCGTAAACTTGTTCTATTTATGGGTTGCTCTTTCGGCTGTTATAGCAACGAGATGCAGTTTACCGGTATCTTTTGTGGGCCTTTGAAATGAACAGCAGGTTTAAGTGCTCCACCTGGTGACTTTTTGTGCTACTGACAACCTCAAGCACTCAAGGCTATGACAATGACAGAGCCGGACACTTGAACAGGATGTTCCAGACTCCAACACAATAGGGCACCAGGGACAGGGGGAATTGTAAGAGCTTCTTTTGAATACCCAGTATCTTCCATACTGAATGGCAAGTCCTTCATTTTAACTTCTCAGGCAAGAAAAGTTTGTTTTAGTTGTGATGTTCATTTCTTCCTCAATCTGAAAAATCTATGATTTTTGCTGATCTGGAACCAGGGGAGTTAGGAACCAGGGGTTTGTGTGGGTGTGGGTGGTTTGTGGGGGCTGGAGAGGGATTTAGGGATGGTGCTGCAGAGATTGCAGCCCTGCTACAGCCAAGGGGTTTTTGTAAACTAACCTGAGGGGCAGCCAGTGGCGGATCCAGGGGGACAAGGGGGGCACGAGCCCTGGGCGCCATCTTGGGAGAGGGCGTCGTAACCATGGCGCGCCCCGCCCCCAAAATGGCGCCCGCGGCCCGCCCAGGGCCTTAAAGAGCCAGCCGGAGCAAGGAGAACATGCTGCCGCCCGGCGCCCCCTCCCTCCCGCCTCTTGGAGCCACGGCGCCGCCCAACGCCCTGCCCCCCGCCTTGAGAAGTGGGAGGGGGCGCCGGGCAGCGCTGCCTTCTGTTCGCTCCCGCCAGTCCTTTAAGGCCCGCGGGAGCGAGCAGAATGCGGCGCCCCGGCCGCGTTCTGTTCGCTCCCGGTGGCCTTAAAGGGCCGGCAGGAGCAAACAGAACGTGCTCCTTAGAGGGGGCGGGAGCGCGACGTCATGATGTCATGATGTTGTGACGTCATGACGTGCATGCCCCTGGGGCATCGTTTCATTGGGCGCCATGGGCGCCATTTGAAGCAGATCCACCCCTGGGGGCAGCGTTGGCCTCCTGCAGAGTCCTGGAGTTCTCGCAGCCCCCTCTGATCTCCTCTGCAGCTGCTGTAAAAAGCTTTCATGTAATATATTTTCTCCAGAATATTCAGATCTCCTGTGCAAATTTGGTAAAGTTATTATGGGATATGGGTTTCTCATGCATTAGAATGCATGCATCCTGGAATTTCTAGTGTTTTTAAAGTGTAATTGTGGTATATACTATACATATGCGTATTTCAAAACAGCAGTGCAGCATGGAGTATAAAACAGGAATTTTAAAATGGATCATGTAGTGGGAAGTGGTCTTAGAGTGTGTGAAGACATTACAGGATGCAAAACAGGTTAGAATATCACAAGAATGCCACAAGAGTACATAATCCTTATTGATGTGAAACAAAAAAAGACAACCACACTTTGAAATGTTCCCTCAACCATGTAAAGCTAGTACAGGTGGCTCCGGTATCCATTGATTTGGTATCCACTGTTTCAGTTATCCACGGATAACATGGATACTGGGATTGCTATTAAAAAGACGGGGGAACATTTAACAACTCTCTTTTTTTAACCATATTGCAGCAAAACCACTGATGTTACCCTATCTTTAAAAAGGCATCCCCAGTATCCACAGTTTCAGGTATCCATGGTGTGGTCCAGAATGGATTCTGGGGCATGACTGTACAATGATTGAAGTACGCATATGATTTGTGCTTTCTGAAGGTCATTTATGGAATCGGATGGGGCATGACAAAATGCTAGTTCTAGCTATTCCCTCAGGAGTGAACATCCATTTTTTTTTTTGGTCATGCCCTTATTATAGTGATTTTCCAGTTCATTCTTCTTGCTAATAGCTACCACATTACAGCTAGGCTTGTCGCAGTGTAGGATTTTAATGCTGGGTGACTGCAGAGGGAGGCCTGCCGGACCATTTTTCTTGCATGACTTTGAGAAGGGAAACCTACATTCCGGTGATAATTAGCTGGGAGGAGGGAGAACATCTCAGGATTCCAAGGAATGTTTTTGGAAATAATCCCTTGGATTTTCTGTGTGATTGGAAGTGGTGCATTGCTTCTGAAACATTCAAGGCACACTCTTGTCTCTAATGAGAAACCAGTTCTTGCTTTTACTTCCTGGTGCAGAAGTTGCATGTAAAATTCTATTTGTGAAATGATGTGTCAAGGTTCTGAGGCAGGAATACTCATTTTTTCTCCGTTCTTTCTGTTGATGAAAAATGAAGCAACGTCAATTCTCTGTGGATCCATATTTTGTTAGGCACTGTGGTGTGCAGGCAGGCTAAATGCCAGAAAAAGCAGTTCAATTTATCACAAAGAAGGATACATCAGGGCTAATAAGGGAAACCTTCCTCGCTCACTTTCTTGTGAAACTTGGAAATATCTCAATTTAGAGTTTGTTTTATGTCATGGAACATGCTTTAACTCAAAATTGCTTATATTTAGGGATGCCATGCTGAATTCAAAATTTCAGACTTTGTATTCAGCTAATACGATTCTGGTTAACTACTTAGGGCGCAATCCAAGTATGCCCTAGGGCCGACACAACCTGCTTGCATTGGCCATGCGGTGTAGTGAAAGTGTTGTAAGCACTTCTGGCACAGGGCTGACAAAAGCAGCCACATTTGGCTGGTGCTGGGCCATTTCTGGGTGGGGGAAGGCAGGAGGGGGGTGTAATGAGGTGGGGTGGGTGTGCCAATGGGTAGGGCAACCAGGGGAGGGGGGTGGAATGTGGCTGCCACCATAGATTACATACAAACGCCCAGTGGTGTTATTCTACTGGAACGCTGGGCGGGACATTCGGGTGATCGACAGCCCGCCCATCACGTTCTGCAACGTTACGCTGTTTGCGTAACGTACGCAAGCGGCGTAATTGGTTATGCAAACAGCGGAACGCTGCGGAATGCAACAGGCAGGCTGTCGATCACCCGGATGTCCCGCCCAGCGTTCCGGCAGCATAACACCACTGCAAACGCCCCTCCCCAGCCTGCATTGCCCTGATACAGGCCACACAGTGTGCTTGGACTTGCACCTGCTATATAGTGAGCGCAGATTTAGGTAGTCCATAGGGGTACCTTGTGCCTATCCCAGGGCAAGGGGATGAACGTGCTCTTGCCCTGTGGATGCTCCAGCCTGCTCCCAACCAGCACTGGATACAGCACAGGCCCGCCAGCCTGCTTGTTCCAGCGCAGGTTAGGATTGCGCCCTTAGTATTGACTTTGACTGTAATCTTTTCATCTAAACTTTGTTGTGAGAACAGCAGCATACATGAGACTCATCCTCAAATGACTGAACTATCACAACATAACTAGAGAATTGTGTTACAACTTCAGGACAGCTGGTGTAGTGTTTGGTGCAATATGGTCTAGTGCAGTGGTTCCCAGACTGTGGGTTGCGAGCCAATTTCAGGTGGGTCATGAAGCACGTAAAGCAGACATATTGAAATGGGACCATGGAATGCTGGAAAGGGGGAGGGTTGTGTGGGGAGGGTTGCCTGTGTTAAAGTTGTAAATAGGCTTTTTTCTTTCCAATTCACTTTGCTGTTGGAAAATGGCTGAGAAATAACCCAAGTTATCCTCAGGAAAGCAGCAGGCTCTGGTGTCACAATGATGGCGTTTCTGGCCATGACATCACTTCCGGTGGGTCCCAGGCAGATTGTCATTCTAAAAAGTGGGTCCCAGTGCTAAAATGATTGAGAGTCACTGGTCTAGTGAATATTGGCCTTTAAATTTCGTATTCAACCCTGCCCCTGCCTTCTTCCCAAGGCACAACAGTGTCAGTGTTCCAACAGGCAATCAGGAAGGGGAAATGGTGCGTTACTAGTACATAACTGGGAAAATCAGGGACAGAAACAGAGAGAAGGAAGGGACAGAGTTGGACAAACATTTGGTAAACAACTATGTGGAGCTGCTAAGTGAAATCCAATTTTAAAATGTGCTTTCATTGTCAAGATTTATTTTGCCATTCCTTTTCATTTTGCTCCCTTATCTTTTACTCTGAGAACCATGACACTGAAGAGAACACTCTGACATGCCAGAATATTGTCTAGGAAATTGCCAGCACCGATAGGCTGCTTGAAAGCAGCCAAACCACATGATTTTAATAAAACTTGTTTGCACCCAGGAGATATTAAGACCAGGCTGTGCTTTGTGTGGCTAAGTGTTCAGTATGTGGGGGTCTCCATTCAGCTGTGAAAACTGATTCACTGAAACACTAATATCAAGATAAAAGATCCACCAGTTTGTTCATTCTGAAGAGGCCAATAGCCAGGAAATGTGAACAAATCAAAGCTCTCTTCTCTGGTTCAATTAATTTTGAACCATGGCTCCACGGTTCTGCATGGGCTCCATGTTGCTTAGCTTTATCCACTTCACTCACATACAGTTCTATCACTTATATGGCAGATTAAAAACTGGCACCTTGCTGGGCTGCCACTGTGCAATGTTTCCCCCCTCCCCTGACAATCTCCCCTTCCACCCCATGCACAGCAACCATCCATTGTGCTCATTTCTAGTTGTCAGTGTCATACGGACTTTTTCAGGGCTGGGCAGCTACCAAGTCCAACAGGAGAGGAGGAGACCTTAAGGGACAAAGAAGACCATTTGTTGCCAACATTTTGAATATTGTTAACGCTTCAGGTAAGTTTATCTTGAAATGGTGTGAAAGAGAATTCTGGTCTCTCCTTGAACATACAGAATTAGAGCACAATCCTAACCTGGAGTTAGGCCAACACAGTTAGGCCAGCAAAGTTTGGCCGGCACAAGGGCCACCATACAGTATGTTTGGACCACTCTCTGTCAGAGAGGCCAATTGTGCATCCTCCTCCCTAACTCCAAAAGTGGTCCAAAAAATGGGGTTTATGAACAGCCTGCCAATGTAAACTGCCTTGTGTCCAGTGAAATCTGAAGAAAGGCGGCATAAAAATACCTTAGATAAAATAAATGTGAGGAGTCATTGTTAATATGAGATTTGGAGAACTGGTTACAAACATGTCCCTATTTTCCTTCTGTGAAATATTGGAGAGCATGCCATTACTCATCTCTTTCTGTTGTTTGCTATCCTTCTCTTTTTCTTCCTCCCTCTTCTTTCTCTTCTCATTTCCTTTATCCAATCTTAGATTGGAAATTCTTTGGGGAGAAATTTTATTTTAAAATTTGGCTGCAAAGTGCTGTATATATTGATGTCAGGGTGTAACTAATGAAAATGTAGCCCAGTGCAGAAGGCAAAATGTTGCCCCAGAAGTGACATCACAACAGGAAGTGATGTCTCATATTTTTGTTTTCTCGGGGGTTTTGGCCATAGCTTTTGAGAGAGTTAAAATATTACACTCTGGTTTCTTTACCCCGCACACCCAATGACAACAGACAATTCGGGTTGGAGTTGTAACTGGCCATTTATTAATGACAATAACAGAAAGCCTTGCAACAGGCATAACATAATGCTGTCTAACTCAGGTACTGCTTAGGTGCGGGTTATCTAACTCGGAAGGGAGACGTGATTGAACGTCTACCACCTCCTTGATCTCATTGGGCGACCCAAACAACTCGAGGAGGATCAGCCCAAGGCTGCTCCTACCTGTCCTCATTGTCCCCCTGTTAAGGGGACCCAGGCCGCTGGCTGGCAGAGCCGGGGGCGACCCCCCCGACTCTGCCAAGCAGTGGGAGGTTACACGCGAGCGACCCTAAGAGCCGGCTGAGCCTCACTAGGGCCGCGCCGCATCCCCCCCCACCTTGCTGGCCCAGGCTGGACACCGGGAGCTTCCCTGTCTTCCTCCCCCGCACCTTACCTGCCACAAAGAAGGATAACCTGGCGTTTATCCTTCTTGACACCCACCAGCCAGCAGTGAACCTAAACCCTGTTGCAAGTTGGCCAGAAACAACTCGTTGCCAGACGGCGACAGGTGTACTCCATCCGTATGGAACAGGGAAGGCTGACTAAAGACAATGTTAGGGTGACTGATCACCCTGCCACCGTGTGCCAAAACCACCCTCCCTAAATAAGCACTGACACGCTTGCGAGCCACGTCGATCCGACGTATGCTCCTGGCCCCACGCCAAACCCTCCGCGGCAGCAAGTTGGACCAAACTATCACCGCTTCGGGGAGCCAGCTCTTGATAACCTGTAAGTCCCTACTGGCCTGAACGCGCAGCGATATAGTACTACGCTGCACCAAGTCGTTTTCACCTAGGTGGATGAAAATTATTTGCGGTGGGTGGGGTTGGAATGCGTGCCTGTGCACCACCGTCAATAACTGGCCCCACCTCATGCCCCTCCGGGCGTCCCAAGTAATACGGGCGACATCGCCCATACCCAGCTGGGTGCCAAAACTCGAGTTCAACGTTCTCTTCATGGCCCAGAAAATGATTGAATGGCCACAGATCAGGATCCGCACCGGATACTTCCACTGCGGGCCTGTCAAGAGAGAGAAACTAAGCGTGAATAACCAACATCATTAGGCAACATGTAGCCAACTGAAACCCAGCGGGAACCATAACAAACAGGGAACACTGTCCCTCCGGATAGGTCACTGCCTCAGGCATACCCCCGCAGGGGAGCCAACTACCAGGGCGAGCCCCCGGTAAGCCTTCAGGCTGCACCAAGGACCACGTCCTTCTGAGCTTACGTACACGTACGGATGTAACGCCGGTAGGCATCAGATCGCCATCTACCTATCTTCTGAATGCTGCGGGCCTGCCAGCCCAACTGCGCAGCAACAGACGCCGCACCGATGCGGAAAGAGTGAAGCCCGTAATCCTTTGCAGGCAGACCCAGCTTACCAATGGCCCGCCTGTAGACAGCAGCAAACTGATGCAAGGTCAAAGGGGAGGTATCTTGATGCCTGAATAACAGGCCCGGGCCCGTTGGAGCCACCTGCATGTAACTACCCATGGCGGTGACAGGGCAAAACTCACTTCTGGCAGCCCGCCCAAGGTGGATCCACTGTCCCTTTCCTAACTGGTCGGTTTTTGACCTGCGCAAGTGAAGGTAGAGCGATTCTTTTAACAAAACGCAGTCTGACCACTGCATGGCGCGCTCGTGCCGGGAACGAGAGTTAGCCAGAAGCTCGGAAGGCCGAAAAGCCCCGAAGAAGAAGACGAGGCAGGCTGTGCCGAATAATTTGGCCTCATAGGGGGAGGAACAAAGCCCGGCAAATTGGGCTAGTAAGCCCTGTAAAACTTGAACTGAGACAGGACGCCTCCTGTCAGGAATAGGGGGTGTTTCCCTACGCAACCCGTCCACTATCCGCCTAACTCGGAACTCCCCAGTGTGATCGACTAAACCATAAACCTTGTGTTGAAAAGAGATGGCAGCTAAAAAGACGGGCAGGGACGACACGGAGAAGCCGTGATCATACAGATCAAAAAGGAAGCGTACTAAGTGACCTACAGGAACCGGCCATGCCTCGGGAAGTTGTTGACTTATCCTGAATTTGCTGAATGCCTGCAGCCTGCTGGAGTAACTAGCTCTGGTGGTTGGAGCCAGGGATGCCCACATTACGCACTGTGCTCGGGTGACCCAAGGCTCCACAGCCAATGGGGCATGGGGTCTGGATCCCGACAGGCCTCCGGAGCCAGCAACCGAAACCGCTCCCCCTGGAAACAAGAGAGAGCGTCGGCGATGCCGTTTTGAACTCCGGGAACATGCCTGGCCACAAACTGGGGGTTGATCGATAGGCACTGTCTCACGAAGGATCTCACTAGCCGCATAACTCGCTGTGACCTAGATGTTTGACGGTTTATGATGTGAACAACCGCAAGGTTGTCACACCAAAAACGCACCGATGAGTTGGCAAACTGAGTGTCCCAGATGTGCACCGCTACAATAATTGGAAACAACTCCAGGAAGGTCAGGTCTGTGGTAATGCCCCAACGTCGCCGACTATCAGGCCACGGCTGGGCACACCAACGGCCTCTGAAGTAGACGCCAAACCCAAGACCACCTGCAGCATCGGAACAGACCTGCAGTTCAGCTTCCACCAGCCTGACCTCTCTCCAAAAGGAAACACCGTTGTACCCACGGATAAAATCTAGCCAGAGCTCGAGATCCTGCCGCATCTGGGCCGTAACCCTGATCCTATGTGTGGGGCGTTTGACTCCCACCATGGCGTCACAGAGCCGCCTCAAAAATGCCCTGCCAGGTGCAATGACCCGACAGGCAAAATTGAGGTGCCCCACCAGGACCTGCAAGTCCCTAAGGGTGATCTTCCTGGCCGCCACCGCCTGCTCAAGTAGGGCGGCGGCTCTTTCAAGCTTGGGCATAGGGAGCCTGCTCTGTTGTAACAGGGAATCAAGCTCGATTCCTAGGAAGGTGAGGCTTGTGGTTGGTCCCTCTGTCTTGTCGTGAGCTAACGGAACACCCAACTTGTCACACATGGCGATGAAGCCCTGAAGCACACGCGCGCACTCCTCACTTCCTGCTGGGCCGACAAACAGGAAGTCATCGAGATAATGGGTGGTGTAAGCCCCGCCCATTTGTCTCCTGAGGCACCATTCGAGGCAGGTGGAAAAGGCCTCAAAATGGCTACAACTTATTGCACACCCCATCGGTAAGGCTTTGTCATAGTAGAAGGACCCCTCGAAATGAAAACCAAGGTGGCAGAAGTCCTCCGGATGTATTGGCAGTAGCCTGAAAGCCGACTCAATGTCGGCTTTGGCCATCAAGGCACCTCTGCCACATTGCCTGACTAAGGCAACGGCCTGGTCCAGCGAGGAGTACTTTACGGAACAAAGCTCCCTAGGTATTTGGGAGTTAACTGACTCGCCTTCGGGGTAGGAGAGGTAGTGTATCAGCCGATACTGCCCCTCAACCTTCTTTGGCACTACCCCCAATGGGGATACCTGTAAATTAGCCAAAGGTGCTACGCTAAACGGACCTGCAACCCTGCCAGCCAAAACTTCCTTAGCAATTTTCTTGCGCACCACGTCCTCAAGGCCCCTCACCGAGCGGAGGTTGTCAGCGAAGGAGGGGCCCCGAGGAGGCGGCGCGCAGATCCTGAAACCGTAGGTGAAACCATCCACCAGCAAGGCAGCCGCCTCCCGGTTGGGGTAGTGCTCTAAGAGCACTAGCAACTCTTCCACCCTAATCGGTGTTGGCCCCCTTTGGGGGGGTCCCTCCCTGCTGGGGAGCGCCACTACGCTTACTGCTTCCGAACGGCCCCCTAGCCCCTGCCTTGCCGTTCCCAAGCTTGGGGCAGGTAGACACCGCGTGCCTCGCTCCGCACATGCCACAGGCATGCGCAAAGGAGCAACGCGCGCGGGAGCAACGGCCCGACGAGTTAAACTCGTAGCAGATGCGGGTTCCTTGAACGCCCTGGGCACCAGCCGGTGCCTTGCCCTGCTCGGGTTTGTTCCGGGCGATCAGATGCCCGCTATCCGATCTGTCACCCCACGCCGGGCGGGCGGGGACGACTAGTTGGGACCATAACTCCCACTGAGGGCAGCGCCAGTCAAGGGCTGGGTCGTGGGCAGCACGTAACCTAAAATGTTGGTCATAGGCCACCCAGGCCGACCCTGTGTAATCGCGGAACGCCCGGTGTACGATGTCCAAATATTTGAAAAGAGCAGTAGCTTTAGCAGGGTACATTTGCAGTAGCACCGATGCGTATATCAGGTACCCGTTGAGCCAATTGGCCCAGTTCTTGTCAATTCTCCTTTTCTTAGTGGTTTCCTCATCTCGAACTGGGTCCCCAATTTTGGCTACTGGCTCGGGCTCCATGTGGAGGAGGCTAAAAATATCCACATATTCGCCTCTCCAGATCTTCTCCTTGACGGAGAGAGCGAGGTGACCCCCGAGGGGAAGTGCAACTTCACCATAAGCTACCCGAGGGCGCTCCCCTTGCTCCGGGACTAGCCCACCTAAAGTACCCATCCCTTGGGCAGGACCCATAAAATAGCCCAAAGGAGGCAGGTTGGGCGCACCCGGCCATGCCTGTGTTGTTGGCGAGCACCCCAGAGAATTACCCGGGGACCCCAATGCCTGCCCAGGGAAGAAGTATCCTCCTGACCACTGGTGCGGAAGGTAAGCTGAGTTGGTGGTAGTGGCAGGTTGAAGAGGGGTGCTGCTCAGGCTGGCCCCGGAATGTTGATCCTGGGCTGGTTGATCACCACAAGTGTTGTCCCAGACGACTGCAATGTCGTGTGTGCTAAGAAGAGGTAGCTCACCAGATTCAGACGCTTGAGGAGTGGGAGGTGGTGCCAATACTCCGGACTCCTGCTCAGATTCCATGTCCAAAGGTCTGACCACAGGCTGTGATACTGATTGAGTTCCGCTGCTAGTTGTGGCCTTACTGGCCGAACGCCTGGAAGATAATAGTCCATAAGTTTGGCACCCTTGCCAGCACGAGCGGGCCTTGCCGCATGACCCGAAGCCCCAGGTCCTGCACCAACATCACTCCCAACTGCCTTCCTGCGGGCTTTCTCTCTGCGTCTTGCCTCCATGCTGGCCAGCAGAGCCCTAACTTGCCCCATGTCATCCTCAGAAGAGGAAGAAGATAGGACTTTAGCTGGGGCAGGCCTTTTAGGGGCCTTACCGCCCTTCTTCTGAGGCCTCTTGCCTTTGCCCACCATATTGTCTCAATTCAGGCCCAAATGTTGCCTAATGCACAATAATGAGGGTTGGGAGGGGTGCAAAGGGAGAGGATACGAGGCCTACAACCCTCCACCTGCTGCGGGCAGACCCAGGAAAATCCCTCACAGACTGCAAGGGACTGTAGGTTGGTTGCGCCGTAATCAAGATGAAAAGAGGGGGGGCAAACAGAGGATAGGAGGCCTCCAACCCTCAACCTGCTGTGTGGCAAACCCAAAAAGACTTCCTCACAGCCTATCAGGTCCTGTAGGCTGGTTGCGCCGAGCTCAGGATGAAGGGGGGGGCGAACAAGGGAGGAGTACTGAGGCGGGCTGAAGAGGGGGGAGTTGTGAGCCGCGGCAGGCCTCAGGCCTGGGCTGCCCAGGCCTCTGAGCAAGGCTGCCGCCGAAGGACCCCACAAACCGCCCGATCTGCGCAGGCGCCAGCAGCAGCTGGCCACGGCCGAAGAAGGGGTGGAGAGGCCCTCCTGATGCTGCCCGCTAGCCCTCAGAACCACCCCGAGCCTTCCCCGCAAGGCGCCCGGTACTCCCTGCTATCCCGCGTCGCGCAGAAGCCGCTGGTCGCCGCCGCAGAGGAGCCCCGAACGCCGCTCGCAGGCCGCTCTGGCACCGCAATACAGGTCAGTGCCGCGCCGCCGAGCTCGCCGCTAGCCCCAGGGGCCGAAGACAAAACCGCGCCGCGTTGAGGGGGGGGTCGCACGGCCTCGTCCCCTCAGCCCACCGCCGCGCGTCTGGTGCCCTCGCCGTCCGGAGCCGCAATGAGGGCAGAAGAGGCAGGCGCTCCGTGCACGGGGCAACGACCGCCCCCACGGAGCGCCCCCCAGCCAATCGCTGGGGCAGCCCCAATTGCCTGGCGCCAGGGAGGCGAGGGCAATTCCCCGTTAGCGCGGGAAAGGCGCCAACGGTCATTTCATTGCATTCTGCATTAAGTTACCTTTCTAATGATATAAACATTAAGGTATTATTTGTACTTACCAAGGTTTTCACAATTTTTGCCACTGGTGTCAAGCTCAGTTTGTTGCCCAGTGCAATTGCACCCCCCTGTACTTCTTTAGCTACGCCCCTGTTTGATGTCACTGTGTAGACCAACAAATATGTAGCATGCAATTAATTTCCTTTATGATTTTGCCCAGTTAGCATCAACGGGATTACTTCAGAATGAGAGGTTTAATAGTAACATAAGCCTCATTACTTGTTAATAGTATTTTAGGCCAATAAAAATTAAATATAGATGTTTTAGTTTTGTAATCACCATTTATCAGCATGAGGTAATTAAGATTTCCATTAGAAACCATTTGTACACTAGGCTGCATTGACAACCCATTTAGCAGCCTTTCATTACCAGTTATGCAAACACGCAGTGTCATTCAACTGTTTAAAAATGGTTTGATGCCTTCAGCTTTCCATGTCTGATTGGGCCAAGTAAGTATTCATCTTACCCCTAAAGTGAAAGATGAACAAGTAGCCACTCCAGTTTCCTGACAGAGCTGTTCAAACAACACTGCAGTGATATGAACTTGTTTGTTTTTCCCTTCTTTGAATTTCTAGAGGAGTTTTAGGATAGATGTGCACCCACAATTTATTTGAGAGACCCTTTCGTTTTAGATGGAGAGTGAAAACAACGAAAAATCATCTCTAGCCCTTTTCCCCTTCCTTATCACTGTCAAGTGCGACTGCATCAAGAATTTTCCAATTTATCAAGCAGAGAAATAATTAAGAAACATGCAAACATGGTCTTTACTTATCATTTTAAATTCCACGAACAAAGAGCCAGTCTGTGTAGGTGTTCCAGGATTGCAGGTGCAAGCTGTGTGCTCTGATGTGTAAGCTGAGCATAGCTGTTCCTTCTGCTGCAGGGCAGTTGACGGGAAACTATGAGACGAATGGGAAAACTACACCAGCTGCTCTATATGGAGTCTCTGGACTTGCTTCCGGAAGGATAAAGGCTCCCTGTGCTCAAGGAGTCAGGGACCCTACAATCTGAGCATTGGATGTTGCTGAATGAACCCAAGGAAGAGGGAAACATTCATGAAAGCTATCCAACATTGTTCATGTTTGCTATGTCAATACACAGATTGATAATGAAATTTATCCAAGCCTTAATCTGAACCAGGAATAAACACCAGCAATATTTTTCCTGCCTCAAGAACAATATAAAGAACTGCCTTAGATTGAAACTATCTACTGCATCATTGTATGTTCTATTGGTGGCAGTGACTTTTTTTGTGTTATTCTTAGAGCACAATCCCAAGATTGCGCTGGGCCAGCGTAAGCCCCTGATGCCGGCCCTGGAGTGTTGCAAACGTGCAATAGGCACGTTCGTGCCTCTTCAGGAGTTGGCTGGGTTGGTGCGAGGATGGACACCAGCCCAAGGAGGCCAAATCCAGTCTCCATGCCACTTATGGAAGGTAGGTTTGTATCGGCCAAGTTGCCGATACAAGTGCGGGGAGTTGGAGAAGGAGGAATAAGGGCAGCCTCCAGCACTTAGGTCAGATCCTAACCCCCTCCTGAGCAGCCTGGCATTACATAATTCCGCTGGCTTAGATCTGAGTAGCTCCATTGTGGTGGCTGAGGCATTATTCAAGGAAAGGGGACAAAAGTCCCCTTAATCCAAGTTGTGCTGCAGCCACCTCTAACCCTGCACTAGATACAGTGCATGCCAGTTGGCCTGCCTGTTCCAGCACAGATTAAGATTGGGCTGCCCATGAGTAGTTTATACTTCCTCAGTTAGCATTTCTGGGCCAAACTAGATGTGGCTTTACATCTACCTACCTACCTATCTGGGGACGTGGTGGCGCTGTGGGTTAAACCACTGCTGCTGGGCTTTCTGACCGGAAGATCACACAATGGAGTGAGCTTCCGTTGCTTGTCCCAGCTCCTGCCAACCTAGCAGTTCGAAAGCATGTAAAAATGTGAGTAGATAAATAGGGACCACTTTGGTGGGAAGGTAACCGAAGTGGTCCCTATTTATCTACTTGCATTTTTACATGCTTTCAAATTGCTCCCCCCTGCACTACTTTAGTTATGCACCCCCCTGCACTACTTTAGTTACATTTGCACCCCCTGCACTACTTTAGTTACGCCCCTGATTGGGACCAAGGTACAGGAAAGGAATGTTCAGCCTTCCTTTATGCCATTCTCTGCTGAAAATTGATTAGCAACATTGCTATTTGCCTTGAGTTTTTTTTAGAAGTCATAGTCCCACCCACTCTTGATTAAAGGTTTTGCTGTTGTTTTTGGACAGAAAAGATATGGCCCACCTCAAACACTGTGCTTAAAAATGCAATTAATAACGTAATCATGAATCAACTCTTAGAAGAGCCACTACCTTCATTTCTTTTTTTAACCCCAATCTAAGGTTTTCGGATGCTGTTCCCATTGAAGTTGCAGCAAACCTTTCTTCAAACTTCAGTGGACAGGAATCCAATCTAAAAAATGACATGTCCTTGCTGCAGAGCTCCCCTTTTCTTTCTAGGCGTGCCCTCCTTGCTTAGCCTTTTCAAGCTGGCACATTTACAGCAAATATCACTGCACAAGCCTGATTACGCCAAACCATTCATATTCCCTCTGTGCCCAAGACTGGAGCTTTTCATTTCCGATCTCGCCTCCGACTCACTGCAGCATTGGTGTGGTACAGCAGCAGCAAACAAACGCAGTCACGAAGCAAGACGGAGGAACCTTTAGATGTTTCAATTGTGGATGACAGGTACACAGGGTGTGTGGTCTTGTTTTCCCTCACAAAAAAGTGTCTCAGCCGCCGCCAAGTTATTTTCCTGTCTCTCCTTGCATACTGACCCAAAGCAAATATAATTCTCCTTGCTGTGGCTTGAATGTTTTATTCTGAGATTATCTGACAGAAATGCTTCATTCTATTTCCTGTGGTTGAGCAACATTGATAAGAACAGGGGTGCAAACATCCTGACACCCCCACCCCACCCACCCCGACTGCCTGAAGAAATGTGCCTGATTTGCTGAAGAGGACAGGAAGCAGGTTTTCTCCTGTAATCCTTTCACGTGGGCTGACACACACTGAGAAAAGGGATCCAAGACCCAAGATAGGGTCTGAGGGCATATGATTCTGCAACTTTGCTGAAACTAAATAGGTTTGAGTCTGGTTAGTACCAAGCTGGGAGACCGCCTAGGAACGTATGTTGCAGGATGGGTGGACTGATGGCTGAGCTGCCAATACTGCCTGAAGCTAAGCAGGAGTATCTGTGGTCTTGTTTTTGGATGGGAGACAGAATGTCAGGTTGTGACAAGCTGCTGTACCCGTTGTGGCAGGATGGAGGCACTGATGACCTGATTAGTCATCACAAGTGAGAGTTGTGGTGGAGAGTGTGACAAGCCAGCTGGCACAAGAATGGAGTATGACCTTGAGGACCTGTCCAGTCTTGACTTACAATTGCCTGCTGAAACTCGATCGCATGCAGCCAGAGGAGAGAACCATACTGTGGGCACAATCTTAAGAAAGCTTCCTCCTGTTTCTGCCACTCCTCCTCCTGATCCCTTACTGAAAATTATATGTGGATTCCTCAAAACTGTGTCACGTTTTGACCTACATTTCGTTTTATGTAGCACTTTTAGTAGAAATTCTCATTATTTAGTGTTCTGTGTTGATCATCAAAAAAAACATCCCTATGCATAAGCATAGCTAGAGAGGGGTCACAGTACTCAGTTTTGCAAGCAACTCCTCTTCAGAGCCATTCCAGGTAACTAGTGCAACATGGAGGAGATGTCTCCATCTAGACATTATGGCTCCAAAGAGGAAGAGGGGCCTCTTACAAAACATAGCGCTTTGACCCCCCCGTAGCTACACTTCTTATATGTCAGTTTTAAAGATAATAAGGCATATTGCGGCAGCCAAGAGAGGAATGGTGCCAGCAGGATGGACAGCGCCAGTGACTCAAGTCACGGCTAAATTTGATGGTTAATCATAGCTAAGCATTCCTGAGCATGTAGTTTGAAATGCAAAACAGCAATTGCAGTCCATATTCATGACTGCAAGAACTGATATGAAGTAAAGCTTCATATGGTTCAAAATTAATGCGGCCTCAAAGCAGATTGGCTTTTGAACATCCATTAACTTTACGTACATGCTACAGAACTGCAGCTGTACCAATCAATTTCAGACTAATGATGTGGCATTGTTGTTTGTGACAACGGAGCTGGATGGCCTGGCTTGAATGTCAATGATGTGTTTTTTGTTGGAGAAAAAACGTTTTGCAAACTCACAATGCCTCCAAACAAATGCTAAGTAACATCAGTTACTGAAAGACTATAGCAGTCTAAATCTGCAGTAATATTTCTTTCTGGCATGCCAGGAGCTCCCACCATGAAATTCAAACACTGCAGTGGTAATTGGGTGTCAGCTGATTGCAGAACAGCTACCAATCAACTGCAGCCCAAGTTTAACAATGAGGAGCACTGCCATAATCAGAACTGAACTTTACAATGCTTGCCGGTACAGACTGCTAATATAGAATTGTTCGAAATAAGACTCTTAATTCCACTTTTTACACTTACAAATTTGACTTAAGAAGGTTTGCTTTACTTTCCAGACTTTTGGTTTACTTAACGTTTGCTGGGTGGGAAAGCAAACTTTACAATTGTGACACATATACACAACGCTGAAACCAATTTTAAACATTAACCTGTAAAAGCTATTAATCAAGGAAGAGAATTTAAAACAGTTAACTTGTTCACTTAAGGCTAGTTATTTTTTAGAAAGGATGCATATAATACTTTTATACATTCATGCATACATATATCTAAATATATAGATTAAATTGCACATTACTTATATTCTACAATAGTTCCCCTTATGCAAGATGGTCATAAATTATCTTATGATTTTGTTTGTTTAAAATCTTTTTCTTCATTTGAAAGGAAATTTTCTTATTCTGTATTTTTCTTACTTATTTTAAGACTACATTTTTTTGATTTGATTTTGTATAGTTTAGCATTTTGTGACCTTTAAAGCCAAACAAAATTGCAGGGCTGGTGTATTTTACACTCCAGTCATACTCTGGATTAATTTAGAGAAATTAAACAAACTTGTCGTTATGGTACATCATATACAAACTCTTATGGAACACATGCTTAAGACCTTTAAAGCGACTTGCTAAAACTATTATTAAAAACTGCTAAAGCTATTTCTTTCTTATACAAGCCCATTCATATTTTTCCTCATATATATAAACTCCAGACTTTAGACTTCCTTTCTCTCCTCGCACAAATCAGAACTTTCTCCTGCTTTCAAACAAAACTTTTAAATTAATTAATTCCTCCATAGCTTGAAAAAAAAATTTTTTAGAACAAATGTGAACCTGGATTGATACAACCCTAGATTGTATTATACTAGATTCCAAATTAATACAGCTCATTGGTTTTCTAAGCAGTTGCAGAAAGCTAGTTCTGACCCTCTTATGTTTAATTGGCTGTAATTACCTACTTTAGAGATAACATTAGGACAGATTGATAACTGATTTAGATTTACAGGCTTTTTATTTCTCTTTGTTGTTGTTCAGTGGCTAAGTTATGTCCGACTCTTTGCGACCCCATGGACCACAGAACGCCAGGCCTCCCTGTCCTCCACTAGCTTCCGGAGTTCGCCCAATTTCATGTTCATCACTTCGGTGACACTATCTAACCATCTCATCCTCTGCCGCCCCCTTCTCCTTTTGCCTTCAATCTTTCCCAGCGTTGAGGTTCTTTTCTAAAGAGTCCTCTCTTCTCATGAGGTGGCCAAAGTATTTGAGCTTCAGCTCAAATCCTGGAAGGATTTGTCCTTCCAGGGAACAATCAGGCTTGACTTCCTGGAGGATTGACCGATTGGATCTCCTTGCAGTCCAGGGGACTCTCAAAAGTCTTCTCCAACACCATAATTCAAAAGCATCTATTCTTCGGTGCTCTGCCTTTCTTATGGTCCAGCTCTCACAGCCATACATTGCTCCTGGGAAAACCATAGCTTTGACTATGCGAACCTTTGTTGGCAGGGTGATGTCTCGGCTTTTGATTAAGTTGTCTAGGTTCGCCATAGCTTTCCTCCCAAGAAGTAAACGTCTTTTAATTTCATGGCTGCAGTCACCATCTGCGGTGATCTTGGAGCCCAGGAAAATAAAGTCTGTCACTGCTTCCCCTTCTATTTGCCAAGAAGTGATGGGAGTGGTTGCCATGATCATAGTTTTTTAATGTTAAGCTTCAAGCCACTTTTTGCACTTTCCTCTTTCACCCTCATCAGAAGGTTCTTTAGGTCTTCCTCACTTTCTGCCATTAGAGTGGTATCGTCTACATATCTGAGGTTGTTGATATTTCTCCCAGAAATCTTGATTCCAGCTTGTGAATCATCCAGCCCTGCCTTCCTCATGATGTACTCTGCATATAAATTGTTTTTAAATTCTTTGTGTTTTTTAATCTTGATTGTTATTGTTTAACTGTTTTTAATGTTAATTGTTATATTGTATTTTTAATATATATATTGTAATGCCGCCTTGGGTGCCTTTGGGCACAAAAGGCGGGGTAAAAATCTAATAATAATAATAATAATAATAATAATAATAATAATAATAAGTTAAATAAGCAGGGTGACAGTATACAGCCTTGTCGTACTCCTTTCCCAATTTGAAACCAGTCGGTTGTTCCATGTCCAGTTCTAACTGTTGCTTCCTGACCCGCATACAGGTTTCTCAGAAGACAGCTAAGGTGGTCTGGTACTCCCATTTCTTCAAGAACTTGCCACAGTTTGTTGTGATCCACACAATCAAAGGCTTTGGCATAGTCAATGAAGCAGAAGTAGATGTTTTTCTGAAACTCTCTTGATTTCTCCATGATCCAGCGAATGTTGGCAATTTGATCTCTAGTTCCTCTGCCTCTTCGGAAACCAGCTTGTACATCTGGTAGTTCTCAATTCACATATTGCTGAAGCCTAGCTTGTAGGATTTTGAGCATCACCTTGCTAGCATGTGAAATGAGTGCAATGGTGCGGGGTTTGAACAATCTTTGGCATTGCCCTTCTTTGGGATTGGAATGTAAACTGATCTTTTCCAGTCTTGTGGCCACTGCTGGGTTTTCCAAATTTGCTGGCTTATGGAGTGCAGCACTTTGACAGCATCATCTTTTAAGATTTGGTGTAACTCAGCTGGAATGCTGTCACCTCCAGTAGCTTTGTTGTTAGTGGTGCTTTCTAAAGCCCACTTGACTTCACACTCCAGGATGTCAGGTTACAGACACACAACTGAACCACTCTACTTAAATTGATTTGATGTTGTTTACAGAACCTTTCTTATATTGCAAATGAAAACTTTTACAAACACTTCTACTTTATATAGATAAGGCAAATAAATAAACAATATCCAGATTCAAACATTTACACCTTGGACTTAAAACAAGGGAAAGACTAGAATTGACTACCAATAAATTTCATTGCCACAATGGCTTCTATTTACTGGAATTACATCAGCTTCCCAATCTCTCCTCCTCTCAAGATTTGAGGAGTTGATTGCTATATCCCTTCATCGGCACTCGTGGTCTTCCATAGACTGATTGCCACTTCCATATTTAATTAAACGAGAGAGAGAGAGAGAGAGAGAGAGAGAGAGAGAGAGAGAGAGAGAGAACGGACAACATTTAGAGCTCTATACATTCCCCTTTTATGATTTTACCAAGGGAATGAAGATGTATGTACACTTTTTGATGCAATTTAACACTTAGGCTTTCTATCACCGTTTTTACATATAAAGTAATATTTGCCCACCTCCCTCTTTCGCTGCAAGATAAATTTTGCAATTATATACTGTACATAGTCACTCATTCCCCCCTTCGTCAGCTACTGGAAGTTGGGGATCTGATAATTTTAGGCTCATTTGAACGTGCAGTTTCAAATGCGCCCTCTTGGTGGTTCCAGCTTCCAATGCTGCAATTACACACACATTTACACACTTTCACACTAACACACTTTTAGCCACTAAAACACTGGTTATGGGCACTAAATAGACGCTTTTGGGCTTTCATATATTTCTTTGGTACTTACCAATACCCATTTGTTAAAACTAATATAAAACTATTTTGTATATTAACAAGCTTTTTATTTAAGTGTTATGCATTTTTTTATACATGCAGAGTCAGGCGTTTAATCCTTATCAGGCCTTTGCCTTTTTTAAAGAATGAGCGTTTCATGCTGTACTGGGAAGTGACCTTGAATCTAGCAGCTGACATTAATTCAGTGCTTTTTGCCGTTTGTCTGAGCTGTCTGCATAGAGAGGCCTTTCTATGTTCCCCAATACTGAATCATAAATTCAAAACTGGAGCCTTGTGTTTTAAGCTAAGGAATACTAATTAATTAATTAATTGTTAGTATTAACATGTACTGTAATAATATGATCCATCTCTCACAGTCTTAATTTACAGTTGTAGAATATTCAAGCAGCAACAGGGGTGGCAGATTGGGAATTCTCACCACCACCACTGCAATATTTGCTAATACTCTTTTTTTTTCTTTCCACGTTATTTGTGTAACATGGTGGGTAATGCAATAATTGTCATCTTGTTCAATCTACTCTCACCTCATTTAATGAGCAACGGATCTTACTATATGCTTGGACAAGAACTTGTGTGAAGCAAGGTGCCGAGTTAGGGGAATGTAAGATTTTTTTCCCCTCTTTTCATTTCATTACTTCATTTCATTATTACACACATCATTTGCTTAGTTATTCATTCACTAAAATTACATTTGTGTTATTATTCATAATTAAATAATTTGTTTTCTTACTCGCATTCATTTTCATTAGGGGGAGGACATCTTGTTTGAAGCATAGCAGCATCAATATGTTTTTAAAAAAAAAAAAAAAAAAACCTTTTTACCAACAGGTAGCAGGAGCAGAGCTCCTTTGTCCAGGGGCTGCCATGTTGTTTTTCTAGGATATTCTAAATATTCATGGTGGACTATAGTCTATCAATGGCTATTAACCATGATCCTCCAGATGCAGAGGCAGTACGTCACCAGTGGTGTCATCCTACCGGTACGCTGGGCAGGACATCCGGGTGATCGGCAGCCTGCCTGTCGCGTACCGCAGCGTTACGCCGTTTGTGTAACGTACGCAAGCGGCATAACTGGTTATGCAAACAGCGTAACAAGTGGAACGCGATGGGCAGGCTGCCGATCACCCGGACGCCCCGCCCAGCGTACCAGTAGGATGACACGACTGTATGTCACTGAGTACTATGTGCAGGGGAGCAATAGCAAGAGAGGATACAGATATGCATCCATTGCTTGTGGGGAAATATTCACTGCATTTATTTTCTGGCCACTATTATCATTCATTTAATGTCATGATTATTACTGTCTTTCAGCCTCACCTCCTGTACAGGGTTGTTATGCGGACAAAAGAAGTGGAGGAACCATGCACACAACTCTGAGCTCCTTGGAGGAAGGGTGGTATAAAATATGAATGAATGAATGAATGATTTCACCATGATGGGAGGTGTCAAGAATTTATGGGCCCAGCGTGTCAAATGACCTAGTTATGCCTCTGGGTATCCAAGATGGGATTTGAGCAGTCCTGGATTATAAAGCCCAAACTAGGCCTCATTTTAAAACAAAACAGCCATTAGGTTTCTCAACTGTTTTTGACAGTATGAGGTGTGCCTATTGGCAGGAATCAGTATCTACCAGTATCTAAGTACCAGAAGGGGGTCATTTCCAAGATGGCAGCCTCAAAATGCGCCAAAAAGACACAAAAATGCCCGTCCCAAGCCCAAAAAACTTCCAACCGCAGTTCTGACAGCTGTATTTCTCAGAGGGGCATCCCTTGAGTGGCAGGAAAGAGAATCCGCCAAAATCAGACCACCAGAACTGGGTCATTCCCAAGTTGGCAGCCTCAAAATGCGCCAAAATTACGCAAAATTGCCCCTCCCAAGCCCAACAAACGTCCAGCCGCAGTTCTCACAGCTGATTTTTCCAGAGCTAGGTTTGCTGAATGACAGGGAAAAAATCTGCCAAGTTTGCAGAACCAGAACTGGGTCATTCCCAATGATGGCAGCTTCAAAAGTGCGCCAAAATTACACAAAAGTGCCCGTCCCAAGGCCAAAAAAATTCGAAAAAAAGTACTCAATGCTGATTTTCCCAGAGCTAGGTCTGCTGAATGACAGGGAAAAAGTTCTCCAAGTTTGGGAATGACCCAGTTCTGGTTCTCCAATGATGGAAGCCTCAAAATGGGCTAAAATGGGCCCAAATCGCGCAAAAGTGGCACTGGTAAGGCGTTGAAAAACCTTTACTTCCAGAACCTGAGAACCACAGCAGTTATGAACTGTTTTAAAGTCTGGTTAAATCCCATGCTTTGCCCCCTCTTCATCTGGAGGCCTGCAGGGGGAGCATGTGTTTGCCTTTGAGTCTCACCTTGGGCGAGTCTATCTCTCCATCTCACCTTTTGTTTCCTATTCAAATGATTTGGGTGTGTCCTTTAGAGGAAAGAATTTCCTTCTCTCTCTCATCCAGCCACCCTGCATCACATGTCATGTCTGGCCATCACATGTCAGTAGTGGCCACATCTGTATTATATGTTCCAGGATGCTTGCAGCAGTTTAGATTCTTCTGATCCTTCTGCTAGATCATGCAGAGGTTGATGGCAGCTGTCCTCTGTACTTTAGATCAGACACAGTGTCACGAGATTCTCCCAGAGTGCATGACATTAATTACCTGAAGTCAACCCTGGGCAGTAAGGTCTGTGAGCAGCTGCTGTTTGTTCATGCCTTCACCTGGTGTGACACCACCTCAGTCTGAAATGCAGTTCCGCGTGCGGACCTTGTCAAGAGCTATTCTGTGACAACCAGGAGTCAGATGAACCACTCAGCAGTGACGAGGATGAGTAGTGTTCCTGGAGGTTACTGCTGAAGTTTAACAAACCTGAAAGTAACTGATTTAATTAAATTGGAGTTCAGAGTTGTGAAAGAAAAACACTTGTATTGGGAACCAAAAGCAGGCCAGTAAGATATTTTCCAAGCAGAACAGGTGAGGGCCTGTCTTTATAAATAATAAAGAGTTTATAATTAAAGCTGCTGTTTCATTTTTTTGCCTGGAAATATGGAAAACAGCGTCTGTCAAAAACAGCTGTGATGAGATGACAGTCGGTTCTGGGAAAGCTTCTCAATGTGTTTTTCAACCAAGCTGATTCCCCAAACCTGATCATTTTTTCTCATGACTCTGAGTAGACCTGCCTGTGTGAAGAACAGGTGACAAAACAGCGCTGACCTGGTTTCTGGGCCTGGGGGGGTAGTGATGCTTTTGCATGCTTCTGCATGCTTAACCATCGAATTTGCCCCTTTTGAGGCTTTCCTCTGTGGCTGCAGTGCCCCCCTCCTTGTCAAAACTTGGTGACCTTTTCCCCTGCCACTCAAGTGACCCCCCTCTGAGCAACACTGCTGTCAGAACTGTGCTGGGCATTTTTCTTAGCCAGGCACTTTTGCATTATTTTTGCCTGATTTTAGCCCCTTTTGAGGCTGCCCTCTGTGGCTCCTGTGCCCCCCTCCTTGTCCAAACTTGGTGAACTTTTTCCATGCAACTCAAGGGACCCCCCTCTGAGAAAAACAGCTGCCAGAACGGCAGTCAGCCTGTTTCTGAGCTTGGCAGTGCCACTTCTGTGCGTTTTTGGCGCATTTTAGCCCATTTTGAGGCTGCCAACTTGGGAATGACCCAGTTCTGGTGGTCTGATTTTGGCGGATTCTCTTTCCTGCCACTCAAGGGATGCCCCTCTGAGAAATACAGCTGTCAGAACTGCGGTTGGAAGTTTTTTGGGCTTGGGACGGGCATTTTTGTGTCTTTTTGGCGCATTTTGAGGCTGCCATCTTGGAAATGACCCCCTTCTGGTACTTAGATACTGGTAGATACTGATTCCTGCCAATAGGCACACCTCATACTGTCAAAAACAGTTGAGAAACCTAATGGCTGTATTGTTTGAAATTGAAATGCTTTATTCTTATTTTAATGTTCTACATTTTAATCAATATGGTACTAAGCCACAAGTCCTCCAGACAACCCAATATACCTTGTCACTGTCTATTTCCCAACAAACACTGTGAAAGATGCATTTCACAGTGGTTGAGTTAATTAGGTTTTTTTTAAGGCGGGAAGAAGGGAGAGGGGGCGGAAAGAGAAAAACACTGCCACTAAAGAGTAGTAGTTTTTGTGGAGATTTTTAATCAAGAAAATCAATGAGGCAAGACAGATAGCATAAAAGAAAGCTTTTGCATAATCTGTGATTGCAATTTTGAAAAATGAGGAGGACTGTTCCCATTCAAGAACTGGGTTAGGGGAAAGGCAATGAATGGCTCAGGGAGAGAGGTAGCAGAGAGGCCTTTCCCAGCTCTGGCCACTTGATAACAAAACTAGGATACTAGGGATTGAACTGGGGCCTTCTACAAGCAAAGTGGGTGCTCTAAGACTGTTGACTTCTTCCCAAACCAGCAGATGAATGGGTTCGACACTATTCTTTGCTGGAGTTTGGCGTCTAGCCATTAATGCTAAGGAACAGGGATCAAGTTCAGCACAGGAAGGTAGACAAGAAACTGGACTCCTGGCTCTATACCAGTGTTTCTCAGATTGTGACTCACCAGGTGGGTCATCATGAGCCAATTTCAGGTAGGTCACGTCGCACCTAGCACAGAAAATATGGGAAGATGGGACACTGAAAAGGGGGAGGGCTGTGTGGTTATTTTGCTTGTATCAAGGTTGTAAATAGGCTTTTTTCGTTCAGATACATTTTGCAGTTGGAAAATGGCTGTGAAATAACCCAACGTATTGCTGCATTATCAAGAACACAGCGGGCTCTGGCCTCCCAATGGCATGACATCATTCCAGGTTTATGACATCACTTCTGGGGGTCCCAGACAGATTGTCATTCTAAAAAGGGGGTCTTGATGCTAAAATGTTGGAGAACCACTGCTCTAAACCATAGCATGTCCTATGGGTCTCACAATTTCAGTCTGGATCTGCCACAAATCTCATACATTGGAAATGTGGCCATGGCACGGGAACTAACCTTATCTCCTGCCATGGTCCCAATTTATAGGGGTTCTGATTCCACTGCTATTGACTAAAAATAAAACACAGTCCTAAACCTGTTTACTCAGATTTAAGACTCAGTGCAATCCTATACCCCCCCCCATTGCACCGGCGCTACGCTCTTGCGCCGGCTGAGTGCTGTCGCAAATGTGCCGTCAAGCGCATAAGTGTTGGCAGTATGGTGCTGGACCGGCGCAAGCAGCAGCTCCAATGCTCGGACACTGCTGCACCACCAGCAGCGCTGCCTTGTACCAGTTGAGCGTTGGTGGCTCACAGTCGGCGCTGGGCCTCACCAAGGGCTTTCCATAGGCATGCTGGGAGCATAACTGGGAGGTGCAGTAGGCGGAGATGGGAGTTGTGATGCACAGCAGCTGTAGTGCCGAATCCTAAACCCCGTCCCCAGCCTCGACGGCCTCAATTCACACCACTCCTGCGCACATGCACCTACGCCTGCAAAACAGCAGGCGCACATCCAAGCAGGCCCATAGGGGCAACTGGGGCTTACGCGGGTGCAAGTGGAAAACCTCCCCTTGGCCTGCACTTTGCTGTTGCTGCCTCCTAATGAGCTTTAGGATACAACCCTGCTATGTCGGCCTTACTATGTCAGCCTTACTTAGGATTGTGCTGCCCCTGTGTTCAATGGGGACTAGCATCTAGTAAGTGTGTTTAAGATTGCAGCCCAACCCATGAGGAGTAATAACAATACTTGAAATGTCACATGTAATTTGGCTGCAAGACTCCCTTACTGTAGCAGCTTTTTCTGTAAAATGCGTTTATGCAGTAACATCATATTTTCTTGTAAAGTGAAATGGATCACTCATTATTATTCTAGAACACCATGTCCTATAGAACAGCATGTCCAGAGCACAAGTCATTAGCATCTCAACGATGTTTTCATTCTGTTCGGTCGTCACGGTTGCTTGTTCATTACAAAAGGCAACCCCAGTGTGTTTTCCTTCATTCCACGGATTTGTCAGAGAGAACTCCAACTGCTTGTTGAGAATACCAGATGGAAATCAGGCTGAAGATTGTCATACTATGTAAAGAGAGCTCAATGTGCTGCAAGCTCCATTTTTCATGCTGTTTTTTTCTAGCATACCAGTGCATTGAATTCTGGCATGCTCTTCTCTGCTCGCTTGCCTGTCTGGTTACTACTGCAGGCATCTTCTCTTCCACCAATGATAGTTCATAGTTCCTCCACCAATGACAAGGAACAAACACCTCGTTTTCTTCTCCCCTATGACTGTGAAAGTGAATGAAACAATAACTTTACACTGCGCATGTGGACCTGGCCCTTCTATGAGACCAACTGATGAGGTCACTTTAGGCAGAAGATTGACAGGATACTCACCTCCATTCAGTCAAGCCTCCACTACTACTACTACTACTACTACTACTACTACTACTACTACTCCCCCCACCCCTGGATTGGAAAAGGAAGAGGGAGACATAATGGAAGTATGGAGGAAAAGAGAGGAGATCGGTAGGCTAGAGTTTCTTCATGCTCTATCACTGATGGTGAACCTTTTGGGCTTGGTAGAAAATGCTTAGCTTGACTCTGAAGGTGTCGTTCCCCCTCCCAAACAAAATAGAAAAATTCATTATATTCATTTATAAAAAAAAATACAGTCCAATCATGTGTGGTGCTATTACAAAAAGAAACATCAAATAATTACAAAAATGAAAAATGAGCAAAACAAGCTCAATTTTTGTCAGGTCTTGTTGAATGCTGGTGTGTCACCCCAAACGTTGTGATGTGTCACCTTTGGCACATGTGTCATAGGTTCGCCATCACTGCTGTAGGTACTCAAACGTTTTAGACTAGGACCCACTTTTTAGAATGGCACTCATGTTGGGACCTACTGGAAGTGATGTCATTAACCTGGAAGTGATGTCATAGCCAGAAGTGACATCATCAAGCAGGAAGTGCCATCAGTATGATGTGATTAAGTGACACTCCTAGAATGTGAACTGGCATTCTTGGACTGCAGCAATTGCACAACCATGAAACATCCCTGATAGAAAGCAAGATGAGTACAAAATATTATGCAAAAGCACTGAACTAAAAACATTTTTTTAAAAGC
This sequence comes from Lerista edwardsae, assembly GCA_029204185.1. Taxonomy (NCBI): domain Eukaryota; kingdom Metazoa; phylum Chordata; class Lepidosauria; order Squamata; family Scincidae; genus Lerista; species Lerista edwardsae. The sequence goes on from JAJKFI010000013.1 coordinate 5,064,549, forward strand.
CCTCACTTGAAAAGTCAAACTGTTAACACTCACAAAAGAAATATAGCAAGAGTAAGGTCTGCAGTTTCCAAGATGGCTGCTCCCAGCTTCCCACGGCCCACCTGACATCAGGTCATGACCCACAGTTTGAATAACACTGCTCTAGCCTTTCTTCCTCTTTCCCTCCATCCCCTCTTCCTTTTCCAATCCAGAAAGTGGGAGGAGTAGCGACTGATGCTGCATCACCGGGTAAGGGGGAGCAGCATTTGTGATTGTGCCTTGCGTGCCAGGAGGTCGTAGGCCAACTTTCTATTTATGTCTAACAAATAATCAGCCAATCAGTGAAACCAAGTTAAGAGACTACTGTTTAAATGTTTACGTGCAGAGCCCTCTGGCCCATGTTGACTTATATCTTCAGTTAAATTAGAGGGGAGTGGGAATTGAAAAATGAAAGAATATAACATTTAAGATCTGAGTTTTAGGGTGCAATTCTCACCTGGAGTTAGGCTGGCACAGTTAGGCCAGCAAAGTTTGGTTGGCACAAGGAACAGCATAAAGTATATGTGGACCACTCGGAGTCAGAGAGACCAGCACACAGACTTGTGCCATCCTCCATGACTCCACGAGTGGTCCAAATGCACTTTACAGTTGCCCTTGTGCCAGCCAAACTTTGCTGGCCGAACTGTGCCGGCCTAACTCCAGGTTAGGATTGTGCTCTTAGACTTTGTTTACCTGTTTTGAGTGTGTGAAAGGAACACAATGGGCCTTCAGCTCACAAAATGAGGGTGCAATCCTGTAATGCCGCTGGGGCAGCATAAGTCCTTTATGCTAGCCTATGACCGTCGCAAACGTGCCATAAAGAGACACTGGAGGGCTGATGCAGAGAATTGTGCCAAACTGCAGATGCCGCCATGGATGCCCGGAAAGTTGGGCCTGCACCAGCTGAATTCGGTTGGTACAGGGACCTTGGTAGGGCGGGAGGTGAAAGGGAGGAGGAACAGGGCGGGAGTGGGTGGGGAAAGGGTGGCCTCATGGGTGAGCCGGCCCGGAGAGGGGTGTGGACAGCGGTGTTATGCTGCCGGAACGCTGGGTGTGGAGTGCAGACCTGGCACTTAGGCCAGATCTTAACCTCCATCCCTGGCTGCTCAGCCCCAGTCTGGACTGCTTCGATTTGTGCCAGTGATTTCACTGACGCAGATCCGAGCAGCCCCATAGGCCTTGCAGGGCTTACCTCGGGGTGAGGAGAAAAAATATCTCCTTACCCCGAGGTGAGCCCCAGCGGCTTCCCAGCCTGCATTGGATGCAGTGCGGATCTACTGGCCTACCTGTTCCAACACAGGTTAGGATTGGGCTGTGGCTGCATAGGAAAGCAAAGGACCTCAGTTTCATGTGGCTCTGCTATACCATTTTTAGGTATTCTAGAGCAAGGCTGCTTCAGGTGTAATTCTTCATCAATGGCAGGGAGTTTTGCATGAGCAGATCTCTGGGGGAAAAAGAGAGCGTTTCAAGAGCCTTATGAAGAGCAATGGATAACTTTTGACTTTGTTCTAATAATACCGAGAGCTGTAAATCATGTCATCCCGGGTTGTCTAATGAAGCACATTTTTGGAAAGCAGTGGAACTCAAGCCTTCAAATTACAAAGAGAAACTATCAAGATAATCTTGTACCGACTAGATACAGTACACCGAGATTTAGGCAGGATGGTCGGATTAACCATTACGCTATACTAAGTACATGTCACGGCAGGCATGCTGTAGCCCTCTGATACAGGGAAATGGTCTGCGACCTCATCTGTTCCATTGCACATTAAGTGCAACTTTTAACAGCTAAGAACTGCAGATGAGAACAAGGCAATTCAGGCATAATCTCAACTGTGGAAATAAACAGTATTTGGGCTGCAGTTCTAGGCACACTTTCCTGGGAGACCGTTTCATAGGACTTACTTCTTTGTAAGCATTTGCACTGTTCATGTGTTTAATATTTAACATGTGATGTTGTATATGTGTTGTTTTTAAAAAAATTCTGTTATCTGCATTGATTTGGCGAGTTATAAATTCATTCAATAAGTTAATTAAAATAAATATTTGGCCCAGTTCTGAAGTGACAGGTGGCATTCATTCAGCTAGGGTGCAATGCTAACCAACTTTCCAGCACTGGGGTAAGGGCAGTGCAGCTCTGAGTTAAGGGAACAAACATTCTCTTGCCTTAAGGATGACTCCGCGACTGCCCCCCAACTGCAGGATGCAGCGCATGCCCCATTGGCACAGCTATGTCAATGCTGGAAAGTTGGTTAGGAATATGTCCCTAAGCTGGAAATCCCTTTTTCTAATTCTGGTTTGCAGGACAAGTACATACCATAGTTTGTTAGTTCAAACACTGAACTAATATGGCAAACCATGGTTTGATTCAAGTCAGGAAAAGAGGTAAGGAATTGGCCACGTGTGAGAGAAAGGGCAATAGAGAGAATGCAAGCCTAAAGCAATTTAACTCCTTGCTTACATTGAACAAAACCATGATTTGTGTTACACCTGAACCGTTTTTATCCCTTGTTAATGTGCAGCATAATGTGCAGCAACTTGCATACCTTCTCCCTGCCTCCCCAAATCTCCTTTCTGGAATAGCTCATGCTCCTTCCAACGCCATACTGCATGCAATGTAATGACACATGGATTCTGTTTTGGTACTGATGCATTAGACTCATGATGTAGAGTGATAAAGTGTCCTTGCTGTAGCATTTTATTGGTTTCATAAATCAAACTCAACAACAGATCTTTTTTTTTTCCTTTTTGCAATCTAAAATGAAAAAAACTATCAATTTCATTTGATATCGCTATTTCTATGTATAACAGAATGCACGCTGGACCCCTGCAAACGTTTTCACTTGCTAATACATTCTATGCCTATTTTGCATGAAAACAGCTCTAGATTGGCTCAGCCATACAAACTTCTGGGGCCAATTTTCTGAGTTGTGATTTCAGTAAAGAAGGATCAAGCTGTTGGTCAAGCTAATTTACATTTGATTTGCAGAACAGACATGGGCAGCTGCTTACTGTCTAGTAGCCCTGTCCCCTTCTTAGAGCGCAATAATAATAGTAATAATAATAATAATAATAATAATAATAATAATAATAATAATAATAATAATACTTGGATTTATATACCGCCTTTCTTAGGTCACCAGATTTCTCTAATGACTATAACTCAAGGCGGTTTACATGGGCAGACTTTATTCAGAAACCCGAAGGTTTTTACAATTTATACAGAAATGTTCTATCTTGCAAGAACTACACACATACAGATGGATCTTTCTGGATTTAGTCCTTCTTTCTGGCCACCCGTTTGTCTTCTTGCTGGCTGATAAGTGTCTTCCCTGCTCCCACCAGAGAAGTGGCTGAACTTCTGCACAACTCCCCCTCACACAAGGCAGCCGAAGCTCAGCTGTTAATCAGTCGCAATTAACGAGGTCTGCCGCTCACAGAGACTTCCCGCTGTCCTGAACTGGCGACCTGCAGATCTTCAGCTCTTATCTTCAGGCAAACGGAGGCATTAACCCCCTCGACTAAATCTTCTGCCTGCAATAATAAATTGCGCTGGATTGGCAAGGCCGGTGGGCCTATTTTTTTTGTTTGCCCCAAACCAGGCATAGAGTGGAGAATCTGTATCCGAATCATGGGAGAAAGAGTCTCTAACCCTTCCCCATGCCACATGACCCCAATCTAAATTTTCCCTTGTGCCTGCAGAAAACATCCATGTAACATCCTCTAATCTAGCTGGGTCAAAAATTAATCTGTAGGTTTTTCCCATTCTTTCCATGCCTGCCTTAAAAAAAAAAAGTTTAAGCACTACATGAACTCTCATGCATTTATCTATAATTCATCCATTTATAAAAGAGAAATGTGTTTTTTACAGTGCAAAACTGATTCAGGGTGCAATCCTAACCTGGAATTAGGCCGGCACAAGTGAATGAACTTTGGCTGGTGCAAGAGATGCCATAAACTATGTTTGGACCACTCTCTGATCCAGAGAGGCCAGCACACAGATGTGCGCCATCCCCCCTGCCTCCAAATGTTCTTTACAGTGGACTTTACGCCGGCCAAACTTTTCTGGCCTAACTTATGCCAGCGTGACTCCAGGTTAGGATTGTGCTCTCATAGATAGGAGAAGCATGACATCACAGGGGAAGGCCCAACAATACAGAGCAAATTTTCAGACTTGTAGGGTTCTCCCCACCCCAGAATGCAACTCTGGAGAGGAACAGGTACATTTGAACTGAATGCAATGTGAGGCCACTTCCAGCTCACCGTTCTACGTATGATACAGCCACAATTCCCCCTATGCTCTGTTACATATTTCTTACCCTTCCCCCTTTCCGACAGCAGAGTTTTCAAGCATATACATTGCAATGCCCCAATAGTCTTCCTTTCCCAAACTGCGTACATCTGATGAGAACATGACTGGCTTCATTTTCTGTCCCCTTTAATACACACGTCTCCATCTGTGAGTTTTAGCCTGAGGATAGAGTCATTTTGGCACAAAAACACTTTGAGAACATGGCTAATCATTCGCAAAGAAAACACGTCAAGAAATTTGCATAGACCAGGGCCTACAAAAGGCACACATGCAGAGCTGGTGGGCAGAGATCTCTAATTAATCAGTGTTATTATTCCCTGTTGTATGAATAAGAGCTGCTACAGGATCCAGCTCAACCTCCACAATGTCATTTCAAGTTCCGGGTTTGGTTTCTCCCCATGGAGCTCAGTTCTACCCTCCTCCAAATGTTTTTTTGTAGTTTGGATGACTGGACAATTTCCCACTAACTACAGTGGAACATTCTTGCTCTCTCAGTCATTATGTTTCTACATCACAAAGTACTTTAAGTTATACGCTCACCTGTCCTGCTACAGCAGCCACAGGGCTCTGCTTAGGGTCTCTGTCCCTCCCTAATGGCATTTTTATAGCCCTGGATTGTTTCGTGGCTAGCTGAATTCTGCTTTTGTGTGGGTTTTGGGGAAGGGGACATAAATATCCACTAAGTCCTTGAAAAAGGGCACAAAGAGAGAGGGGGGACATGCAAAAAGGAGCACCAGGACACTAAAGGACAATACAGAATAAAAATAATGCATTCAGAATTGCAACAAGGACCACTTGTGCAGAAATTACCTGGGCATTGTTGAAATTCTGTACCAGCCCAAGCATATGCATGTTTACTGAGAAGTAAGGGCCAAATACCTCATGAGAGGTCTCTTTAGAAAAGACCCTCATGCTGGGAAAGATTGAAGGC
>JAJKFI010000013.1:5083767-5097163 GCA_029204185.1 Lerista edwardsae
GTAAGATGACACTACTGAGCCACTGCCTCCCATTTCGCAGAGGTGGGGGAGTTGCCTACGTGCCCACTGAGCAATTCCCATGAGAAGCAAAAGAAGTTGGACTTTAGCAGCCGTCTTTGGTCGATGTTATGAGAATGGGTCGATAAGATGCTGTCCACTTCAAAGCCCCAAACTAGGTTTGTGTGTACTGATTAAGCTAGGAACCCTACACCCTAATGAGGGGAACATCTCCTGTTCTCATGTCTCTGTCCCGTTATCTTTAGCATGTGATTGATAAGATGTACAGGTTGTAATTCACAGGCTCATATGCCCTATAACCAGCCCAGGGCCCATTTGAGGTGTGAATATTCAGCAGAGTGTAGCCTTAAGCACTTACAATCCAAGGAAACAAGGCACACATTCTCTGCTACCAACCTGGGATCACAGCTAAGAGTAACAGCCTCTAAGAGCACTGAACAGGCTCTTAACTTTAAAACTTCCCAGGCTAAACTAGTCCCAACTACAGGGATCTATCCCGAGTTGTAAACTTTAAAGTTAGTAAGCATGCCAAAGTAGCAAAACTGAATTTAGCCTGGTTCCAAATACGAACAAAGCTTTATAGATTAACTGTCATTTATTAATAAACAAGTGGTTACAAAACTAGGGAAGGCTTAAAAGAACTAACAGAGACTTAACTAAGATACACTTTAAACTAACAAAACAACTAGATGCCTAACACTGACTAGGCCCTAGCACCTGCAAGGTAGTCAGCCTTGCAAGTTCACCTTTCTCTCAGTCCAAGCAGGCAGCAGGTCTATGCTGGGCATCTAGGACAGGCTTGGAGAAGGTCTGGTGATCTTCTTTGAAGATGGTCTGATGGTGTCTGATGATCTGTACCCCCAAAACTGGGTATCTTTATACCTCTCTGGCACAATTGATTATCCAATCAGGATAAAGGTCAGCCATCTCCTGATGGGGTGATGGAACATTCGGAGGTCACGGAATGGTCAGAAAAGGTTACATAAACAACTTAAGTGATGGATCTCAGCTGTGCAGAATCTTCCTGATTGCAGCACCAGCTGGATGGAACCTTCCTGATTAGATTTGCTCTTCCTGACCCCAGCTATGACCTCACACCTTTCTGCAGAAACAAAGCAGATAGGAATTTACACTCCTGATTACATCAGGAAGTGAGCTGATTACCACCAGCTGATATCTTAGCAACTTAAGCTCTTTCCCATGAAATGGAGTCAAACCATGGTCTAGCCTTCTTTTGCTCTTTACACAGGTGCATAACAAGAGGTCTTCTAATGAGAGGAATGTCTCCCACTTGTTGAGATGAAAGGCCTTTTAATGATATGACCCATGTAGTAGTTTGTTATATATCATTGTGCTGTCAAATAGTTTGTTTTTGCCAATTAGCACTGATTTCCTGATAAGCAAGTACCTTGCTATAAAAGCCTCTGTATTTGGCCATTGCTTTGGTCCCTCTTGAGTCTTGCTCCCTCTTGAGCCGTGTGATCAATGCTAAAGGCTGCATTGCTTGAAGTGATCGCCTTGCCATGCTCTCAGACCTCATCTGTAGAGTCACCTGAAATGCTGTCTGATGATGGTTGAAGCTCCATGCCTAAATATGCCTGTATGCCAGCCTTATGTCTGAAACTAATGCAAGTCTGTGCCTGGAGATGCCTCTGAAAGCCTAGAGATACTCCTGTAAGTTAATGTTCTTATGTTTTAGAATAGTCCAATAAAGCTCTTTTATGACAGCCTTGGGCTAGACTTGCTCTTTCCTCTTATCCAAAAGAACCTCCAGCCCATGGTCATCGCCACGGGCCAGAATAGGCAGGGAGCACCCAGAACACTTTGTCCCACAGTCCACAACACCTAGGCACCAGCACTGATGTGACTGCATTATTACTGCATTTTCATTTTGTCCTCTAGAACTCCAGGCAATTTTTTATTTGAAGAACTTCTATGCCACCTTTTGTCATGACAAGGCAAATGCCCAAGGCAGCTTACATGGGCAGGCTAGTCTAAACCATCATTTTTCAATGGTTTTTTTTTTTTTTAACAAATATACAGTATTCTATGATTCAACAAATCCTCAGTCCCAGGTGTAGCCTTCACAAACCGCAATCTTAAACTGGAGTTAGGCTGGCATAAGCAAAGTTTGGCGAGCACAAAGACCACCATAAAGCGTGTTTGGACTACTCTCGGAGTCAGGGAGGATGGCTCACATCTGTGTGCTGGTCTCTCTGACTCCAAGAGTGGTCCAAACATACTTTACAATGTCCTTTGTGCCGGCCAAATTTTGCTGGCTTAGTTTATGCCAGCCTAACTCAGTTTAAACTTGCATGAACACACATGTTCATAGTTCACAGTGCATGCTGGGGCGACTTTAATGGAATGTGGAAGTAAGTACTTCCTACATAAGTAGGAACTGCTACATAAGTAGCAGTTTCTTGATGCTCCAAGCAGCAACCGGAGTGCAGCTTGGAAATTTTTGAGCAGGTTATTTTGGGCTGGGGTGTGTGTTCCAATGATTGCTTGCCTTTGTAGGTCCATTCACCCTTCTTTATTGCGCTGTTTGTACCATTTGCAATAAAAAATTTGGATAAAAACACATAACTCCCAAAAATAACATAGCAAGAATAGCTATTTTAATCAAGAAATTTTGGAAAAAATATCACCCAAAACACCACCCCTACTTATGCATATAAAGCATTTTCCTCCAAGCTCCTGTTGTGGTTGGCTGGCATTGTATTCCCAACATGAAATCTGTTGTCACTTTCTGTATCTTTCTACAGACCTAACTGTGTTGCTTGCTTTATGTAAGACCAAAAATTAGGTCTTGCTGGCTGAAGTAGAAAGGATAATTTCTGCACTGATCCCAGTTCAGCATGCGGTGTTTGAAACCATGAAGAAGGTGTGTAAGGAACCATTAAGGAGGAACCATCAACCATTAAACAAAGCTAGAACAGCCACTGGGTACACTGTGTTCTTTGGAAGCTTTCTGTGAAGGCCTGGTCTCCATGGGCAACATCACAACTTGCTCTCCGCAGCAACAAACAGTGACACTACAGGGCATGGAAATACCTATTTTTAAAAAGGTAGGAGGAAGATGCTATTGCGTGGTTTATAAGGGTCTAGTAGGTGTTAAAAACAACAACACCTAAAGTTTTTAAAGGAATATACATAACAATATCCTTTCCCACAAAATATTTTTTTAAAAGAAACTTTAAAAGGACACACACCTATATAAGAACATAAGAAGAGCCCTGCTGGATCAGGTCAAAGGCTCATCTAGCCCAGCGTCCTGTATCTCACAGTGGCCCACCAGATGCCTCAGGGAGCACACAAGACAAGATACTTGCATCTGATTGGCACTTCCTTGCATCTGGCATTCTGAGGTAAATTCTGAGGTAACTTTCAACCCAATCTGAGCCTTAAGAACATAAGAAGAGCCCCACTGGATCAGGCCAAAGGCCAATCTAGTCCAGCTTCCTGCATCTCAGTGGCCCACCAGGTGCTTCAGAGAGCACACAAGACAACAAGTTACCTGCATCCTGTTGTCACTCCCCTGCACCTGGTGTTTTGAAGTAGCCTACTTCTAATGTAAGGAGGTTGCACCATCCATCATGGCCTACAGCCCACAATTGACTTTTCCTTTAGAAAAGTCACCTTCTGACTTTGAACTAAGAGAGCTTTGTGTTGTCTAGCTCATTCTTAAATGTAAAGATGGAGAGAGAGAAAATGTTGAAGCTACATGTGTAGCTTTTACATACTTGTAGCAGATCACTCTTACTTTGTTTGGTGAACTATTACTGGCTGCAGTAGGCTTTCTCACTTCCAAGAGAAGCAGAAATTGTGACCCACATAGCTAAAACAGTAAAAGTGAAAATGCCTAATGCTCAGAACTAAATAGTACAAGGATGAAAGTCATGGAAAACATTTTTCTAGCAAAAATGAGAGTGCATTCTTAACCTGGAGTTAGGCTGGCACAGTGAGGCCAGTAAAGTTCGGCCTGCACAAGGGCCACTGTAAAATGCATTTAGACAATTCTAAACTTTTTAGAATTTTAAACTGTTTAGACAGTTTAGGAAGGATGGTGTATATCATATGCGGGCCTCTCTGCCTCTGAGAGTGGCCCAAACATACTTTACCGTGGCCCTTGTGCCAGCCAAACCTTGCTGGCTGGCTTAACTGTGCCAGCCTAACTCCAGGTTAGGATTGCGTCCTGAGTTCCATGTCCTAAGACTGTGGAGGATGGATTTTCTTGACTCTTTTTGATGTACCAGAAATCAACTTTTGAACTCACGTGCTGTTCTTGTATAAGGTGGTGGGGTAACATTCTGATCACAGGACCAGCACGTGTTCTACAAATGATTGTTGAAGCTTGCCAGAACCAGGTTGGTCAGCTATCCAAAAACACTGAACCAAATACATTGAACCAGGGGGTCTCGGGGCTGACAGTGGTGTGAAAATGTGCTTTCTACAGTGAAACATGGAAAATTGAATATAATATACTTGCATTAAGCTCTCGCCGCCATCCTCATCTCTCATGCTGCAAATTACATCCAAATTTATGCAAACCTACTACAGCCTAAAGCAAAATGACAAAGCTGTGATTAAAATTTAGATTGGGAAAAACTGTCGCACTGTAAATATCTGTAATGAATGTTATACATTTCGTTGCTGTTATTCTGCTCATGCTACACGCTGCATATGTTTTAAGATCAGTTGTCATGCACAGATAGCGTGTGATTTATGCTGAAAATGAGCTGATGAAGACTGTAATACAGAGAGGTAATAAAATCTATTGCCTGGGAAATGGGGAAACCTCTCACAAAACAAAATAAGGTTTTCTCCCTTCTGTGCTCAAACAAGAGTATTTTTGCCTAAGATGTGGGTCCATCTATTCTCCACTCAATGAGCTACATGTCATTACACATGACAAAGCAAAATAAGAGGAGAAATTATTCCCCAACATATAACACTTGTCTGGTAGAAAGTAAAGCGTTGTTTTGTATTTTGCACTAATTGAGTTTTTTGTTGCGGTAAGAGTCCCCAGATCCCCCAAGGAAGTTTAGAACTGGTTCTCTAAATTATGTTACTGGCTGAATACTTTTAAACATTTCATTGGGCATCTGTACTTGTGACCGATGCCACTGCTTTGGAATGCTAAAATGGACTTTCAGGTGGACTCTATTAAATTTAGCTGTTTGGGAGATTTTTATCCAGCCTTTCACACGTGCCCCAAGGCATCTGACAAAACTGATTAATTAACTGATTGATTAAACTGACAAAACTACAAAATAAGAAAAGAAGTTGAGAACAATAAACCAATAACAAAATCAGTGAGGTGGAAGTAAAAACTTTCAGTAGCTTCGAACTATGTTGAGAGCTCCTTCTCAGAATCAAAGCTCCTTCCCGGAAGTGAAGGAGTATAGCATTCCCAGAATGATACTCCTTTAATGGCCCGATCCTTTGGGCCTTTGCTGCCAGGAGAATGCATGTTCTGCTGGCATCGCCTTGTAATGTGCCCATAGAGCACTTCCCAGCAGTGAACCTAGTTACATACTGCAGGGTGGCAGGGGGAAGGCTGGAGGTTTCCTGGGGCCACTGGAGGATTTCTTGCCCCCTGCAGACGAAGGGAAGCCAAAGGGAGAAGTGCGGTGGAACATGATGAAGTGGGATGTTGTGAAACTAGTGGGGATGTGACTGTGGGAGGGGGTGAATCTGGCGCCAAAGCGGCATGCTAGATCCTTTCCCTTCCAGCAGCTGGCTCTCTGCCCCTTCCTCTCCTCAGACTTGCCTGAGCAAAATCACTAGTGTAGGGCTAAGGAGACCTATTGTGGTTTGGGAGGCTTACACAGAGGATTTCAATCTCATTTCCCTGCTGAAGTCTCCCAGTTCCCCAACACCACCACCAAGCATGGATACAGTGTGCCATTTTTGGCACAGCTGCACCTGCAGGGGAAGGGAAGAATAGGACTGGGTTTTTAAACAATCATCCAGTTAAAAGGGGAACCCAATATCACAGTAAAAAGTCCACCAAATACCATAAAGTCCTGTTCTCTCCAGCTATCTGGAACAAAATGTGCTCTCTGCAATGAAGCAGTGGCACATTCTCATCCTCCCTGTTGTGCCACAACAGAGTTGTTGATAGTGACTTGAGGGGCGGCCTCTTGTATGCCTGCATCACCATATGCCAGATTTCATGAATAGTCTCAAATAATATTTCTCAGCGTGCTGGTTCCTTAGTCTATAATTAAAGACCTGTTGAGATTATCAGATTTTAGCAGGAAGTCGATCAATTATGATTTTAGTTCTGCTTCAGGTTCATCAGAATTTTAAAACACCCTGATTCAAACACTAACTTTAAAAACGTGATTTGGTAGCCAATTCACAGCCCAATCCTATGCTAACTGTGGACTAGTGGTGCAGCGTTAGCCAAATGGCTACTGCTGCATCCTTCTGGCACCAAGCAGGCACCAGCCTTTCCCCCACGGTACAGTAAGGGCACAGGCTCCTGGTGGGATTCCTCATGTCTGTACCAGCTATTTTGCCAGGTTCAAATACCAACCAGTAAATTTTAAATTTGGAACAATAAAAAAGGGGGCATGAGGCAATCATAATTTCACCACATAAATAGGGGTGGATTTTTTGTTGTTATTGAAAACCGCTTTTTGAGCGTTAACAACAGCCTTTTGGCGGTTAAAATATCTGAATAAAAACAGAAAACACCAGATTTTGGTGTTCAAGATCATTTCCAGACATTAAAATAGACTACTTTTCCAATTAGAAATAATACTGTGGCTGCATCTGCTGACACTATATCACCTGCATCATCTACCTGTACACTTTTAAAGCATTTAAAATTAATAAAAATGGGGACTTGAATTGAGAATGTAGAATAAAAACACATAACACCGCAATTTGAATCAATTTGAATTTTGGAAAAAAATATCACCCCAAAAACACACCCCTACACATAATGGATTGTTTTGCCTGCCTAAAGCAATCCCCCACTTTTGAATTGATTCACTCATCTATGAATTGGTTACTCTTCCCCTTTCAGTCAACATGAGCCCCAAGGCAACTTATAGCAAGCTTTATGCTCTTTGTTTAATGTGTTTAATTGAAGCGCTATATTAATTATTAATTAATTTCAATTTTGTCATATGGGGGGGGAGAGCAAATTTTCCTATGACCCCAGACAGCACTTGGCATACATATAACAAGTAGCCAAGGGGCTACTGAAGGGTCTATGCTATGGGGTGGTGGTGTTACAAAATCTTCTTTGCACCGGGTAGCAAATGGCTTAGCTATGCCACTGGATGCTACTGCCTGGGATGGCACAATTCAGGGGATTCCTGCCAAGAGAAGAAACATGGAAAGAGCAAACATGGAAATGCCTGCAAATCCTCTCTGGTGTTGCAAGGGAGATCCGCGAGGCACACTTTCTATTTATACAGAGTCAGTTATGTATGAGCTCCTCAGAGGAAGGGATGGATACCAGTGTGATTGATAGAGATGGCTGAAAACATGGACTTTCCAGAAAGAAATATCATTAGCGCTCAAGATTGCATCAACACCACATTTAGTACTGTCACTCTGAAAGTGCTGCTGATAATAACCTGGTCATGTATATTTTGGGTGCAATGCAGAAAGAGGACTGCCTGGGAAGTGCATACAACTAGGCACAAGGCAGATAAATCAAGCGGCACATTGTGTTAAGCCAGAGGCAAAGGTACATGATGAAGGCTGTGCAAAACTACATTAGACAAATCCTGCTGCCTGATGTAAAGTGTAAACCAAATTTCATGTCTGCTTAAGCTCAACGGAATTTAACATGTCTTTTACATTGACAATGATTTGAGCGGTTACGAAAAAATAAAATACAAACTGTATTTAAATAATGAGGTTCCTCAAAATGTTGCATAGACACTTGAAATTCTATTTTTAGCTCAGGCTTGGGGCAGGGGAGGGGAGAAAGCTCCTTTTGTACCCAGCTGCAGTTGACTCAAGTGATACCTGCACCACTGTTTGCTTGTAAGCACTAATCAGAACCATGAACTGCCAAACGTGCGTAAATCAGTCTGCAACTGCAAGCTGTGTGCTTCTGTATTTCAGATTATTCTCAGCACTTCATTCACAGCAGGCTCCTAATGCGAATTTGCCTTTGTAAGATATTCTTTCAGTCCCAATTCAAAGGAGACAGTATTAAATATATTTTCCACTAGGGGCACAGTCCTAACCCCGAGCTGGAACAGGCAAGCCCACAGGCCTGCCCGATATCCAGCCCAGGGTTGGGACTGTCTGCAGTGTAACCTGGGCAAGGGGAATGGATCCCCCTTCTCCTGGGTAATGTGCAGCGGCTCAAATGGGGCTACTTGGATCCTTGCCCCCCCAAAATCAGCGACGCAAAGCAGAGCAGCCTTGATAGGGGCCGACTGGGCAGGGGATGGGAGTTAGGATGCGGTCTAAGTGCTGGTCCACCCACAAACTCAAAGTGTTATTATTACTTGCATTTCTCCTGCCCTGCCCCATAATGGTAAGTGCATGAAGGTGAAGACTCCACAATCCAAGACTGAAGAAGGGAATGTGGTTGGCTCTTGCCTGACATGCATTTTTATTTGATGTATGAAGTGTAACCCATTTGCATACATGTGTACATGGTACTGCACTGGTTACAAGAAAGGTGGGAACCGTATAAATATTTGTGGGGACAAGGGTGGCGAATGTGCCGCAGCAGCAACCAAGGCAGTGGTGTCATTCAAATGATTTAGGAACAGGAACTCACTTTTGATTGGCACTTGTCGGGAACCCGGAACCAGCCACGGAGCCTGTTAGGATCCGGAATGCCCATTCTGGTCCATTCCCCCTGAATGACATCACTGAATGACATCACACAACCAAGTGATGTTCTGGGGACAACGCTCTCCATCTGGAGGCTCCAGGCTCCCTTCAAGTCCCTCTGTGGGCCTCCCTGCTGCTCCAAACAGTTTTGTTGCCATCACAAACCTGGAAGTGGGTCGGGATCAGTGCATGGAGCTGTTTGGAGCAGCAAGGAGATCTGCAGAGGGAATTGCGGGGCCTTGGTTGTGGCAGCAATGTGAATGCTGTGGCGTTGTTGCCACTGCAGTCACTCCCTTTAATGGGGAATGAACTATATCCAGGTTCCCTGGAGGCAGTGATGTCATGCAGGGGGGAACGCAGGGGAACTCAGTTCCACTAGTTAAAATTAGGGCTGACTCCAACCACCTCACTCCCCCTCCTCCTCCTCCCAATTCCTCTGCAAAGAGCTTTTCTTCTTGGTTGGCCGGCACTCAGAGGGTTAAAGGGAGTGACTCCGGATTCCTAGGGGGGCGAAGGCAGTGATGTCATTCAGGGGGAACGGACCAGAACGGGTGTTCCGGATCCTAACGGGCTCCGTGGCTGGTTCCGGGTTCCCGACAAGTGCCAATCAAAAGTGAGTTCCTGTTCCTAAATCATTTGAATGACACCACTGCCTGGAGGGTTGTGTGTGGTAGTGTGTGTCTGCCAAGAAAGCACAACTCAGACCAGTAATGTAACTGACGGCATGTGATGAAACCCTTGTTGTTCTCCTATTTTTGGCCTAGCAGTTGATGCCCCCTTTTCCCTTAACATAGTAAGAGTATTCTAACTGGGGTGATGGTGGGGATTATTCACATGTGTGTATGAGACAGGGAAATCTGACAAGAAGATCAATGGAGAAGAACTAAAAGAGAATGGCTCATTCCGTTATAGATGATCCATGTACATCATTACATAAGTCATAGGAGGCTTATGAAGTATCGGGATTTGGGAAGAGAAGAAGGCTAGGGGAGAAGCAACCTGTCAAAAATGGGATTGAAGGCAGAAAGTACTGAATATATATTGCTTAAGCTTTGTAGTGCATGGCTGGTGAGATGAGGGGAGAACATGACAGGCATGGAAAGCCTCTGCACCACATTGTACCTTTGATTTAGGTATGTACTGTACTTCTTCCTAGATGCTTGATTTAGGTACTTTCCAAGGTATTAGCATATTTATCTGCAACAAGCTTCACCTGCTGATTGCTGTAGATCAAGCAGCTGCTAAAAGACATCAGGACAGGCTGGGTAATTTTTTCCTCATCAGATGGCAACCCTACTTGCAAAGAAAAAAATTATGCTTCATGAGATCAGAGAGAAGTCAAGGCTAGTTACACAAATCTCCTTCTCATGAATAAACATTCTCCAGTGTTGCTTCAGGACATGCAGGTTGAAATCCTATGCACACTTTCCCAAGAGTACTTTCTGAGTAGACTAGCATAGGATTATGTTCGCAGTCTAGTATTTGTACATATTTCACTACTCTTGTTTTACACCTCAAGCAAGTCTTGTAGCACTTTCAGGACTAACAGATTGGGGCAGAAGTCCTCATGGACGAAAGTCCATGGAAACACAACTGACTTGATTGGATTATTCCCAGCCCGGCCTTAGAGCATTATTTTTTTTCCTTTCAATTTTTGTAAAGCTTCTGCTGTGAACACCAGTATGTGAAGATCTGTGTAACTTGAAAACTTGCAAGCCCAACATTTTAACTCATTAACAGAACATTTTAGGCCAATAAAAGGCCTCCGATACCGACTTTAGACCTGATGCTATTTTAAGTACTTGCAACAGCTTGCAGGATAAAAAAAGATGTTGATAAATTGCCTTAATAACGGTGGGAACATCAACAAGAACCAGCTCTGCACCACCCCCTAGAATGAGGCAAGTGACTGAAAGCTGTCTGACCTTGGAAGTCCTTCTCCTTGATGGAAGTGCCTTTTAATTGCCTAAGTGTTTGGCAGTGATTAACTGAAGATTGCATCTTTGACAAAACTGTACTCAGGAAGGGATGCTTGAGTGGAACCCTACTGGATGCAGTTGGATGGATGGTAATAGGATGAAACAGATAACAAGAACACTGCAGAGACTGAGAAGAGAGAGGTTAATTTATTAACCGAGGCACATTATGGAACACTGATTAATCGGGAATGTTCCGTCAAATGATTGAAAAGATTAACCAGATTAATAACTTTTCAATTAGCCTGCCTTCAAACTTTGCTGTTTTTTAGAGTACAGTAGTGGTTGGTTGATAAGTCCCGACAGATGTGATTAAATTTGATGTGAATGAATTTTAAACAGCTTAAAGGCAAAGCAAAGAGGGAATGTCTGAGAGTAGAGAGAGTATTTTGTGACAAAGAATAGGTGTAGTATGTCAGTTCCTCCAGGGAAAATCCAAACAGCTACAGTAGCCCACTGTAATGGAATCTTTATTTGGGGTGAAGGAATCCTATCCAGAACCGTAACAGGGACCAGGACCCCTGCTAACTGGGCAAGAGGCACTTTTTCAAGTGGTGTCCTCTTATATTTAGCAGGGGGAGAGCAATTGTCCCTCTTCACCCCAGCATAGTGTCTTTCTCGTGGCTGTTGCTGGTGGTGTTCTCCATTCTTTTAGATTGTGAGCCCTTTTGGGACAGGGAGCCATTTAACTTTAATGTTATTATTTGCCTGTAAACAGCTTTGTGAACTTTGTGTTGAAAAGCGGTATATAAATACTAGTAACTAGTGATTGATTGAGGGGCACCTGCTCCAGGCACTGGGCTAAATGAGGGCGCAGGATTGGCCCCAGGCTCCGCCCTCATTACGGAGGTGACTGCCTTCACACCGCAAGCAGCAGAAAGGCAGGCACCTTCAGGCTGTCCCCGAAGGAGGAAGCGCTGGTGATTGTGTGCCTCCCCTCCTTTGGGGAGATGCCGGGGGAGACTGCCTTTGCGATTGGAGCGCATAAGCAGTCTCCTCTAGGTTCTCTCTGAGGGAGGAGGCGCTGGCTGCCTCTTGCACCCATTCCTCCTTGGGGAGAACCTGTGATGTCACTGCCCTGGGGGTGGAAATGGGCAGAGTTGTGACATCACTGCCCCAGGCACTGGGATAGAAAGTCACGGCTCTGATCCTATAAACTTCATGGTAAAACAAGCCGCAGATGAAAATTTTCACATGGAATTGCAGGAACACAACTATAAACACACACACACACACACACACACCAGAAACGTGATAAAGATAACATTTGTTCTTGCTCTTTCTTCCTTTAAGAATCATAATTCTTGGCTTTCTTCCCACTCAGCTTCCTGATGATCAGGCCCCCCGGTGTGCTCAACTTTCCTCTCCCCAATCCTTGTTCTTGCCAACAGTTTTCTAAGCGTTTAGTGTCACAAGACCCTGAATCAGGTTTCCTCCTTCGCACACCCTCAGCCCACTGTTTCCTCAATTCCCCGTGTTCTCTGACCTTTCCTTCAAGCTTGTCACCTCCATCTGTCCTCCCCTTGGAGCTGCTTCAGTCACGATAAGAAAAGAACAGCCAGCCCAAGTGGCCGTGCTGCTTTTTACAACTACATGGAGGGTTGCCATCTTTTTCTGGCAAGGCTTTTGTGACTTTTAGCAACTGCTCGACAAGCAAAATTTCAATAAGTGCAGCTTTCCCATTACTATGTTTTGCTGGCCAAAGGTAAGTCACATCTGGGGCTCATGTGGCTGTTAACCGGGTGATTTGGACTTACCTGTGAATTCCCCCTCTCAGTGGACTCCTTGAGAGGAGTCTGAGACTGTTAGTGACTGTCCTGAGTGGAGGAGCTCCCCAATTACTTTTAAGTTCTGGCTTCGCCTGCATTTAAACAGACACCTTGACTCTTTATTAAATGATCTATTAAAAGACCCTTACCTCTCTAGATGGTTCAAACTTCTTGAATCCAAGCTTTTATCCCTTGACCTATCCCCTGAATCCCTCGCTGACACCAATTACCATAAAGCCCATCAAATTATTAAATCCAAGCTTTGGGATCACAAATTCAATCAACTGTACTCCAATCTAAACCCCACTTGTTCCCCCCTTTACTTTGGTCTTCCCCCCTCACTTGGCCGGCCCTCTAATTATTTCCGTAAATTAACCAACCCCAACAAGAGAAGAGCTTTCATGTTTGCGAGACTAAACATCTTTCCCTCAGCTGTTCATTCTGGCAAATTCGCTAACATCTCACGTGACAATAGATTCTGCCTTTTCTGCTCGTTAGAACCGGATGCATTGGATCATATACTACTCTGTGCCCGGCCCACCAACCTTTGCGAGACAAATTTCTTCAACCCCTGCTGTCCTCACTTTCTGCTCCCCCTGTTGACCCCCTTTCTACCCTCTTGAGTGATAATACGGTGACCATCTCTAACTCAGTAGCGGAATTCCTATATGCGGTTTTCAAATCCAAACCCCCCTTCCCCCCTACCACCCCACTCCTTTCTGGATCTGCTCCTTTATGATTAATGAGGACAATATAATAATAATAATAATAATAATAATAATAATAATAATAATAATAATAATAATAATA
>JAJKFI010000013.1:5097173-5119627 GCA_029204185.1 Lerista edwardsae
TAATAATAATAATAATAATAATAATAATAATAATAATAATAATAATAGGATTTATATACCGCCTTTCTTAGGTCACCAGATTTCTCTAATGACTATAACTCAAGGCGGTTTACATAGGCAGACTTTATTCAGAAACCCAAAGGTTTTTACAATTTTTACAGAAATGTTCTATCTTTCAAGAACTACACACATACAGATGGATCTTTCTGGATTTAGTCCTTCTTTCTGGCCACCCATTTGTCTTCTTGCTGGCTGATAAGCAGCTTCCCTGCTCCCACCAGAGAAGCGGCTGAACTTCGGCACAACTCCCCCTCACACAAGGCAGCTGAAGCTCAGCTGTTAATCAGTCGCAATTAACGAGGTCTGCCACTCACAGAGACTTCCGGCTGTCCCGAACTGGCGACCTTCAGATCTTCAGCTCTTATCTTCAGGCGAACGGAGGCATTAAACCTCTCGACTAAATCTTCTGCCCATATAGCTACTGCACTAACTTCTGTTGCTGTTGCTGCTGTTGTTATTTTATTTGTAATGCCAATAAAGCTTTGTGTACTACTACTACTACTGTTGAGCCTGCAAGGAGATCCCACTGGAGAATGGTGCTGGTACTGGTCTGGGTTATCACAAGGTAGGAATCAGTTTCAGCTGGTGGCCTCTCCTCCATGGCAGGCTGTTCATCTAAGGGTGCAATCCACGCCCTGGATTGGGCTGGCACAAGTCCCTCGTGCCAGGCCAGCCGTGTTGCAAACGCGCTGTAAAGTGTGTGAGCGCCAACATTAGAAGAGAAAGGCCAACACCTCTGTGCCTCTCCAAGCCAATGACTAGGCCCAGCAGCACAATGGTCAGGTCGGCCACGCGTAGACATCAACATGGTTCCAGGCTCCAGCTCTTGAAAACTGTAAACAGACATAATTTTGGAAATTCCAGCAATCCTGGAACTGGACCCTGTATCAGAAAGTTTTACTCTCCATTAAAAATGATTCAACTCCTCGGGCAGCCCAATTTTATGCTTCCAGACGCCTAGAGAAACAGTACAGTGGTTTCAAGCCCATCATGGGGGCTAGGATTCCATCCCCATCCCGGGTTTCTCTCTTCTCCTGTGCCACCCTTCCTCCTGCCCAGAAATACTTCCCCATTCCCTCTCGCCATGCTTCTCATGCTCTCATGCTGCCCAGCATTTACCTTTGTACTGGGGCTGCTGTAGCAGCTCTAGCAGAGGTGTGCACGCCTCCCCACCTGTGCTGCTTAGTCCACAGGTGCCACAAACATGCTTTACAGCATGTTTGTTACACTCAGCACTGGAGCTGAAGCCAGATAGGATTGTGCCCTTAATCTGTGCTCTTATTTTAACCTTAAAATATGTTCAGTGCTACACATTGCCTGTTTTATTGCAAGCGGCAACCGTTGCTGCAAGAGCCCTGAGATTTTGGTTCTTTACATGCTGACGTTAACAGTTTTGATACACTAACATTTTGCTTGCTAATTTTTGGCAAATCTTGGGATTTAAATATCACTGGTATTTAAATATCACTCTTCCTCTTCCTCCCCTCAGTGGCTGACATAGCAATTTGCACCTACTTGTCACGCAGTACTTGAGCACCATATGGTTTCGTTTGAGCTCCACCACCCCCACCCCCCCCAAACCTCAGCAAGATGAGCCAAAGATAAGTTGGAATTTTAAACAAAAAAAATCAAGCCTGGGGCTGTTTTCTATCAGACGTGACTATTCAGTTTTCCATGTGCAAATGTGCATGCTGCAAATGTAATTCACAAATCAGTTAAGGCAGGTTGTATGGAGATCTGATGTAATATAGTGGTTAAGAGACTGAGCTGTGAACCATGATGCTCCCAGTTAATATTTCACTGCAAGCATGAACTCACTATCCAGGTTTAGACAAACCACTGTTATTTCAAGTATGGGAAATAATAGTATTTGTTATATGTTATGAGCTAAAGCAGCAATTTTCAAACTTTTTCAGCTCATGGCACACTGACAAGGTGCTAAAATTGTCAGAACATACCATCAATGTAGTGACAAGGCACACTACACTGCTGGCTCACATCTCTAATGGCCCTACTAAGAAATGACCCTCACCCAAACTCCCGCGGCACACCTGTGGACCATTTGCGGCACACCAATGTGCCAGTGGTTGAAAATGGCTGCATTAAATTATTATATTATAACTAATAAGTACAACTAAATTTAATTAATAGTTTAATACAATTAAATCATTTCATGACAATTAAAGAAATTCACAACGCTGAAATCAAACTTCCCTGAACTTGAATAGATCCTTCTCTTTAAGGTACCCTGAGGAACTCTATAATTGGAGAGGGAAGAGTATGTGGTTTCTGGAAAGGAGGAAAAATGTGTAGAAGTAGGGTAGTCAAATTTTAATCAGAAATGCCAGAATGTGTTGGCAAAGAGATCGGACTAAGCACAGGTGCATTGAAGATATTTGGAGTGAGAGGCAATGAGGTGGCATGATCAAAACTGGAAGTGGGAGAGAGAATGCAAGGCAAATTCCAGACCCTTGGAATAGAAAGTGGAGACGATTCCACACCCTTGGAAGTGGAGACGAGTGTAGGGAGGGATGGGAAGGGTGGTGCTAACTGCAGTTCTAGGATGATGGGGAAGGAATGAGTTGTTTGTGGAGGAGGGAGTGGGATGGGGGAGGAGAGTGATGTGCCAATTGCTTGCTCGTGGAAGTGAGAGAGCATGAAGAATACCCTTACTGTAAGGGACAAAAAGTGCCCTGTCAGTGGAGACAATGCAGGGAGGGTCACTTTTAGGGAGCTGCAGGCAGACAAGCTGTGCCAAGGAAAACAGAATCTCAAGAACCCTTTTCAGCTAGCCAGTCGGTGGTCCTGGGCTGACTCCCACTGCTCGCTTGCTTCTTACTTGACCAGCTGGCTCTCAACACAGAGCAGTTCCTGCCTGGAGTTCCTCTGAGTTTCCCCAGCTACCTGTTCAGCACACAAGGCAGGCAATGGCTGCCTCATTCTCACACAACAGCAGGAGCTCCAAAGTGGCAACCTCTAGCCACTTCTTCTAAGCATGCTGCTGTTCAAAGCGCCCGCTTCTCCCCAGCAGCCACGGTCTATCTCCTGAGGCCCCGCAGCATACCTGAGCCCCATTTGCAGCACAGCAGTGTGCCACAGCATAAGCCACTGAAGGATGACAATGGGTCAAACCATATGGGATGGCAGAAATCACTTATTTCACAAGGATCTTCAGCGTTCCTTGAAGATTAGGGAAGTGGCACTTTGGGTTGGGATGGGTTTTCTTCTAGCTCTGTCTCTCCACTAATTTGAAGATTATTTTCTACTTGCAATTCACTGGAAAAGCCCTATGCAAAAAAAAAAAGTTATCTCAGCGCATTCATTTCTGTTCTTCTCTCTGTGATATTTAAATAATTGCACATTTACTGTGTAATCACTGTTTGACACACAACTTATCTTGGACCATTCTTTTTTTGAATAATTTCAGGGTAGGGTATTTGCATATGACGCCTTGGGGGGGGGTAAATTAGCACTATGCTATTCACTGCTTTCCAAATTTTCAGGAGCCTGGTCTTCCCTTCATTTATTTTCTCTTTGTAAATGAGAAAATGCATACATTTTCACCTGCTTTTTACAGTATGCCATTGCTTTTAGCAAAAATGGCAAGTGGAAATGCAGTGTTAATTTTAGTGCTGGTACAGATTATTCCTGTTTATTTTTGTTGTCTGTCTTTGACGTCGGACATCTTGGCTTCTTAGTATCCAGTGCCCTGATCAAATATTTGAAGTGGATCACACTTGTACAAAGAGTTACCTGTGTGTGGGTGGAGGGACAGCCACATCCAACCTCCCTAGAGTGCATGCACACACCCCACCAAACTTACCTGCCAGTTGAAATGGCAGGTTGGAGTCTTTCCCAGCCAGAGGAAGGCTAGAGTCATACCTCATATGCAGACAGTATGGCTGCAAATGACTACAGCCTGCTATTTCAAGCTTCACACATGGCAGCGCTGGTGGGTAGTCAAGAGTAGATCTGCTGGTTGAAAGAGGTTTCAAGGCTGAAGCTCGAGACATCAGATCAAAGCCTTTCCAAATGGGGACAGCCCACACATAAGGCCTGCTGAAGCAGCTCCTTCAAGTGGCAGGCTGGGGGAGGTGACAAATTGACTGGGATGCCTGACACCCTATGCTTGCTCACCACAACTTCCCCCAGTCTTCTCCCACTCAGCTGTTTCGCCCTGTGCTCTGATGCTTTTCGCGCTTGCTGAAAATGAGGGTGAAGATAATCAAAGCAGTAGCCATGCTGCAATGTGGCAAATCATTCTTAAAATCAGCGGTGTGATGCTACCGGTATGCTGGGCGGGAGGAACGGGTGAGCGGCAGCCCGCCCGTTGCATCACGCTCCGTTTCGCCGTCTTCCCCGCCCCCGCGGGGACATGAGTCAACCACAACTGTGCATTACATTTGTCCTTTCCTCCCAATGCTTTTGTCTCCTTCCTCCCTTTTACTTATGTGAGAAGGACTCCAGATTAAGAATCCCAACACTGGGGGGCACAGGTAGGCCAGCAAAGTTTGGCCTGCACAAGGGACACTGTAAGCTATGTTTGGACCACTCTCAGAGAGGCCACACACAGATATGCGCCATCCTGCCTGACTCCGAGAGTGGTCCAAATGTGCTGTACCACTGTACACTTGGCCTTTGTGCCAGCCAAACTTTGCTGGCCTAACTCCAGGATTGTGCCCTGGGAAGGGTTGCTGGTCCCGTGTGTGATTCTGAACAGAATTTCAGATCTGAGTTCTGGGCAGCATTAAGCACCAGAGCAGGTGCTGCTGTTCATCAGCCTGTGCTGAAAAAGCTTCACCTGCTGATTCATGTAGCTCAAGTAGCTGCTAATGGCCCAAAGTTGGCTAGTCTGGGATATAGTTCTCATTAGCTGGCAACCCCAAAGTTGCCACATCTTCAGGTTCATCAGTAGATATAAAGGGCAATGAGCAAGTCTCTGAATTACAACCTTGTAACTGTATTACAAATCCAAATCTCCACTTTAGAGAGCATAAAGTGCCTATCCTAATCCATGGTGTGATGCACTGGTTACCAAACTGTGGGTTGGGACCCACCAGTGGGTCGTGAGCCAATTTTAGGTGGGCCGTGAAGCACCTAGAGCAGCCATATTGAAAATATGGGAAGATAGGGCACTAGAAAGGGGGAGGGCTGTGTGGTTATTAAGTGAAGGTTGTAAATAGGCTTTCTTTCCTTTCTGATTCACTTTGCTATTCGAAAATGACTGAGAAATAACCCAACTTATTGCTGCATTCTCAGGAAAGCAGCAGGTTCTGGCTTCACAGTAATGGCACTTCTGGCATTACATCACTTCCGGTGGGTCCTGGACAGATTGTCATTCTAAAAAGTGGGTCCTGGTGCTAAAACGTTTGAGAACCACTGGTGTGATTAATATCTGCAAGATGAGATTGCATCTTCTTGTTGCCACATGCATCTGCTTCTTGTTGCCACATGAACCTGTGAGCCAGTTCAGATTACATTTCCTGAGTGGCAGGCCATGTAGCAGTAAGACATCTGAACTGCCCCTCATGTCTTTTAAAGTGTTAACACCATGTTAAAGTAGTATATAAATTGCACCATGAGGAATGGTTGAAGCATCCCCCAGTGTGCTTATGCACTGGTGCGACATTGTAACATGAAGGGTGAGATATGCACACCCATGTGATCTGCTGAGCCATATGGGTGGTATAATCCAAATTCCCCACCTGGAAAATCATGTGAAAATTATCATATCCTTTTCTCTTCCACAATCACAGAATTTAAGTAGTTGCTACAAACGGCTGCACTGGATGGTTTCAGATGGTTGCAGAAGCCTTGTTTCTGACTTCTACAGGACTATTATCTAGAAAGTGCTGGTGGAGCCGGGAAGTGCATTTGCATTGCAAATAGCTTGATTTGTTAAGTTTTTGTAGTGAATTAATTTGAGCACCATGTGGTGCTTATTTTAATTGTGCAACAGAATAATGAATCTCCTTTGGGGGCCTCTCTGAGAAGGAGAATGCATTCATAAACAAGACCAGATTGCTTAAAACTTTCAGAGGCTGTCTGCTCTCTCAACGACCTTTGACATTCATTGGGATCTTAGAGCAGTTTTCAAAGCATACTTCTGAAATGTGCAAGAAATATTGCTACTGTTTGGTGTAAATAGAGGGATTGAGTGAGTGTATGTCACACAATAAATGGTTTGCTGCTCATACATAGGATTTTGCTGCTTTTCATTGTTTTATATGAGACATATAACTTCAGTCCTTTCCACGATTACTCAGAAGTCATTTCCACAGAGCTCAATTTAGTTTATTCCCAAGTTATGGGTGCAGGAGATTGCATATTAACACTGCAATCCAATGAGCCAGCGTTTCCCAATCTGTGGTTCACAACCTACCATGACCGGTAAGGGGATTGGCCCAGGAATGGATGCCCAACAGTGCCACAGCAATTGCAGCGCTGTGGGCACCCCAGGGGTTATCTCATGGCGGGGGTGGGCCGGCTTCTGACAAAGTCTAGGAGGCCGGCAGCCTCCTCCTCAAGCCTCCCCAATTATGTAAAAAGCCCTGTTTTCTGCAGACAACACACTTCCTCTTTTCATGTGAAACTCATGTGGAGCACTTCCTCTTTCACATCATTCGGGAGGCTCGCAGATAGGGCTGTGGGCCTCCTAGACCTTGCCAGAGGCAGTGCGACACCCCCCCGCCCATGAGGTAAGAATCCCTGGGGTTGCCAGCAGTTCAGCGACTGCTGTGGCGTTGTTAGGCATCCCAGCCTGCCCCAGTCCCTGCCCCCACCAGCACTTACAGCCAGTGATGTCATGCAGGGGGTACGCGAGTACCGGTTCCTAGGATTACGGCTGGCCCCGCCCATTCGCCCGCCCACTCGTCGACTCCGCCCCCTGCAACGTTTGAATTTCCTGCACGTTCTCAGAGCCAGGCAGGCAGGCAGTGAGCGGAGACTTGCCTTGCCTTGCCACTGAAAAATGAGCTGCTCTGGGGTTTTGGAACTGTTGGGTTACTTTAACATGATGCCAGGCCTCCTTAACATGTTCTGGGGGTGCTGTGGAATACTGTTGCAACTGTTGGGTCAGTTTAAAATTGTCTGAGGCCTCAAAAAGGGCTTTTTTCATGTCACTTCCTACCATGACATCACTTCCAGCTTATGACATCACTTCTGGTGGGCGGGTCCCAACACGTGCCAATCAAAAGTGAGTACCTGTTCTTAAATCATTTAGATGATACCACTGCTTACAGCGACCCCAAATCCGAGTGGGAACCGCTGCAATGAGTGGTTACTTTGGATGTGTAGTGGCTAAAACTACAATCCATCCATTGCACACTTACCTGGGGGTCAGCCCCATTTAACGCAGTGGGACTTTCTTTTGACTACTGTGCTGTAGCGCACACCTGACTTCTTCTAATTTAGACTCAACTCTTTATTGCTTACAGTAGCCTACTGATAGGTCAACAATATCGCCCCAGCACAATTTTTCTCTGCTTTGGTCTCAAGTCTACTTTGGCTTTCAAGTCTATCTGAGCCTAGGACTAGCTAGGCTCCCGAGATCACCCAGACCCAAGCACTCACACAGGGTTCTACTGTAAAACTGAAACAGCTTCCTTATTTCCCTCACATGGCCTTTCTCATCCCAAGGCCTTCTGGGCTTGCCTCTTAAAGAAACCGTATACAACATGGGCATTTTGGGTGGCGTATTCATTTTTTTACAAGTAAAATAAGTACAATTCTAGGAGGGCTAGCCTTTTCACCCAGGAGATCAAATGCAACGAACTGCAATACTTCTGACTACTCTCTTGACTGCAAATATGGCTATGTAGGATTGCAGCGTAAGTACAGCAAATACCATGAATTCTTAGCTGAGTTTTAGAAGAGCCAAGTATTCCAGCAATCTCTTTTGTGTTCTTTTAAAAAAGAAATGTCTACTGAAAAATGTATTTTGCATTTATGTATTTCTGCGTACGGAGAACAGAAGGCACTCTTTTTTCCTCTGGACATTACTTTTCTGTTTAATCACTGGGCTCAGAAATATATTGTCTTACAGAATTGCTGTGAACTGGAATAATGTGCAAATGACTGTTCTGGACATCCCGCTTAGCTTCAGAATTGCATTCTCCTACCTGTGTGGACACTGCAAGGGGCTTTGAAATTGGAAAAATGTACAATCGCTGGCACAAGCTCCATCTTGTGATCTGGCAACTGTTGGAGAAAAAGAACAATGTGTTCTTTAGTTTACTGGCCATGAGAGGTTTCTCAGGGAACAACGCCCCCACCATCCATCTTAATGGAATTGTCCACTCTGGTGCAGAGTGTCAGGGCAGGAAAGAGCAGATTGACTCAAGCAACAATTACATGGAGAAGAACTCACGCAGTTTCATTCCAAAGATATTGCAGTTGTGCATGCATCAGAATTGTGAATATCGGCTAATTCATGTGTGCATTTCAAGATTATTTTTAAACTTTTATGCCCCAATTTTCATCAAATAAGTGACCCGTCCCCTCAATGCAGTTTGGTAAAAAGGATGTAAAAACCAATAAACCTAATAGCAAACTGCAGAGACAACATACAATTAAAGAAAAATACCCAACAGCATTAAAGGTAGCTTATTGCATTCAATATGAAGGCCCTGATTGAATAAGTGGGTCGTCAGCACCCACCTAAAAGCCAGCACAGGTTAGGCAACACATCTCTGAGTTCCAAATCTAGGAGAAGCCACTAAGAAGGCCCTGGCCAGGGCAGGCCCATCCATGCGGCCGACTGAAGTGGTCGCCTTAGGTAGCAAAATGGTAGGCAGGTGCCCCTCTCTCTCCATCTACTTGCCGCCTCCTCCTCTGCTGCTGCTGCTGCTGCTCTTCCCACTCAGTGGATTGGAAAAGAAAAAAGGGGGCAGAGGAAGATGTGGGGGGAATGCTGAGCTAGTGCTCTGGAGAGGGGGAGGAGCAGAGGTGGGGCAACATTTTGCATGCTGCCTCAGGTGTCAGGAGGCCCTGGTAGCATAGCTAGCCGGGGCTGTAGCAGTTCCATGAAAATATCATGGCTAATAGCAAAAAAATGTCTAATTCACGTGGCAGCCTTGTGGCAACAAATTCCTTGTTATCTATGTACTGCGTGACAAAGTAATGCACGCAGCAGTGCTGCTTTGTGAGGCTGCCTGAGCGTTTTCCTCCTCTTGTCTCTGTAAAGATAGAAAGTCTGAAGTGAAGATGAACAATTAAGAGTATGGCATTCTGTGGCACTCCAGAAAATGCTGGATTGAAAGCATGGTACTATTTGAAAGGGGAGATAATTCAGGACCCAGACCCCACTCTGCCTTGAATTCACATGGTGGTTCTGGGTGCGGTTTGTGGTATCCTAACTTTTTGAAGTTGCTCACCCACCTTGGATTTCAGTAACATTTTCCTATGTACAGTGTAACATATTTTGCAATTCTTCTCTTCAGAGGCATTCCCACCATTGTCAAGGGGCGCAAGTGCTCCTGTGCAGCACCCAAAGCCCTCACTCAATGTCCCATCCCACTCCAAAAGCCTTCTCAAGGCATCCGAAGGCCATTAAACAGTACTTCCAGTTTCCATCGGAAAACCGCAAGTATTATTTAAAGGCCTTCCGGCACTTTCAGAAGGCTTTCGGGCACAACAGGAAGACATGGAAGAGCTCCGGGGCGCCCCCGGGTGGGAAATGGGTCAGGGACACGACTGCTTCTCTTATTTGCTGGCTTTAAGCCAATGTGACCAATGTCATCACATCGGGCCCTGCGCTTCAAGGCCCACCCCACTAGCAGGGTGACCATATTGCCTGTGGCTGCAGCTGGGATCTCTATGGGCTGTAAATCAGTGGGGCGAGCAGAGCAGCTGTACCTTGGTCTCTCCCACCTGCCTCTGCCTCCAAACAGCCCAAGATGGGCCACCTGGAAGCAGTTGGCGGTGATGTTATGATATCATCACCACCAACTACTTCCACATGCCCTGCTATGCACATGGCCGGAACAGAGCTCTTCCTGGTGAGTAGGGGGCCCTGCAGGGAGGGTTGGGGGCCCCCACAGGAATGCCCCACATTGGGCCCCACCGCTGCTAGAGCCGGCCCTGCCTGTAAATAAAAGTTGAAGTCCTGCTCTTCTGGAGTAGAGAAAACTACATGAGGAGGAGCATGGAAAGGAGACTTGAGTGAGAAGCAGATCAATGCAGCTTATATCTGTGATAGGCTGGAGAGAAGCAGCAGCAGCAGCCTTGCAGATAAGGCACCCTGAATTGGCCGCCTCCTTGCTTCCTCTGTGACCTGACACAGATTACTGTTTTCTGTAAGCCGCCTTGGGCATTAGCTTCGGCCTGGGAAAGGTGGGGTATAAGTTCTTCAAATAAATAAATAAACAAATGAATAAATAATGATGCAAGCTGCATCAGGTGGCTTCACTGCGGGGCTGGAAGTGGGGGGAAAAGAACTGAAATGAATACATGCATAGCTGTGGGGCTTGTTAAGCACCTGACAAGCCACAATATAATACCTGATGGGGTAGGCTGCATTTGACTTCATGGGCCACAAGTTGTACAGGCCTGCCTGAAAGGGTTTCTTGGACCAAAGGCAGGGTGACCAGCTGTCATCAGCACACACAGCACCCCCAAATGTAGGACATTCAAGAAAAATGCAGGACATTACAAAATAAAAGCTAAAACATTTGTGTATATTGCTTTCAGGGTATCTTGTCCTTTAATGCAACCCTATAAATGAAGGAACAAAGGACAAACACGAGCCCCTCTTGACGCTTGCACTCCTGGTCTGTCTTGAAATGTAGGACATTTTGAAATTTACCCAGGACAGAAGGTCTGAAATGTAGGACATGTTCTGTAAATAGAGGATGTCTGATCACTCTGACCAAAGGCAGCTTGAAATGCAACATTTCATCCAGGCTTTATTCACTGGGTAGAAACGTCCCAAAGCATTGCTTGGGAATTTCAGACTGGTGATTTAGGCCTTTCCCTGAAAGAATGTATAATCCATTATTTTTATTACCGCAGCAAAGTATTTCGCGGCTCATTACTCCCAGCTCATGAAAATCAGTTTCATAGGTTCTGACGGTTAACTGTGTGACAAAGCTAATTCTCATTCTACAAGCACTCCTAATGAAAAAAGCAAGAAATCCCCCTTCTGACATGAAAGGCATGAGGTTCTGATTAAACATCTATTCCCTGTTGGTAGTCAGTAGTTTTCAAGCCTACTGAAGGATGAACTTTCAGTCCATCCAGAAGTGAGAACAAAGCAGCCTGGCAACGCGTTTCATGAAATTCTAACCAGAGAAAGGTCCCTGACTCTTCTCTCAGCCACCTTTGACTTGCATTTCAACTATTAGGAGGGCATTGTGCTGCTGTAAGCTTGTCTCTCAAGAGATGTAAGAAAGGCTCCAAGGGCTGTGATCTTAATGGAAGCCTATGGCACTGGTTGAATTTTTTTTTTTCAAAAGAAACAAAACTTTTAATATAAAGAAAGTGACTTGGAGGGGGTTTCTTGGGTTGTTTTTGTTTTAACTTGTAGAGAAAGCCTAGCATTGGACAAGTTCTTGAGTTCAGCTTCAGAAACTTGTGATCAAAAGCCTTAGAATGTTGCCCCCATGTCAGCTGTTGACCTAGACACCTATGAAATTCTAACAGTACTCCCCGCACATCTTCACAAAGAGTGGGGTTTGCAAGTAGGAGGGTGTGGTTTTCATGCTAGTGCCTCTCTTTTTAGAAATTAACCACTGAGTAAAATGTACAGGTACCCATATGTTTCCCCTGTACAGTTCCAGGGTACAGTTCTGGTCACCACATCTCAAAAAGTACACAGTGGAACTAGTGAAAGATGCAGAAGAGAGTGAGCAAAATGATTTCTGGGCTGGGGCATCTCCCTTACAAGGAAAGGCTACAGCACTGGGGTTCTTCAGTCTAGAAAAAAAGGCGCTTGAGGGGGCACATGATTAAAATGTATAAAATTATGCAGGGAGTGGATACAGGGATGTTATTTTCTCTTTCCCACACAACACCAGGGGACAGCCACTAAAATTGAGTGATTCGAGAGTTAGAACTGATAAAAGAACATGCTTTTTTATCCAGCATCTAATTAATCTGTAGAACTCCTTGCCAAAAGAGGTGGTGATGGTGTCTAGCCTAGGTGCCTTTAAAAAGGGATTGGATAGAGTTCTGGAGGAAAAGTCCATCACAGCCTGCAGGCCATGATGGGTTGTGCAACCTCCTGATGTTAGAAGTAGACTCCTTCAGAATGCCAGGTGCAAGGGAGTTGCAACAGGATGCAGGCATCTTGTTGTCCTGTGTGCTCCCTGAGGCATCTGATGGGCCACTGTGAGATACAGGAAGCTGGACTAGATGGGCCTTTGGCCTGATCGAGCGGGGCACAAATATGATGACTTCACAGCCAACTGCTTCCAGGAGGCCCATTTTGGGCCATTCAGAGGCAGGGTCAGGTAGGAGTGCCCAAGGCAGGGGTAGGCAACCTTAAACACTCCAAGAGCCATTTGGACTCGTTTTCTGGAGAAAAGAAAACCTCGGGAGCCACAAAACCCTTTTGACATCTAAAATGAAGATAATACTGCATATATAGTTTTTTTTACCTTTATGCTATGTATAAAAAACTATAGGGAGTGGCAACAGGATGCAAGCATTTTGTTGTCTCATGCCTCCCTGGGGCACCTGTGGGCCGCTGTGAGATACAGGAAGCTGGACTAGATGGGCCTTTGGCCTGATCCAGCAGGGCTCTTCTTATGTTCTTATGAGCCATCGCGGCTGAAAATCGGGTCTCGACATTCGTCATTCGCTGTCTCCAGCTTTCTTTCTCTCCCACCCCCAACCCTGCTGCCAGTCCTCCATAGCCTTCCGATCGCGCGTAAAAAAACGAACGGCAGAACAAAAACCAGCCACCATGCTGCACCTTGCAGGGCAACGCGGCGGATTGCCCGCTTGCAAAGAGCACATGCAACAAGCAGCAGCAGGATGGGTGGGCAGGGCAGACCCCAGAGCCGAGCCGAGCAGCTGCCCGTGCCACTGCTGCCACTATGGGGTGTGTTGTTGTTTTTTAAAAACGGTGGAGGATTTTTTATTTTTAGGTTTGCAAAAGGGGAATTCCAGGCTCATGCACAGGAACTTTTGCAACTTGCACGCCATCGATGCAAACAATCCCTCCACGTTGCAGAAAGAGGGACCGGGCAAAAGATCCTGGAAAACGGGCGGGGGACACACATACACAACTGTGAGACCCAGCACTTTCCGTGCTTGTAAGCGGGAGCTGCCCCAATGCGTGCAAAACCAGGGGCAACTTTGCAACCCAACCGAGAGCGAGCCAGAAAGTTTTCCCCACCAGCTCTCTGCTGCACGCTGCCACCCCCCGCCACGCTCCATCCCAGCTCTGCGTGCGAAGCAATGCAAACACATGGAACAGTCAACACAAAAAGCCACGCACCCTTCCAGCCGCCGGATCAGCTCTGGAGCTTCACGGGTTGCCTTCTGCACAAGGCTATCCACGGACCGAGCGGGAGCCGAGTCGCCGCCGCCGCCAGCATGCTCTCCCCGCTTCCCGGAGCAGCGTGCAGTGCGGGACTGGTGCCGAGCGGAGAGGCGCTCTCGGTAGCAGCTCCCGGCTCGGGGGGCTCGGAAGGAAGGGGAGAAAAGGGGGCAATTCCCAACCTGCAGCCCTGAGCACAGTGCAGCCTACCGGGAGGGAGAGCGAGCCCGTGGTCGCAGCCAATGCTGGGAGCCTCCTTTGCTACTTTCACCTGGACTCTGGAGCTGCAGCAGATGGCTAAAAGAGCCACATGCGGCTCCAAAATCATAGGTTGCTGACCCCAGGCCCAAGGTAAAGCTGTTGTGCTTGCCCCACTGACTGACAGCCCACAGAGATCCCAGCTGTAGCAGCAGATGATGCCCTCCCTGCGCTGGTGCGGGTTCCCTCAAACCTTAGGGCCCAATGTGATTACATTGGCCTAAGGCAGGCCCTGGGCCCCCCACTTCCTAGGTCAGCATCCCTCCATGGCTGCTTTGAACCAATAATAAGGAGATACAATTGTCCCTTTTCACCTCTGCACAGTGTCTTTTCTATTGGCTGCTGCTGGTGGTGTTCTGCATCTTTTTAGATTGTGAGCCCTTTGGGACAGGGAGCCATTTAACTTTATTATTATTTGCCTGTAAACCGCTTTGTGAACTTTGTGTTGAAAAGCGGTATATAAATATGATTTGATTTGATATAATCATGGATCTTCCAGTATCTAGTCCAGTTTGTCCTTGAATCAGAGCTGAATAAGGTGCTGTTTCTCCAGCACCTTAAATGCCCCCCTTTGACAAAAGTATATGCAATATGTGCCTCCCCCCACCCTCAGCAATGGACCAATTTGACTTCAGTTACTTTTGAAGGAGAAAAAAAAATGCTGTGCTGTTCAGCACATATGGGTGACTGCTTCAGTCTTCACTTTTTTTCTGAAGGTGGGAAAAGTATTCTCTATTTTTGTAAGATATAATGGTGCTCATAACATTTAAGACTTGTTATTACAGCTTTTCAATTAAAGTGATGAAAATTACGATGAATGAAAAATTTGATGAATGCATTCCATTTTCAAATGCATTCATGCAAATCACAGTGAGAAGTTTGACCTTAAATTTTATACATGCAGGGGGGAAAGCATTGTGCATTTGGAGACCAGGGCACATATAAAATATGAATATAACATTTTTTTTTACTAGTCAAACTTATGATTCTTCCCCTTGCCCTAGAAACCCTGAGATTTCAATTTGTAGTATGTTGACAGTGCTTACAATTCTTTGTTAGAGATCACCACACGTTCCTCTCACAACTATACCAACAGAATAGACTCTAGGGGTCAGTTTGGAGAGTAAATGAGTTGGAAACCAGTTTAAGACTACTGTGTACAGTGGACATGATAAAAGATGAAAGGCATAGCCCTATCAAATAACTTTCTTTTAAGGAAGGGAATAGGGAGAATGGAATATTTTGTAGAGCTTGATCCTCAAATTTCCCCCCTTCTTTCCCCATTTAAAGATATGTACTAGGGTTACCAGATACAAACTGCAGGTGCCTATTCCTTTAACCACTGTATAGAAGAGGAAATTTGGGCATGTGCAGTTCATCATGGAAGGGTTTCAAAAGTTGAACCTGCTCTTCTATACAGTGGTTAAAGTGGTCTGTTCTGGACCCTCCCCCTCCTGTGGATACCTGAAACCGTGGATATGGGGGTGCCTTTTTAAAGACAGGGGAACATCAGTGGTTTTGCTGCAACAAGGTAAAAAAAGAGATTTGTTTAATGTTCCCCTATATTTTAATAGTAGCCATGATAACCAATAGCCATGGTATCAGTGGATACCAAATCAGTGGATACCAGGATACGCCTGTACATTAACTTAAGTGATGGATTAATTTAAATCACATGCCACTCAATCACACACACTCCAGCTAGCCCCCTTGATTGTGGGTTGCCATGAATCAATGCCCTTCTCTGGGGGTTCACCATTATACAACATCAAGGGTTGCAAAAAATTTCCGAGTTCCCCACCTGCTTTATTTTTGACAGCATTCTGATCATTTACCATATACTGTTTTCTTTAACATCTTTCTTTCATGAAAAAGCTGCAAAGGGCTATTTAAGTCAAACACTGAAACAATGATCTATTTACATTTGTTACAGGCAAACAAACTCCATTACTATACCAGTCAGTTCTGAGATTGCTTCAGGGACAACCAAAGTTCTGAAACAGTATGGGAAGGGAATTGTTTCCTAATGTTGCATAACAATGTTTTCCCTCTACCCACAACCCACTTCTGCACTTAAACTACACTGTACCTGGTGCATTTAAGGTCCAAATTAAATGGAACACTGAGTGGTGTGTAGCTTCCTACCTACTTTTTTTTCTTCACAAAATGCAACTGCAGAGGCTGCAAAATGCAGTGAGAAGCCTGCATGTTTTGTGTTTTTTCAATGGGCATTTTTTCTGGTAATATAAACCTCCTCCCTTACAAGCTTCTCCCCTGCCTTGTGATAGTTAGCATTTTAAAACTAGTTAGGTTCACAGTTTGAACTTGGTTTGATATATTTTTTTAAACTGTATTACCATCCAATCCTTCAGGACCGCAGCGCCAGTCTAGCTTGCTGGAAAGAATTTTGTGACACAGCCAAATGGTAGCAGGTGCCAGTGCAAATGTGGCCTTTTAAGCCGAGGCATCAGGTGCCCAGGATGGTAAATTCTGCAAGCAGTGAGAAAGTGGAATGCAGCGGGGAGACAGTGTGTAATGGGGTTGGGGGAAGATGGTGATGGAGGCAGGGGGTTGGGCAGATTGGGCCTGGAAGAGGGGTGGGAATGGCAGCAGAGGCTGCCACCTGATCCTATCGCCCCTCCTGGGCCCAATCTGCCAACTTGAGGCAGATCAGGTATTTGCTGGCACAGCCCCATTTAGCCCCATAGTCAGCGGTGTTATGCTGCCGGAACGCTGGGCGGGACATCCGGGTGATTGCGTAATGTATGCAAGCTGCGTAATTGGTTAAGCAAATGGCGTAACGCTGTGGAGCGCGACAGGCGGGCTGTCAATCACCAGGATGTCCCGCCCAGTGTTCCAGCAGCATGACACCGCTGCCCATAGTGGCCGCTGGGGCTTACCCTGGAGCAAAGGGGAAAAATATCCCTATCTCATGGAGACCTCCAGCAGTCTCATTTCCTAGCTGGATTTTGTTAGCAGAGAACTTGGAGCTTCCCTGTTAAACAGAAACCTGAGGTAACAACATATGCTAAGAAAGGCTTTGTGGCTGACAATAACATCCTGAGAGAAAACACACTGAAATGCCTTCCATGCGACATACTTTTAGATATGTATTAACATCTCACAGTAATCAGTACAAACATCTTTTACTATCTTTTTGCCTGCCGCAATATCACAGCATGCTTGTGACAGGAAGGGCTCCAAGCATATAAAGGGTTAATAAGTAGAGTACATTTTCCCTCCCAAAGCACAAGGTGACAGTTATAGCTGTTAAGACTGCACAACACCTGGTCCACTTGCATGACCCTATATCAGGGGTCAGGGAACTTTTTTACCTTTTACCCCAAAATATATTTAGTTACGCCGATGTTACCCCGGTTCCCTGACCACTGCTCTAAAGGAAATGAATACGCCAGCACAAATAAGGCCCTCCACTATCCCAGCGGCCCCTTCTCCGAGTGTGAGGTAATGGGGGAGGAATGTGCATGCCACTCCTCCGACCTCCCACCGACCTCATGAACACCCCAAGGTGCAATGAAATGAAATTCCTGGGGGGTAATGGATGGTCGCGCTGCCAAGACACAGCCGGGCATGCATATAGATTCATATGCATGCCCAGCTGTGTCTCAGCAGCGCGACTGTCCATTACCCCCAGGAATTTCATTTTTACCCCATTTGGGGTAATTTACCCCTGTTCCCAGACCACTGCCCTATACGGACAGCAGGCTCAGAGGACATGCCTACGCGCACACACATATATGCCAGAGTAGAGCTGTGTTTTTCAACTAGGAAACACCAAGAAGTTACACTGCTAGCATGCCTCTAGCTTTGATTCAAAAGAAGAAGATAAAATGATGTTGAGTGATAGAACTTGTACAGATGGCTATCCTACCTCTGCTAAAAGACCTTCAAAGTCTATCAATTTCCAAATCAGACTATTCCATTGACAAACAGTTTGTACTTTCAGGAAGTTCTTCCTAAGGTTTATCAAAATCTCCCTCTTTGTAATTTAAACCCTTTTGGCCTTGGCCAACCATCCGGAGCAACTGAGAACAAATCCGCTCCATCCTTCACGTGACAACCCCTCTGATATTTACAGATAGTTACAGTCCTTTTGTTGCCAACGTACCAAAGTGCAGCCATCTTAAGACTTTTTGTTTAAGGTCTCTTGTCTAAAGTTGCTAAAATATGTAACTTGTTTCCCTCTTTGCTCTCATTGTTCTCACTCAATAGCCATCACCTGTAACCTTCTTCAATCCAGGGCTAATTCTCACAATAGGTAGAAAACTGGTTCAAGCTGGCAGAGCTTCCTCGTTTCCTTCCTTATCAAAATGGTCACGGCATATTCTCAAAGCCCAATCAACATAGAGCTTTTCAGGCCCCAGCCCCAGTGTAAATTTCCACCAAGCAGCAGCTTGGAGGAAGGGGGGGGGAAACTAGAAAAATGTTTGCAATCTGTATTTTTTTGCCTTTTCCCCTGCCTTTCCAGGGAGATTGGTCCACCTGGGCAGGTGTAAATAAACATGATCCTCATACTCTCTCATTTGGTTACTTGCCTTTTTAAATATTTTCCCATGATAGAAACCATTTCAAGCCAATTTTCGGCAACACCTTCTCTAAACTAAGCCCAGCCCCTTTAACCTGACTTAATGGGTCATGGTTTTCATCCCCCCCCCCATTCTAGTCACTCTTCCTCTCACCTGCTGATGCATATGTGTTGGGTGGGAAAAAAATGGTCAAAGCAAGTCTATGCTGTTTAACAATATAGCCATCTTTAATACAAATACATGTGTCCATTTGCTCTGGAGCATGTATAGCTTTAACATCTTGCTTTAGACTCTCCCAGAGAGACAGGACAAGCCCCTGTTCCTTACCAATCTTCAGCCACCTTGGCTGTCTCTCTCTCTCTCTCTCTCTGTGTGTGTGAAAAAACTATTCATTGTTACTTCCAGCAGCAACAGCTGCTTGTGTCTAGTCAAGCAAGATCAACTACTGCTGGGGAACACTAACTGCAGGTGAAGTAAGTTTTGACTGATTCTTTCTCAGAGAATATTATGGCTAACCAAACTTAATGAAAGTTAGGAAGCCAGCAGAGTGAAGCAAGTGCCCATGAACATCAGCAACTACATAAATCCAAGCAAATAAGGCAAAAAAGGCATGGTACCTTAGTTAAGACTTGTATTAGATTAGGTTCCAAAGGATTAGGTAGGTTGAGTTGTCAGCAATACAATCCAGGTCCAAACACAGTAGGCAATCAGATGTTTCAGGCAGTAACAAGTAATTCCACAGGACTTCTTAACTCATATTCCAAGTCCATATATACTGTTACACACTGGTCACAGAACACAGCAGATACTGCCTAGCAGATACACTGGCTCTCACACAGAACGATACTAGAGACACACTAGCTAGAAACACATTGTCTGGAGAGAAGCTTCTGGATGCCGCTTATACCCGTCACAGTGGTAACTCACTTCAGGCGAGTGTGCCTTGTGGCACGTACTTACAGCATATAGCTGTGCTGTGTTGCCTTAACTAGCGGCTCTTCTCTCATTATTTCCCAAGCTACAAAATTCCTTAGTCTGTTCTCTTTAAGCCTATTACAGCTTCTCAGCCTAACAGAGAAGGGAGAAGCCTTTTCTGTCCAGCCATTTAATGGGAGCGTATGTAACCCAACCAATGGAGGACTCCTGTTCACGCAGTGGAGACAATATCTGCACTGAGCCATAGTGGGGAAATGGAGTCCTTTTTCTTAATTGCCTGATGTGTGACAAGTGTTCTACTGGTCTTCTGTGGAACTCCCACAGCATATAATATGTATGGATCCAAGATGGTCTCCCAGGCAGGCAGGCACTGAAGAGTCCAATGAACTTCTAAATCATTTGCCAATATGATGCCAGGGGACTTAGAACTGACTGCTGAAAGAAGACTCTTCCAGTTTGCTCTGAGGTAAGGTCTGCCATGCTTGCAATCCTCCAATTTTACTTTTATCCTCTGCATAATCAAGGGTTTCTGAAGATGGGAAGGCAGCCACTGTATTTAATGTTATAAAATGCTAGGTAAATTGGTGGCACTATAGTATTAAGTCACCTTCTCTCCCCGGTGTGAAAGTGCTAGATACGTTGACATCTGAATTTCTGGCATGGTGAGCGGTGGGAGGGAAGCATGTGTAAGTAGCTATTTGCTGGAAGGCCCAAGGGAGAAAAGCAAGTCAAATGTACTTCTGTAAAGAAAAGAACTGTGAAGACCGGAAATTAGTGCCACTATTGCCCTAGGTTGTAATGTTTAGCTGGCATGGCAAGAATTGGGTATAACTGTTATGTTCTTAGCTATGTTCTGCTGCCAGTTGCTTAACTTACCCTGTTTCCTGTAAATACTGAGGAACAAAACAAAATGTATTGACAATGAGAATTGTATGCAACTTGAAGCCAAAAAACTTAGCAGCACTCATTTTTAGCTTTCTGAGGCCTTTCAGAACAAACTGTCTCCCCCTCCCCCATAACATGATCTGCAGCTGCATACAATGGGCTATTATTTAAAGCTGCAGATAGTTTAATTAGTGTTGTAAAGAAGGAATGTTTTGATTAGGTTAATAAGAACATTCATTTGTTGCAACGAAGGCCACTGTATTGCATACTAAAATTTGAGAGCTAAATTGCCCATTATGCTATGTGATGTGAAGCCTTGATGGCCCTTTTTTTCCTCTTGAAAAGTGTGCCTGGAATTAGAAGGAAAAGAAGTTTTTCCCTGCGAGTCACTTTCCCCTGAAAGTATTCCCCAGATATGTTAAAGTCCTACCAATGTTTCAGACTGTGTTACCTTTGATTTACAGTACAGATCTGGAAACCTGTGGGGTAAAAATAGATGGGAGTGAGAGGAATGACATTTCAAGAGTTAAGAGGAGAAGGAGGTTAAGCAATTCTCACCTTGCATTCTTGCTGTGTCCAAATCATAATTGCTTTGCTCCAAATTGCTTTCCCCTGAGAGTGCTTTCCAAGAGAGAAGGTGCTGTCATGACTTCATTACGCATGGATGTTGTGTTATGTGTAATTTGCCCCTGATTCAGCATATATAGTTTTGTCCATTGATTCTGTCTAGCTCTTGATGTCTAGCACTTGATGTAATTGAATTGGCTGAACGTGCACACTTGCATGTGGATTCCAAATCATGTCATTAAGTAAAAGATGTCTTTAATTCAATTGGATCTATTTGGTTGTTTATAGAGAGATTTGACAGAAAAAATTGCTATTGAGTAGACTAAAGGAAATCAATATACAGTACAGTATTTTGCACTGGGAAGCAAAACACAAAGGTAACTTAAAGGCCAGATATAAATATCAAACATGGCAGGCTGCTTTATATGTTGTTGTTCAGTCGCTAAGTTGTGTCCGACTCTTCGCGACCCCATGGACCACAGCACGCTAGGCCTCCCTGTC
The DNA here is from genome assembly GCA_029204185.1 of Lerista edwardsae. Lineage (NCBI taxonomy): Eukaryota > Metazoa > Chordata > Lepidosauria > Squamata > Scincidae > Lerista > Lerista edwardsae. Next base: position 5,118,411 of record JAJKFI010000013.1, read on the forward strand.
CTCCACTAGCTTCCAGAGTTCGTCCGATTTCATGTTCATCGCTTCGGTGACACTATCTAACCATCTCATCCTCTGCCGCCCCCTTCTCCTTTTGCCTTCAATCTTTCCCAGCATGAGGGTCTTTCTAAAGAGTCCTATCTTCTCATGAGGTGGCCAAAGTACTTGAGCTTCAGCTTCAGTATTTGTCCTTCCAGGGAGCAATCAGGCTTGATTTCCTGGAGGATTGCCCGATTGGATCTCCTTGCAGTCCAGGGGACTCTCAAGAGTCTTCTCCAACACCATAATTCGAAAGCATTTATTCTTCGGCGCTCCGCTTTCCTTATGGTCTAGCTCTCACAGCCATACATTGCTACTGGGAAAACCATAGCTTTGACTATGCTTTGACTTTATATAGCAGATCTCATTTCATCAAGGGACGTCACATGTAACTCAGTATAGCATGGGGTTGGAGTATGGAGACGTGGACTCAAGATGCTACTCAGTCATTATGAAACTTTTTTGTTGACGTTGGGCATACAAACGTATGAAGCAGCTTTATACAGTCATTAAGACCAGTACAGTCTATGATGACTGGCATTAGCTCTCTAAGATCTTTTGGGCAGGGATCTTTCCTAGTTGTGTCCCTGGCCTGCATGCTTCCTGGGGGCCAAGGAGCAGACTGTCCTCCCCAGACTGCTGCCCCCACTCACCTAGTATGCTCCGGTGCCTTGCGTGACGTACCTGCTCTTCTGAAAACCGTCGCAATGTTATTGTGGGTTACTGTGTATTACTGTGGGTAGGGACCCACTTGGTGGGTCGCAACCTGATGTCAGGTGGGTTGCGGAAAGCTGGGAGCGGCCATCTTGGAAACTGCAGACCTTACTCTTGTTCTATTCCTTTTGTGAGTGTTAACAGTTTGAATTTTCAAGTGAGGGTTTTTTGTTTTTAGTTCAGGGCTTTTATGCCATATTTTCCCTTTCATGGATCACTGCCTTGTCGTGGCAAAGGGGCTTGAGTAGCTCAATGAAGCTGTGAGCTATGCCATGTAGGGCTACCCAAGATGGACAGGTCACAGCAGAGAGTTCTGACTAAACGTGGTCCGCTGGAGAAGGAAGTGGCAACCCACTCCAGTACTCTTGCCAAGAAAACCCCATGGATTACAGAACAAAAAGGCTAAACGATATGACACTGGAAGATGAGACCCTCAGGTCGGAAGGTGTCCATTATGCTACTGGGGA
>JAJKFI010000013.1:5125119-5135436 GCA_029204185.1 Lerista edwardsae
GCGTGCTGTGGTCCATGGGGTCGCGAAGAGTCGGACACGACTTAGCGGCTGAACAACAACAACAATGCCATATTTTGCCCTAATCCTGCTTTCTGTTGGGGATGTTTCATGATTGTACAATTGCTGCAGTCCAAGAATGCCAATTTGCATTCCAGGAGTGCCATTTTATTATGTTACAATGACAGCACTTCCTGCTTGATGATGTCACTTCCTGCCAGATCACTTCCAGTGGGAAGTGCCATTCTAAAAACTTGGTCTCAGTCTAAAATGTTTGAATACCACCGGTCTACAGCATTCAGAAGGCTTTTAAACAGTACTTCCAATTTTTGTCAGAAAACTGGAAATACTGTTTAACAGGCTCCGGAGGATTCAGATGACCTCCGAACAGCCAGGGATACTGTGCACAGTCTTGCCTCCCCCCCCCCCGGGTTAATGGCAGGACCGCCACTAGCCCTGTTCCCTGAGATCCGTTAAACTGGAGATGCCGAGAATCAAACCTGGGACTTTCTGTACACAAAATATGCACTCCGTCACTTACTATTGCCCCTCTCCAAAGCACTCTTTCTCCAACCTTTTCAGCATTGTTGATCCAAAACAGGATGGGTTATTCCCCAAGTATGCAGTCCTGAGCATCTTGGGAGGAAGAACAGGATACCAATGTGACTCATAGTAATGAAATGTGATCAGAGAAGTATGTTCATTCTGCTCATGCTGAACATTGAAGCTACTTGTCTCTGCCATAAGGGTGCTGTCAGATCAGGGGCTTCAGATGCTGAGGCCCCATTCTTCCCTGCAAGTGACCCCAGAGTGTGGGGAAGGGGTTGTTGTCACACCCAGGTCCTCCTACACAGGGTTGTTTCACAGTGCCAGTCATAAATCTCTGGACCCCCAAGATATGGTTCAAAAGAAAGGTTTATTGTCATATTTGCAAATATGGGTGGCAAGCAAAATCCAAAACAGAACAAACTGCGTACCACACCTTGTACAAAATGGGTGCAACAATTTATACTACTGAGGCGGAGTTTCTTACTGCATTTTTATTGGTTATTCCTAGCCACCTGCTAACACTCATGCAGAATAATTTACTTTCCCCCTCCCTTGCTCATGCTTTTACCCAGGATGCATAGGGATGGCTATTGACTCAATGCAAGTTTCACTCAAGGTTACAGCTGTGTCTCTGGGTCCTGGGAATTTTTCCCTATGTATCAATTTAGGGATACGCACAGCCCTCCTTGTTTACCAGTTAGGCCTTTCCTGGGCCTAAAACATCATTAACCACTTCTTTCTCTCTAAAGAGAAACAGTAGGCCTTATAGTTTAATGTTGGAGTTCAAAGTCACCATGGGTTTGTATGACTATTGATTTCATATCTCACAACAGCGAGTGCTGGATGGCTCCACTAAAGGCTCAGTCAGCTCCCACCCTTCGTCTTGCCTTGGGCCAATCTTCATCCTTGGGATCAGCAGTTCCTGGGGGAGCCCACCTCCCCTCCCCTGTCCAGCCCTGCCCCTTCCAGCCACAGTGCGCTGTGTGGCAGAGGTCTCCTGGCTGCCATGGTAGCTGGCTGAGACAAGGCTCCTCCTAGCTCTGTCCAAGGAGCAACTGTTCTACAGCATAGCATTTAATTGCAACCTGGTGCTGGGTACTGGTGACAGTGAATGTTCTGCAGGGCAATGTTGCCTGCGCACAGCCTCCAGGAGCTTCGCGCCGGTAGCAGCAACCTTCAGAATGGCAGAGCAGCTGGCCTGGGCCTTGTTCTTTGGTTTGCAAATGTTTTAGCACCGAGACCCACTTTTTAGAATGACAAGCTGTCCGGGATCCACCAGAAGTGATGTTATGGCTGGAAATGCTGGGTTATTTCTCAGCCGTTCTCCAATAGCAAAGTGAATCAGAAAGAAAAATGCTTATTTACAGGTTTGACATAAGCAAAAAATAAACAAAAACCCCACGTAGCCCTCCCCCTTTCCAGCATCCCATCTTCCCATATTTTCAATATGGCTGCTTTAGGTGCTTTGCGACCCACCTGAAATTGGCTCACAACTTACTGGTGGGTCCCGACCTACAGTTTGGGAACCACTGTTCTAGGGATTGTGAGATCTGCCAACATTAGGACTGGATAGATTAGCCATTAGTCTTGTTTCACTTCCTCTGGGGTTTTTGTAGAATTTGAAAGCACCACAGAAGTATTAAAGGTAAAGGTTTCCCCACGACCGAATGGTCTAGTCGTGACCGACTGTAGGGGGCGGTGCTCATCTCCATTTCAAAGCCTGTAGAGCCAGCGGTCCGAGGACAAGTTCCACGGGGTCATGTGGCCATAGCGCATGGAACGCTGTTACTTTCCCACGGACGTGGTCCCTATTTATCTACTTGCATTTAGGTGCTTTCGAACTGCTAGGTTGGCAGGAGCTGGGACAAGCAACGGGAGCTCACTCTGTCACGCAGTCTTGAACTCCCAACCTTGTGGTTGGAAAGCCCAGCAGCAGCGGATTAACTCACTGCGCCACCACGTCCCTACAGAAGTATCAGGAAAAGACAAATTTCTCCTCTATATGGCAAAAATGGTAAAAGTTTCTTCCTTTTTTCCCCAGTGTTTTTTCCCAGTGTCTTCTTTTCCTAGTGTCTTTCTCCCCTCCCCCTTTCCCAGTGTTGGGGAAGGAAAATGGAAAAAAAATGCACCCAAGTCTTCCCAGAAGTGAAAGTAAAGTAAGATAAGCCACAGGCTGAGGACCTCAATGTGAACAGACTTAATTATCTGAATCTCATGTAAAGCAATCAGGGTTGTCACCAAGAAAGACCTTTTACAACCCAATCCTGATGGTTGGGCTGAATAAATGGAAGCTGCAATTTTTGGGGTCATAGTAAATTTTAAAGTGCATAATGGAATGAACAAGTAGGTGCTGATCATGAATTACCAGAATAAGAATAGCATGATCAGAGTAAGGAAAATATACCTTATATGAGGTCATCTTCACACAATTGCTACTCATTCTCCCTTTAATATAAAATCCCCTTTTGCTAGGTAGCTGCAAAGTAACACTCAGTCTGACAATGTGCTCAAGATTCCTAGTTGTATCTCAAAGGAGGCTGAGTTTTCGTAGCTGCAGGGTTATTCTTCTGATCTGCAAGAGAAAGAAATGAGATTAGGCTATAAGTAGACTTCTTGCCCAGGATAAAATGTGACCTGTGGCTGTTTTATTGATGGAGAGAGATAGTAAATTTGAGTGGGTCCTTTAGAGAAAACCTCCAAAAAGTAGTGAAGAGTTCTGAGCTGTATTCACCAGATTAAAATAGTTTTGGTAATTCAGACTAGAGTGACAATGTGGCTTTATGGTGTCTTCATGCTATAGGAGATAAAGATGGATTCACACAACTGTTTTTCCTATTGTATGATGGGTATGGTTTTGTTTTTGCAGTACTCTCATAGCCAGGAACTACTTAATGTTGTATTACAAGAAGGGCCCAGGTCACTTTTGGAATGAAGGCCTAAACAGGTTCAGGATCCCAGTGCTTCTTGATTAGTTCTTATTAGTTGCTTTCACTTGAAAATGCACAGAAAGAACTGTGCAGAATGCCACTAACAGAAGAATGTGTTCTGAATGTGGGTTTACCGTAAGTGGATCTATGCAAAAAAAAAAAAAAAACTCACATAGTGAATGGCTTTGAGATTGTTTTATCACACATCCAGCCTTGCACTCTTGTCACAGTTATAAATAAAACTGTAAGTTTTAGCCCTCTTTGATTGTTTTAGTTGCTCCTCCTGAATGCATTTATGGGAGTGGTATGGTAAGGATATATTGCAGATGTGTGATGGAAGGTGAAGGTGTGTATGGCTACATGTGTATGAAGAACTCTACCGTGAGTCCATTCCTCCCTGAAGATTGAAACTATGTGTTGCCTTGACAAGCATAACCTGGGTATGTATGGAAGTTTTTTCCCCTTTGGATTTTGCACTTGTCCTTATTCCGTTTGGTTGTGTAAAATTTTCGTTAAGTACATACCATATATACTCATGCATATGTTGAAAAAATTATGCCTTAAAATTGACCCTGAAAACATGGGTCATACACGGGATCAAAAAGTAAATAAAACGCCTAAGAGCAGCTGCTTGGTGGTGATGGGGGGCTGGGGGCTGGGATGAGAAGCAGGACATGGGGGGATCAGAGCCATTTTACTTACCAGTAATTGTTCTGAGGCAGCAACAGAAAGCAAATGCACATACAAAACGGTAGCCATTTTTGCTTCTTCTCCAAACAGGAAGAAAGGTTAAGGCACGTATGGGAATTATAGGCTGCTGCTATGGAGTACTCTACTGTACTGTACTCCTCACAAAGTCTATAAAGCACCTTCATTGACTTTCCTGTTTGGAGCAAAAATGGCTCTTTTCTTTTTGACTTTCTGTGCTGCCTAAAAAACAATTACTGGTAAGTAGCTTTCAGACAATTTCACACACCCCTAAGTTTTGACTTACCCACTGATCAGAGCAAATTCTGTAATTTTTATACAGGTTGTGTCTAATTATCCCTGGATTTTACCTCAGCGGACTTGACTCAACCCAAAGCGTCTGAAGGCCACCAGAGCTCTGCTACGGTCGCCTCCAGAGGCTCTTCTGAGGCCCACCAAGGCCGCATGCCGAAAACTGGACGTTTTTGCCCATTTTTTCGCCAAAAACCGGAAGTAACTTTTTTTTGGCAGAAATTGCTATTCTGAGGCCAGCTGAGACTACGCACAAGCACCCACGGCCTTGACAGGCCTTAGAAAGCCTTCCAGACCCAACTGGAGCATAAGGGGTTTGTGGGCAAGGTCCATGAATTTAATTACACATGGATTATTTTTATCTACAAGGGTTCTGGGAACAGAACTCTTGCAGATAAAAAGGCCCTACCTGTATACGTGTAGTTGTGAAAAATGCTAAGAATAGTGTCCTTGTGCTTTTATGACTGAACATTCAATTTAGCTTTATGGGATCTTTATGGAACTGTCTTGCTGCATTGTGTTAGCTGAGTTCTCTTGGCTACAACCTGGTAACCTCTACCTAATCTGGATAGTTAAGTGCCTCTTGCTCTGGTGATGTTTCTTTTCCATGTGACTGAGTCTGGTGGGGATTATATGTATTTGTTTCTATTAAACTATTTATACCCAGCCAATCTGTCAGAGGTTTGGAATGTGGTTTGCAGCTTATATAAAAACGACATCATAAAACCTAGCATAAAATTTGAAGTAACTCATCAACAGCATTAAAATTAAATAGCATTACACGCTAAAGTATTTTATACCTGCCGCATAAACCTGATCTGCCATCAGTAAGGCATGAATGAACCATCTCAAACCTTTACTCAGATCAGAGCATGAACCAAAGTTATTTAAGGCATAAAGGTGGGACTGTTGCCTTTTCTTTCTCTATGTTTGCATTAGCGCTTTCAGGGAGAGATTCTAACTCAGTTGTTGAGCAGAAGGTGCCAAGATCAATCCCTGATCTTGATAGCCAGTAGGCAGTGATGTCATTCAGGGGGAACGGACCAGAACAGGCGTTCCGAATCCTAACGGGCTCCGTGGCTGGTTCCGGGTTCCCGACAAGTGCCAATCAAAAGTGAGTTCCTGTTCCTAAATCATTTGAATGACACCACTGCCAGTAGGTCAGGGAAAGACCCCTGCCTGAAACTGTGAGAACCACTGCCAGTCAGCATAGACAATACTGAAGCAAATGGACCAATGGTTTGACTTTGTAAAAAGCATCTTTGTGTGATTATCCTTAGCATCTTCTTTTCTGGCAGACCTTTAATGGCTGGCAGAAATGCAAGAATTTAATCTTTCACTTTCTTTTTTAAATTGTGAAGTAATGATGGGGAGGTTTTCACCTGTTGAAATTTTTCTGTCAACATACAGGAGTCGTGCAAAAAAAAGCGCTAATTCTAATTAGCACATAGAGTACAGAGAAACAGGTACAAGGCAACAATTCCAGGCTCAGAATGTGGGACACACATCTTGTTTGTTATAACCTGACACATTGCTGCAAAACATGCTTCTCTTCAGCTGAGATTTTTCCCCCAGAGAAGACAAAGGATGTATAAGGGAATTTCAGTAATTTTTGACATATAGCATGGCAGCTGTTTTGCCATTATTTTGCAAAACATCATCATATTTGCCTTATTGCTTGTAACGAGGTGTGCGCGCGCATGTTTGTGCATGTGTGCATGCTTATGTGCTGCTTGGCAAAATACTTCAATTTTTAATTATGATCTTGGCTCTTGGGATATGGTCTTCCTCTCACTTAACCTGCTTCCTCTTCATCATTATCGAAAGCTCATAGTGTAGTTGTGCATCATTGCAGTTAAAAAAAAAAAAAAAGTTCAGGATACCACATCTTCTACTGCTGGACTGTTATGGAAGGCTCTTCTCCACAATAATGATGGTGAAATAAACAAAATAAACAAATTTTTATTTGTTTAGAATAAACAAATTTAGTGCCTTATATAGTGTGGAGCCAAAACTACTAGCTGTTAGAAACATTTTTATCACTGTTAAAAAAATGCACCCCTCCTTTGATAATATTTGACAGTATTTATGAAAGTATTAGTCTTTTCTTTTAAATCAATCAAACCAATCAATCAACAAAAAGTTCACAAAGCGCGTTCCACAGGCAAAAAATAAAGTAAAATGGCTCCCTATCCCAAAAGGGCTCACAATCTGAAAAAAAAGAATGCAGAATACCACTAGCAACAGCCACTAGAAAAGATACTGTGCTGGGGTGAAGAGGAACAATTACTCTCCCCCTGCTAAATAGAAGAGGAACACCACTTGAAAAAATGCCTCTTGCCCAGTTAGCCTGGAGTTAGCCTGGAACTGAAGTGAGACCATAGAAAGAGATCAGCGAGAATGACTGCTGCAATGAAGGCTAGGAATTTTCTTCTCTAGCTGGCTGAATCTTTAGTTCTCGGGTTTCTAAAAATGTTGAATCCGTGTACAAAAGTAAAGCAAAAAAACACCCCTTCAACCCCAGAATACAGATTGGGCCTTTTTGTCTGCGAGGGTGTCCTTCCTGGAACTCTCGTGGGGGAAAAAAAATCAGTGGGTAATTAAACCCACGGATTTAGCCCCCCCTGCCGAATCTAACTGGCACTAGATTCGGTCCAGGAGGCTTTTTCCTGCTCTCCCTCAATGTCATCAATACCCTCAGAGCGCAATCCTAAACTGGAGTTAAGCCGGCATAAACTAAGCCAGCAAAGTTTGGCCAGCACAAGGGCCACCGTAAAGCACGTTTGGACTACTCTCTGAGTCGGGGAGGATGGGGCACGTCTGTGTGCTGGCCTCTCTTGACTCTGAGAGTAGTTGAAACACACTTTACGGTGGCCCTTGTGCCAGCCACACAGAGGGAGGGGAAACAGTATTGACACTGAAGAGGATTGAGAAAAGGTGAATATTTTATACAAGCAAAGTGTTTTCAGGAAATATTTGTATTCCCAAAACAGTGTTCTCCACTGAAAACAAAAACTAATATTCAGTGCTGCCCTAGCCTTAACTTCTTCTGACCATGCAAATTATTTGGATGACAGATTATGGGCCCCACATTTCTTCTGTTTTTAAGGAAGCTCCTTATTTTGGTTTGCTGCTGTTCAACTATAACATTTCATATAGCAGAATGAGGTACTTCAGTAACTACATCTCTTGACAGCCTCGCAGTACAATTCACAGCACTTTAGAGCTATCCTGCAAACTATAGCGCAGATGGATAGAACCTCAAGGACTTCTGGGAAATATATTCATGCCATTAGTTCAGGAAGAGGGGTAAACGAGTGCTAATGGAACCTTAATGTTGCATTGTATTGCAAGAAGAATAAAGCTAGAATAAAGCTCCATAACAGAGAGATTGTACACCATTTGCCCTTGTAATCCAAGGTCATCAAGACCTAAGCAGTCTCAACAGTGTGCCAGTGTCAGTTTGCTGGGTCCCTGGAGCAGTCTTGCACAGTTACCCCTCCAAGCCTTCATAGCACTACTACTGCCACCAGTACTGAGGGCTCCAGGGTTAGCCTGGCCTGATAGATCCCCTGTTGTCATAGACTCTTTGCCCAAACTGGCTGACCCCAGGTCCCTAACATTATTAATGATCCAGGGCTCCAAAGAATCAAACTGGCCCCATTTGTGATTATGATAAGTAGGGCCACAGACTAGAACGGAGCCGAAAAAACGGCTTGATAATTTTATCAGCTCTTGCTGACAAGCCACAGGCATGTGCCTGGAAAAGGAGGCAAGGTGTCAGTTGTTTTCAGTTTTTACAAACAATTTCATGTGGCAAAGGAAATTGAGGGAAAGGGAGATTTCATAAATGATGATCATGTTGGAGGTTCCATTTATCTTTCCTAACTATTATTTATGCATGTTCTCTGGCTGTGGGATCTTGGTGTGTGTGAACAATCATCACATGAACAGGCAGTGATACCCACGTGGTTGTTGCACCTGTTGGAATAGCGGTTTCCTACATGAAACTGACAGCGCAATCCTAAATCCCGCACAGTGTCAGCACAATGGGGTTCTGCTGACGCTGCACCCTTAGTGCCGATGCGGGAACCCCAATTGGCACCCCCGCGTAGGCGGTAAAGCAACAGGACCGGCGCCGAGGCGGCACGGGGTTGGGAGGGTGGTTGGTAGGCAGGGCATGATGTGGGTGGGCTTGGGCGTGACATGGGCGGGCTTGGGAGGTAGCCATACGGCCACTTCCTAAACCTATCAGGGAGGCTGCGTGGCCCCAATTCAGGACACACGGTCTCCTCAGATCTGTGCCCGCTCTTTAGCGGGAGCAGATCCGAGGAGCACATAGGGGAGGCCGGAGCCTTCCCTACAGTAATTGAGCACATGCTCCCTTGCCACAGGGAGGCTCTAGCCTCCACCTACCCAGTGCTGAATAGGGCGCTGGCTGGCCGGCGCTCCTACCCCAGCTCTGGGTAGGATTGCGCCCAGTGATGTCATGCAGGGGGTACGCGGGGGTACGCAAGTACCGGTTTCTAGGATTATGGCTGGCCCCGCCCATTCACCCGCCCACTCATCGACTCTGCCCCCTGCAACGTTTGAGTTGCCTGCACGTTCTCAGAGCCAGGCAGGCAGCAAGCGGAGCCTTGCCTTGTCTTGCCACTGAAAAATGAGCTGCTCTGGGGTTTTGGAACTGTTGGGTCACTTTAACATGATGCCAGGCCTCCTTAACACGTTCTGGGGGTGCTGTGGAATACTGTTGCAACTGTTGGGTCAGTTTAAAATTGTCTGAGGCCTCAAAAAGGGCTTTTTTCATGTCACTTCGTGCCACAACCTCACTTCTGGCTTATGATGTCACTTCTGGTGGGTGGGTCCCGACACATGCCAATCAAAAGTGAGTACCTGTTCTTAAATCATTTAGATGACACCACTGATTGCGCCCTAATTCTGTGTATAGTAGAAACATTGTAATATGTTATGTTGCCTCAAGAGGGCACTTTTAGTTGATCTTAAGCTAAGTTGTAGGTGAAGGCAGCAGAGGCCCCGCTAGGATGTACTTCCATAGCTGACTAATTAGCATCTATGTGAATAATTAGCATTGCTTTGCACCTTAAACTGGAAGCTCTCATCAAAATAGTGACATGTCATCTGTCAGAAGGTTTAAGTTTCTAACATTGCATTTTTCTCCCTACTTTGCCATAGCAATATATCTCAGCACTGTGATCCTCAAGTGAGAATAAGCACCCAAATGGTTGCCCACTGAGATGAGGTTAATCTGTAGTTGGATACAAGTCCTTCTCCCTAATTAGTGGCTGTCTAGTGGAAGTATAAATAGCCTTACTAAGTACATTGATATTAATATCACCACCAGTGTTATGAGGTTTCATTACACATTGGGTGGGAATTGGCTTAGCTGCAAAATGAGAAAACGCAAAGGAGAGAAATGGGAACAGAATCCCAAGAGGTCCAGACCATATGTACGTTCACCTGTGCAGGCAGATGTACATGTAGTTGCCTAAAGCTTCTTGGAAATGTTCAGTTTTCAATAACAGGTTTTTTGGGGGAGGGGTGGGAACCCAATTTTAAAAAAGAAAAATGAAAACTTTATTAAACAACATTTCTCTTTTCCAGAAGCCTGATTGAAGGTAATATGGAGACCCTACAGTTTTAGAACATATGCCTAAACATGGAAACACAGCACATTGAGAAAATACCTTTTGCATATTATAAACATGTAATGAGTGCAGGTTTAAGAAAAATGGCAGGAGAATTACAGCAACTGTTGCAAATTAGAAATGCAACTTATATTTGTTGTTGTTCAGTCGCTAAGTCGTGTCCGACTCTTCGCGACCCC
>JAJKFI010000013.1:5151260-5176606 GCA_029204185.1 Lerista edwardsae
TTGTTCTTCATTTATCTCCATCCTATTATTTAATAATAAATAATCCTTGAACAGGTACTCACTTTTGATTGGCACTTGTCGGGGTCCGCCGACATAAGCGCACTTAAGTCACTTATGTTATAAGCGACATAAGGCACTTGTCGGGGTCCGACGGAAGTGATGTCATAAGCCAGAAGTGATATCGTGGCAGAAAGTGAGGTCATAGCCGGAAGTGAGTTCATGATTGTTGCCATGGATGTGATCATGTTGGTAATAACTTCAGCTTGTGGTTAGTGTTGATTTAACTTCTATTGCTTTGCTTTCTAGAGATGTGTATAGACAGATTTTGCTTCAACTGTTCCCTGGTTAAATAGCAGGCTAGACTGTACTAGATTGTGAGCTCTATTGGGACAGGGAGCTGTTTAACTTGAATGTGAAATGCAAGGAGCCGACAAGGAGCAGGAGGGGGAACGGGCACCCACCGGGCCGCGTGACCATGTGGGCGCCCGACTGAGCGCCGGGCCGGCCGGCAAGGAGCAGGAGGGGGAACGGGCAGTAGTGAAATTCAGCCAGTTCTCACCAGTTCTGCAGAACCGGTGGCTAATTTATGGATATACAAATAAACAGCTGTCATACCTGTGGTTGGACTGTGTCTGAGCTTGGGAATGGCACAGTTTTAGTATAGGATTTTGCATGCATTTTGGCCCATTCTCAGAATGGCATCTTGTACATTAGCCACTTTGGGTACTCCGAATTTCCCAGACTTTTTTCCCGGCAATACGCACACCTAGTACTGTCAAATCCAGTTGAAAGCGCTTTCGTTGGAATTTTTTGGATTTGAGGGGTCTTTCGGAGCTAACTGCAATGGATCAAAAAAATAGTGCTGTAGTAAGAAGCAGTACAAAGAAAGGACATAGAACCAGTTGTTAATTTATTTTAATCCCACCACTGGGAACGGGCGACCAAAAAAAGACCGCGTGGGGGCTGGGGCTCGGGGGAGGCTGCAGGAGGAACCGGGACACTGGATCTGCGCGGCTGGAGGGAGCAGGAGCCCCAGGCAGCCTACCTTCTCACGCTTGCTGCCTTATTCCCGGGTCTCCCTCACTGCTGCTGCCGCTGCTGCCGCCTCTGGTCCTCTTGCGCAGCAGCTGCAGCCGCCGCCACCACACTGCCTGCCTGCCTGCCTCCTCACAGAAAGTGCAGGCAACGGCTGCGGGCGTGCAGTACGCATGCACAGCTGCTGAGCCAACCAGCCGACGGGGCCAGCTTCGAGTGGGCGGGGCCAGCTCAACTTCTAGGAACCGGTACTCACGTAGTGGTGCGTAGTGGGTGCATGACATCACTGGGCCCAGGGCTGGATTAATATAGTAGCAAAAACAGCATATGCTATGGGCTCTGCATTTTTTAGGGCCCCATGCTAAATGCTTGCAAACCTTCTCTGGTGAAATCAGCATCTCATGATCTGTTGGGGGAGCTGCATGCTGTTGTTGGAGAAATAGGGAACCACTGTACTTCTGTGAACCTGAAATGGCACATTTCAGGAAGGTTTTAAAAAACTCTGCCTAGTCAGCTAGGTCCCTCTCCTGGTTTTGTGCCTTAGGTGTCTTTACTTTTGTTCAGGAATTTGACAAAGTACATGCTTTCATGGTAAACAAAGCAGTAAAAAGGAGCATATTATGGGATGTTCTTTTGTGCATCTGTATATATTCTTGGCATTTTTGTAACCGTGTGCTGGTCAAAGGTAGAGATGTCCCCAAAAGGTGAAAGATTCTTTTAAAAATAAAGTAAAGAAGATCTCCAAGTAAGGTGCTGCCTGTCTCTCAATTTTGTGAAACCCCCCCCCCCCGATCAGAACCTGGGAAAAGCAGTTCTGTTTTTTCCCCTTTGGTATGTAATCATTATGGACATGCTGCAAATAAATAATTTAGAGCCCAATCCTATGCATTTGGTAGGAAACCCCTACCAAATTCTCAAGTCTATTCCTTTGCAAGTGTAAGGAATCATCTATGACTAAAAATGAAATCCTACTTGGAACTACTGAATATTCTTACCCCAAAGTGCTTGTTAAGCCAGGTCTCACATCTGTATTAAATACCAAGTTGGTACAAAGCCAAAAAATCTTTAGCACTTAGAGATGTTTTTAATTCCAGAGGCATAATTCATTCCAAGTTTAGCACCATAGAATTTAATATTAAATATGTTTTGTTTAAACACTTGAAAGTTGTTGAACATAATACTTTGAATATTTATAATCAATTGCTAATGAAAATACAGCTTTTCTGAGTGGTGCTGGAAGAGTCTTATACAGTGTGCACCCTTATAAAGAAAATATTGTAATCTCTAGCACACTTTTTCTGCTCTTGTGTACTGAATGCTTAGAGGGAGAGTGGAACAATATTGAGGTCCCCCAACCATGGGCTCTATCTCACCCTGTGTGCATTCAGTGGAAGATGTCAAAGGGAACTGTACACACATGCAGCTGTATGTTCATGGGGTCTGTCATACAAGTGGGGACCCTGATCATGCAAGTTGTGATAGTGTGGATGAGCCTATTCTGATATACCTATATACATGTACAGGCAGCTTTCACACTTTCTGCTGAATACCTAGAATTTAGAGGGCAAGCCAAGTGGGCACAATCCTGCCCACTCCTTCATGTGATGAGTGAATTCAATTTAAAAAGCGTGAAAAGGGCTCATGTGCGTTCTACATTATAGCCCTCTAAAAGGGATGGTCTGATTGTTGCATAATCTACAACAATTGTTCTTCAAAGGATATTGGCCTCCCCTGGCCTCCTTGGTTTTACTGGGCCACAAGAGGTGGTGATGGCATCTGGTCTTGATGCCTTTAAGAGGAGATTGGACAGATTTCTGGAGGAAAGGTCCATCGTGGGCTATAGGCAATTATGGATTGTGCAACCTCCTTACAAAGGCTACTGGTACCGGGTGCAAGGGAGTGGCAACAGGATGCAAGCATTTTGTTGTCTCATGCCTTCCTGGGGCACCTGGTGGGCCGCTGTGAGATACAGGAAGCTGGACTAGATGGGCCTTTGGCCTGATCCAGCAGGGCTCTTCTTACGTTCTTATGTTCTTATGACTTCGTTGACAAAACAAATAGACAAATAGAAGGGTCCTGTTGGATCAGGCCAAATGTCTATTTAGACCCGTATCATGTTTCCCGGGGCCAACCAGATGTCAGTATACCTGAATGTGCTTAAGCTCCCATGCATGGCATTTGGAATTCTGTAAGACAGAAGGTTTTGGATTTTGCACACAGGAGCTTTTTGGTATACATGCATCTGTAAAGAGTACAAAAAATCTGATCGGTGCATGGAAGTTAGAGGCAAGACTTGCTGCAAGTCCCTTGTGCCCCATTTTTCTGTTTGGACCTGGATTTGGAATGTCTGCACAGAGCAAGGGAAAAGGGTTTGGTCTAGGCATTTCCCACAAGATTTAATCAGTATAGTGGTCTGTTTTGTTTTGTCCTACAAACCTGAAGTCTGAGAATGCTGCAGGCCAGGTATATTTTTTGCCACCTTGTCTGTTAACAGTTTCGTGGTGGCGCAGCAGGTTAAACCGCTGCTGCTGGGTTTTCCGACCGCAAGGTTGGGAGTTCAAGACTGCGTGACGGAGTGAGCTCCCGTTGCTTGTCCCAGCTCCTGCCAACCTAGCAGTTCTAAAGCACCTAAATGCAAGTAGAGAAATAGGGACCACTTCGGTGGGAAGGTAACGGTGTTCCATGTGCTACGGCGTATAGTCATGCTGGCCAATGACCATGGAAGCTTGTCCTCGAACAAAACGCCCGCTCTACAGGCTTTGAGACAGAGATGAGCACCGCCCCCTGCAGTCGGTCACGACTAGACCATTCGGTCGTGGGGAAACGTTTTTACTGTTAGCAGCTTAGGCCAACAGTAAAATATGCCCTTATGTGTGGGAGTGTAAATCAGCTATGGAACAAGACTTTATAATTTCTTTTGCTTGGACCAGTTCAGTCTCCCTAAAGTGTAGATCCTGTTGTTAATTATAAATTGGTATATGTTGATGACTACAGCAGCAATTCACTCTTTACTTGGGCAGCTCTCCAGTTTGCCTTTATTAAGAATGTTGCTTGACTCATGAATGACTGAGGGTTGCAGGGTTTGCTGTGGGGGTGATGTCAAGTGAAGCAAGCTCACTACAGTGCTCATTCACAAATCCTCTGCTTTCCCTTGGAGACTGTTGCTAAACAGTCAGTTGCTAGGCAACAGAGAAGCATTTTTTTGGTTCCTAAGTCCATTTTTTTTCTTTTTTTGCCACAAGGGGAAATTGTATCTCTTGGCTTGGATGCATGTGAGGGTTCTATTGGGTTTTGAGGGTATTTCTGTCCAGTGCATCTCCCTAGCTGCACCAAGCCCCTTCAGGGAACATGCTGACTCATCATTTTTGTCATCACAATGATGTTATTTTTCATAAACAACATTGATTTTCCCAAATGAACCAGCAGAAGGCATCAACCGAAAACTACATTTCAAGGGATACTTTCTGATTTTAACTAGTTTTTATACAATCTCTCTCTCTCTCTCTCTCTCTCTCTCTCTCTCTCTCTCTCTCTCTCAGGGAAAGGGAGTGAGAGCACATCCTACTGAAATGAACAGGGGCTGTGAATTGTGCCAAAAGGTTTTACAATGAGCCCATTTTGTTGGTTTGTGCAATACTGAAAAATGAAACTAGTGAATGAGTGCTTTGTTAAACATTAGTTTGACAAGGATGTGTAGGGAATTGCAGATGTTCTTGAACAGGAGGCTGCCTACGCAGCTCATCTGCGCTGCTCTGGGTGTCTGGGGAAATTCATGCATTGTAGGCTACCTCAGAATGCCAGATGCAGGGAAGTAGCAATGAGATGCCAGCATCTAGTTGTCTTGTGTGCTCCCTGAGGCATCTGGTGGGCCACTGTGAGTTACAGGAAGCTGGACTAGATGGGCCTTTGGCCTGATCCAGTTGGGCTCTTCTTATATCTCACTGTGGGCCAAGTTACATGTGACATTAAGGGCCCAATGCTATCCAAACTTCCAGTCTTGATGCAGAAACCTGGAGCTGAAACACAAGACAATTCATGTGACAAACACAATTCATGTGTTGTATGAATTTTTTAAAAGTATTACGAGAAGACCACCATTCATTTTTCCAAAAATCTTGTGTAATTTTCTCTGGACTGACTTTCAGAACCCAAAGATTACGTTGCTACCTGGTGGGAGAGTTGAGAGGCTTCAAGTTATTACAGTATTTTAGGCACACTTGAGAGTATGTCCCATTGAACTCAATGGCTTGCTTCTGAGTCAACATACATAAGATTGCACTGTTAATCTGTTTTGCTTGAAGATGTTTTCTGGTAATTTCATGTTTTAAATCATGTTATGGTCTACCTTTAAGTTGTGAAAAGGCTGGGATACAAACGTAAATAACATTATGCCTTCTTTACACCTAAGCAATACCTTTTGGAATGTCAGAACATCTGTTTTCTCTTTTAATTTTTTCAAAAATAGTTTGCACATGGTGGGGCTGTTTCTCAAGGGATTAGGATGACACTTTGTGGCTGATCACATGTGTTGCATGCAAAAGGTCCAGGCCAGTGGTGGGATTCAAATAAATTAACAACCGGTTCTATGACGTCATAGCCGGAGCAAAAAAAAAACCCGAAGCCAGCCGAGGTAAGCGAGTGGGCGGGGCCCGGCCATTTAACAACCGGTTCTATAGAACCTGGGCGAACCCCCTGAATCCCACCACTGGTCCAGGCTCAACTCTGCCATATCCAGGAAAGCTGGGAAAGGCCCCTATTGAAACTCTAAAGGGTGACGGTCCATCAACACAGATGATATTGCACTAGATGGAAAAATTATGTGATTGTGTATATTCATTTGGTAATGAAAAGGTTGACTGAGAAAACTAAAACAGCCTGAAATGTGTGGGTGGGTCTGCTTCTGCAATCTGCTTTCTCTCTGAACTATGGCTTTCCAGTTGGTAGAACTGCGGTGCCCAAAAACAAACTCCAGCTCCAATGTAAAATATTTTGGATGCAACAGAATATTGTAATATGTGCATAATTTTAGATTTAAGTGTGTTATGGTTTTATTTATAAACACCCCATTCCACCAGTCCCTGCCTCACCCACAACTGCCATCTTCCCCACTATAATGTCCTATGGCGTACTGTAGGCCCTCAATTTTCACAGGGGTTCTGTTCCTGGAAGCCCCGCAGGTACTGAAATTTGAAGGTATTCAAACTGGTGAATTTGTGCCATCCACCAACTTTTGACTGGAGCTGTTATTCCCAAGAACATAAGAAGAGCCCCACTGGATCAAGTCAAAGGCCCATCTAGTCCAGCTTCCTGCATCTCGCAGCGGCCCACCAGATGCCTCAGGGAACACACAAGACAACTAGATATGTGCATCTCATTGCCACTCCCCTGTATCTGGCACTCTGAGGTAGCCTAACTCTAACATAAGGAGGTTGCACTAACCATCATGGCCTGTAGCCTGTGATGGACTTTTCCTCCAGAAATCTGTCCAGTCCCCTTTTAAAATAATCTAGGCCAGATGCCATCACCACCTCCTGTGGCAAGGAGTTCCACAGATTAATTACCCGCTGGGTAAAAAAGTATTTCCTTTTATCTGTTCTCACTCTCCCAACACTCAATTGTAGTGGAAGTCCCCTGGTTCTGGTATTGTGAGAGAGGGAAAAGAATCTCTCTCTAGCCACTTTATCCATCCTGTGCATAATTTTGTATGTCTCAATCAAGTCCCCCCTCAGATGCCCTTTTTCTAGGCTGAAGAGCCCCAAATGCTGCAGCCTTTCCTCATATGGGAGGTGCCCCAGCCCCATAATCATTTTGGTTGCTCTCTTCTGCACCTTCTGTAGTTCCCCTATATCTTTTTTAAGGTGTGGCGACCAAAACTGTACACAGTACTTCAGATGTGGCCTTACCATCAATTTGTACAATGGCATAATATTATTGGCCATTTTATTCTCAACCCCTTTTTTAATTATCCCAAGCATGGAATTGGCCTTCTTTACCGCTGCTGCACATTGGGTTGACACCTTCATTGAATTGTCTACTAGCATAAGAACATAAGAACATAAGAACATAAGAAGAATGGATCAGGCCAAAGGCCCATCTAGTCCAGCTTCTTGTATCTCACAGTGGCCCACCAGGTGCCCCAGGGAGGCACGAGACAACATCCTGTTGCCACTCCCTTGCACCCGGTACTCTGAAGTAGCCTACTACTAATGTAAAGAGGTTGCACAATCCATCATGGCCTATAGCCCACAATAGACTTTTCTTCCAGAAATCCAATCCCCTCTAAAGGCATCTAGGCCAGATCCCATCACCACCTCCTGTGGCAAAGAGTTCTACAGATTAACTATCTGCTGGGTAAAAAAAGTACTTCCTTTTATCTGTTTTAACTCTCCCAACCCTCAGTTTTAGCGGATGCCCCCTGGTTCTGGTGTTTTGAGAGAGGGAAAAGAACATCCCTCTATCGACTCTATCCCTTCCGTGCATAATTTTGTATGTCTCGATCATGTCCCCCTTCAGGCGCCTTTTTTCTAGCCTGAAGAGCCCCAAATGCTGCAGTCTTTCTTCATTAGGGAGGTGCTTCAGCCCTGTAATCATTTTTGTTGCTCTCTTCTGCACCTTTTCCAGCTCCACTATGTCCTTTTTTGAGGTGCGGTGACCAGAACTGTACACAATATTCTAGGTGCGGCCTTACCATCGATTTCTACAATGGCATGATAATATTGGCTGTTTTATTCTCAACCCCTTTTTTAATTATCCCAAGCATGGAAGTGGCCTTCTAAATTGCTGCCACACACTGGGTCGATACCTTCATTGAATTGTCCACCAGCACTCCAAGATCTCTCTCCTGATCTGTCACCAAAAGCTCAGAACCCATTAGCTTATAGTTGAAGTTTTGATTTTTTGCCCCAATGTGTATTACTTTACACTTGTCTGCATGAAACGCATCTGCCACTTGGCTGCCCATTCCCCCAGTTTGGAGAGATTCCTCTGGAGCCCTTCACAATCCCTTCTGGTTTTTCACCACCTGGAAAAGTTTTGTGCCATCCGCAAACTTGGCCACCTTGCTGCTTATGCCCGTCTCCAGGTCATTTATGAACAAGTTGAAAAGCATGGGTCCCAAGACCGATCCTTGGGGCACTCCACTTTTCACCTCTTGCCATTGTGAAAATTGTCCATTGACACCCACTCTTGGCTTCCTGCTCCCCAACCAGTTTTTAATCTATAAGAGAACCTGCCCTCTTATTCTCTGACTGTGAAGTTTAACCAGCAGCCTTTGGTGAGGGACCGTGTCAAATGCTTTCTGAAAATCCAGATATATAATATCCACAGGTTCGCCAGCATCCACATGCCAGTTAACCTTTTCCAAGAATTCTAAAAGATTTGTGAGGCAGGACTTACCCTTACAGAAGCCATGCTGACTTTCCTTTAGCAGCGCTTGTTCTTCTACATGCTTTAAGATTTTATTGTTGATGAGGCTTTCTACCATCCTTCCCGGAACAGAAGTTAGGCTGACTGGCCAGTATCCTGGCCCTGGCCTCAGAATGCCTTATAAATTCATAAAAACATCACTTCTGGTTTTTGATGAAATCTGGAAGTTACTTTTTTTGTGTGCCAAAACAGCCATTCTGAGGCCCGCAGTGGCCACAGGTGGCCTCTTTGGGTCTCAGAAAACCCTCCAGTTCACAGTTCTGATTGAGTTTGAAGGGTCCAGGTAGGTTGGGGGGATTTTCAAATCCATGGATTTTGAACTCCTGGATAATGTGGGCCCACTTGTTCTCCTTTCTTAGTTTTTAATTTTTCCTGACAGTTATTCATTGTAATTTCAAATGTTTAAGCACCTAACACAAAATATTAAAAATGTGGGGAAGGTCTGAAACTTACTGTGGCCAAAATTTCTAGATCAAAATATTTTAACATGAGTTAACTTTCCTTTATCTTGGATGACTCATCTGAACCAAGATTTCTAGAAGATTCTATCTTGTAGAAAACAAACATTTCTACTTTGACACAGGAAAGTGCCTTTAAAGTGCTACTGCCCTTTGATTGGAATTTGGGGAATGCAGTGTTATGATCTCAATGGCAGTGGGAATCTGGCAGTACAGCACTTTCTTCAAAGACAGATGAGGGGCTTTGGCCGAAATACTGTATATCTCTGATAAGGTTGTGTTTATGTTTCCCCTAAAGGCCAGAGTTGTTCCTCCCTTCCCCTCTCCGCTTCATGAAGGGAAATTGGAGTAATAAGCAGAGATGAGCCTATATCAAAGGCATATGATCCCAAAGGAGTGCCTTGCTAATTCAGTCACTGTGTTAAGCTCTGGGTGGGTGTGACTCTGGGCCTGGAACTTTGCCACAACCTGGAGTTTCTCTCTCTTATTCGTTCCATGTGATGCTTGACATGAAATATGAGCACCTGTGTCATCGTCAAAGCATCACTTTTCACACAGTCTGTGGTGTGTTAACATGAAATTCCTTGCGGGGCGATTTGGGTCAGAGAGGCCTCACTGATGGAAGTTGTGCTGGCAGCTTTCCTCAAGGTGGCAGTGATGTACCGTTCAGAATTTACTCCCAATGAATTAAAACTGGTGAGCGTGGAAGGCGTTTTTCATTCTGAAGGAGCCATTTCATTTCATTTCATGCTCATTTCAAGAGCGGTACCTGACTCACGTTGGAGCATAAATGTTAAGGCTTGCCAGAACTGCATACAGCAATTATGCACCTCAAATATCTCCAGTGTAGGAATGCTTGTGCTACTTTGTTTATTTTATAAATGCTCTTTAGGTTACAGAGTGTTCTGTGGCTCTTCTATGAAAGTTGAGGATAGAATGAGACCATGGAAACACTGGAAGATTTGGGGGAAGTTCTGAGGTGGGGGTTGTACTAGTCCTAATCCTCTCCCACTCCCATTATTTAACTGTTGCTGCTTTTGCAAACAGAAATCACAGTTCAGATGAAGACTTGCTCCATCTAATGTTCCTAATTGATTATTTGGGGGGAGGGGTTGATAGCTGGCTTTCTGGAGCCATTTATCTCCTGGAAGTTTTTTTTTTTTTTTAAAGTCTGGCACACATTCTTATATGTCAGAAAAAAGGGGGGTGGCACAGTTATGGAAAGCAAATAAAACAACAAAAACTTCTTGAGCCTTTTTTCTGCAGTTGCATCAGTTCCTACCATGGAGTCTTTATAGAAGTAATGTTACAAGAGGATATTACTATTTTCTGCAAGAACCCTGGACTATTTCAAATGTGTCCAGGTATTTTTTAATCCTTTCTTGTGGTTCAAAAAGACTTCCGACCCCATTTTCTTGAAATAAGATTAGGTGATTTTGTGTAATCAGTTTACGAAAAGGAATGCCTTTTTGTGATGCTGCATAAGGCACTGGAGCAAACAGCCAGAAATGCTGACGTGAGCATGCCTGTATGCAATCTTTTGACAAGTGCCACAAAGCTGCAGGGAAGGTAATTCAAAATCAAAACAAACATGAATATCTGGAGAGAACAAAGAAAGCAAAAATGGTTTTTTCAACATACAAAAATGAAAACAAGGCAGAGCAAGAAGTTTCAGCTGAATTCAATAAATGAGGTTCTCAAATATTTATATAAATAAAAAGAACTTGGCACCCCTGATGCCATCAACCAATCTCAGGGCCATGCACATATTTAATCTTTAATTACTCAACTAACAGCCCAATCCTATCCAGAGAGGACAGGCGGCCTGTGTGGTATACAGCGCTGAAAGTGAGCAGGCCAGAACCCTCCTCAGGGTAAGGAAACCGATGGGACAGATTTATGGAGGAAATCGCCATCACTGGTTACAAACCGTGATGGGTATGTATAGTACAGTCTTAGCTGGTTGCTCATTATGAGGACTGGGTTGGAATTTTTCACTGTCATCTGAATTGGCCACAGATGGTAAGTTTTTTTGCCTACCCCAGACTGGCAAGGGAGTGCTGGTGTGTTCAGTAGGTTTCATGTTTTAAAATGCAGCATCTGGTGGGCCACTGTGAAGTATAGGAAGCTGGACTAGATGGGCCTTTGCCTGATCCAGCAGGGCTGCTCCTGTGTTCCTAGCATTCATTACCTTATCCTGTGTCTCTTACCCCAGGTTAAGTCCCAGCCTGTCTAATAGGGCTTCTCAGATCAGCATTAGCAAAATTGCAGGTGCAAGTCCAAGGTGCCCCGGTAGGCCTTTCAGGCCCAGTATGCAGCGGCGTCATTCACCCGGTACGCTGGGCGGGACTTCCCTTTGAGCGGCAGTCCGCCCGTTGCGTCACGCCGCGTTCCACCGCGTTCCCGCCCGTCCCAGCGGGCGGGAAAGCGGCAGAACGCGGTGTGACGCAACAGGCGGACTGCCGCTAGTCCCGCCCAGCGTACTGGGTGAATGACGCCGCTGCCAGTATGGGAGTAGAATATAGTGTCCTCCTCTGTCATCCCACCCCCCCATGGGCCTAACAGCCCTTTCCCCACCCCAAAACACCCCTTCCCACCTCTGTCCCGCCAGCCTCTCCCTGCCCTTGTGCCATGTTTGGACCACTCTCAGAGTCAGGGAGGATAGCACGTTACTGTGTGCTGGCCTCTCTGGGAATGGTCCAAGCATACTTTGTGGTGTCCCTTGTGCCAGCCAAACTCTGCTGGCCTAACTTGTGCTGGCCTAACTCCAGGTTAGGATTGCATTCTCAGTCTATGGATTTGTTCACCTGGCTCCTAATTTGCCAACTTGCAGTATAATGCATGAGTTGCTAAAGCACAGCATAGAGAAAACATTTGTGGCAGTGTGGCTAGCCAGTAGCCACTTTAGGTGGTGGGCTTTGGCCATGACTCTCAAAACCCATTTAGCAATATAATACTAGTTGCTGGCTCATCAGTGTTCTGAACACTCTGTTTGGCTTCTACTCAGTAAGTCTATGGCATAATTGAATCAGGCTGACTGTCAGGCAAGTAGTAATTAGATCCTTGCAAAATACCACAGCAGTATTCTTTTGAGGGTTTTCATTAGACCTTCACAACATCCTTTCTAATTACACAAAAATATAAGCACATGGGAAGAACACACACACATGCATGCTAGTTGTTGCCCTTTGATTTATTGCTAGACTATAATAATACAAGCTGTATAAAAATATTTTACAAAAAGAAAAAAAATCACAATTAAGCTGGAGATTAAAACATTACATGGGGGGCTATAACAGATAAAACATTGCATTCCGTTTTTATTAGAACATTTTGAAAAAGCCATTTAATTAAAAAAATATATATCAGAGCAATTTAAAAGCTACTTTCCCTTCAGGTATCCTTTTTCATTTTTCAATACATGTACATTGCTAGCTGCAAAAAACAGACTGGATATTTAACCTGGAGAATGTGGAAATACCCAAAACTGTATATTAGTATTTATTTCCATGAGATCGAAATAGTCTATCTTCCTCATTCTGAATTGCACCTCTGGATGTTTTCACAAATGATGCTAAAACATTCCTTTGTTTTTAATCTCTCACTTGTGAATGACTGGCAGAAAGTGGAAGAGAACCATCTTTTAATCTGAATGAATATTCTGATTAGTGTAGCTCATTTAGTTTGCAGATGCTAGAAATCAAAATTATTGATGATACTGAAGAACATGGCATAAGGAGAGTCCTGCTGGATCAGATCAAATGTCTGCTAAATTCAGCATCCTATTTCCAATAGTACCCAGACAAATGCTTCCGGGAACTCTCACAAGCAGGACATGAAGGTTATCGCCCTCTTCTCCATTGTCCACCAACAATTAGTATTCAGGGGCTTATTTCCTCTGAGCCTTGAGGTTCCAATGTAGCTATCATGGCTGGTCAACTGTTGAGAGACTGATCTATATCAAGATAGATCTGCTTCTGAAAACTTCCTATATTCAGTATTTTATTACTGAACAAAAGCAGGACTATTTGGCTCAATGTACTAGTTAACCTTGCATTTTCAGTTCTAGAAGATGCTGGTATCTAAAGTTCTCCAGCTCTGTTGCATCAGTGCATAAGCCAATCTGAGATAATCGTACACAAATGAGTACCAATAAAATCCATTCAAATTTAGTAGACTTCAGCCAATTGTAGCCTACAGTTCTATCGTTTGCTGGCAGCATGTCTTAAAGGATGGATGACTTGTTCAGTAAGAGGGCCATATAAATGCATCATAAACTGAAAAGCTGCTGCTAATTGGCATATACAGGATGAGCATCCCTAATCTGAAAATGAAAAAAAAAAAAACGCATGTAAATTCTAAGTCAGGAATGATGGTGATGCCAAACAACCACAGATTGTCCATGTGGCTGAGGTAATGAAAGCTTTGCTTTCTGATGGTTCAATGTACACAAACCTTGTTTCACACACACATTAAAATATTGTTTCAAATAATCTTCAGGCTATGTGTATATTTGAAATATGAATGAATTTTGTGTTTAGTCTTGGCTATCATCCCCAAGATATATCATTATATTAATGCAAATATTCCAAAATCTGGAATCCGAAACACTTCTGGTCCCGAGCATTTCAGATAAGGGATACTCAACTTGTATTTCTAGTTGCGTGCAGTTAACACAATTTTGCATATCATTTGTCTTGAACATAGAAAGTGCTGATCTGCTCTGGGTTCCTATAGTGAGTGGAATTCATAGGAAGCCTGAAATTCAAATTCCACAGAACACAAAGGAACTTTAAGGATGCAATCCTAACCTGGCACACAGACATGCACCATCCTCCCTGACTCCAAGAGTGGTCTTTACGGTGGCCCTAGTGCAGACCAGATTTTGCTGAATTAATTTGTGCCAGCCTAACTGCAGGTTAGGATTGCGCTCTAAGTGTGGTATGAACTCCATTGCGCTGAGTATTACAATATATTTTTCCAATAGTCTTTATCTTCACATGTGAAGAGCCTGAGTTAACACTTTAACAATCTTTTAAAATAGACAAAATCATAAGAGTTGAAAAACAACTGAATTTGAACAGCCTGCAACCTTGAGGCCTTGAACTGTTATAAAAGCCAGAATTCTAAAGTTTCTGTCGATTTCTTCAGACACACAAGACCCTTGCAGAAGGCATTTGGCATATCAGCTGTCAACTTTGATCTATATAAATTTGTACAACATTTGAAATTGGATGCAATGACTTGGAGGTACTAGAGTGGTTTTTTTTTACTTTTTTTATACATAAGAAGCAAGTAGAAATGGATACAACAAACTTTACACTCGGCTATAAAACTGGATTATTGATTTGTCGATGAAGCAGATAACTGTTTGCTGCTGTTATTCAACAGTGCTGAAATGAGAGAAATGCAAAGCAATCACAAATGAAATATTTAATGGAGCACACTGTTTGTGTTGTATGAAATGGTCACATTCTAATGACAAATCAAACCGTGGTTTGATTGCTTGAACTGACCTAGCATGTCAAGGAGCATCCACCATTCCAGAGTTTTAAATTTGGATAAATGAACTCATGGATCATGCCAAACATCTGCTAAAAGCATCTACAAAAGATAACATGTAGCCTGCGTTTTGGGAATTACTTTTGAGCATTTCACTTTTTCTAGGAAAGGTACAAATATCTCAGCTACAGGAGCACAAGTAATGCAAAACAAGTGCTCATACAAGATAAGATTCTATGGAAAAGTATGAATGGAGGCAGCCACTGTAATCAGAAGGATCTGACTGTGCTCCTGTTCTCCATAAGTGTAGGGTGCAGGACCACACCTACTGATTTTTACAGAACTTGCTACCTACCTACCTACCAAGAGTGCTTATTAACACTGCAGCCTAAGAAAATGCAAACTGACTATTTATAGATACCAGCATGGAGGAGCTATTGGTAGCAGTTCAAAAGCATAGTAGACAATCTCTTCCTTAAAAAGATCTTATAATACAAAAAATATATATATATATATATATATATATAATTTTTTTCCCAAAAAATACACTGTGCTAGCTAATTTTGAAAATTGAGATATATCAAGCAGCAGCATTTTTTAATACAATAACCTAGTGCTATCTTTGAAAATATTCAACATTTGAAACATGATGTATTCCAAAAAGAAGAATGAAAGCAATACTATTTACATGGGGCACAATCAAGCCAAAGGGAAGCACTTTTTTTTATAGTGCCACTGATTTCAGGGGCTGTGTTAAACAAGCACTTAACTTTCTCTCCCTCTCTCTCTCTCTGAAAACTAATGGGATACATAGCCTATATTACATCATATTATAGAAGGCAAAAAGTGGGTTACTTTGGCTGGATTGTGCCTAAGGCAGTAGCAACTGAGTGCAAACCATAACTATTCAACATTCTTTTCACCACAAAAATCACATACAATGAACACTTTCATCTCATTGCCATTAAAATGCAGATTATTTTACAATTTGTTCAATCTCACAGATTAAAAACAAGAGAGAGAAAAGAAAAAAAGATCATTTCTAATTGCATGTATCTATTTAATTAATTAATTAATTACAAATGAGCTTCACACACAATTTCTCCTTTGGCTTTCCTGACTTCCAAAATGCATTCATAAATGACACACATTCTTCCTAACATCTGTTGCCACCCCCAAACACTTTCTGACTGTTTACATGTTAAGATGGATGACTATAATTTCTCCATATTTTATATTTGGTGCAAACGTTTATAGGAGCTCATCCTGTAATTTGCAGCCAAAGCTGTGATAGAAAGCTGGAACTTTTGTGTACATGTTGCATATACGTTAGCATGGTATAACATTGATGGAAAATGCATTACAGTTGTTCACCCTACAGACAATGCCTTGGAGGACTTTTGGTACAATGGCAGGAAGGTACTGTAGAGAAACATTCAGATAACTAAGGACAGACAGAATTTCCTCGTACGCAAATATGGCTGCCTTCCAGATAAACTGAGAACAAATTACTCACACAAGGCAATTAACTTGTCCAAGGTGAACTTGATGTTATGTTGGACACACGCAAAAGAGAGAGGGAAAGAGAAGCTTGCACTGACATTACAAACAATACTGTTAAAACTACCACGGAACAAAAATAGTACAGTACATGGAAGCTTTCAGTGTTATCTATGTTATGTATTAATGGTATCCGCTTGCTTTATAAAGAGAGAGATGTATCGCACTGCTTCTGAATGAGCCCTCTTGCTCCAGGCATAAATATACACCTGGTAACGGTTTTCTTGTTAGCAAGTAGTTGCTTGCAAAATGATGAAAACGCAGATACAGTAGGATAGCTTACCTTTGCAGAGTAGCCACAATAAAAAACCCACAAAAAGTATAGAATATAGTACACACATTGTCTGAAATTACAATCTAGCAGGTAAGGAGGACATTACAGGACACTGAATGCAACCTGCAAAGCACTGCATCTAAGTAGCTCCCATTCATTTCACTGGCATTTGCAAAAAAAGCTCCGAATGAAGCAATGGGGTCATTATAGCTTCCTATTGCTTCCTATGGTTATGTATTAGTTAGGCAATGTTTGTGGGAGCATAACAGCACCATCAGATGGCACTGAAGCTCTGCTTCTACCTCATCTCTGGTTTGATATTGTCATCTAAAATAACTTCCACACTAATATCAAACAGGATGTCTCCGATATGGTAATGATACGGATTCATTTCCAGATTAATTGGAGACATGTGACTTGATGTTAGGAAAGAAGGTGCATGCAGATGTAAAACATGCCATGATGTGATGGTAGGGGGAAAGAGCAAAGGCATCATTGCGTCTGACAATAACGCATCACATGATTTTAGCACACACAAACAAATATTTATTCTGTCTGCCCTGCAACCCACCATTTGAATGGAAATGTGAATTCAAAACATCCTTTTCCAATTGCAGTTTTTAATTCACACAAGTAAAATCTGTCTGTGATCGTCAAAAGCAGACAGAGTACTTGGAATAAAAACTCATTCATGGCCACATTATTATGGGATTTTGGCTGCAGTCATTAGGGAACTGGACTATAACCCTCAGAGTATGTTGGGTCAATGGTAATATTTTAGAAATAAGTAGCTGGGTGAGACCAAGTTTTAAAAGGGTAGATTGTAAAATGTAGGTTTAGGGTCCTTTGTTTTATTGTTCTTTGATTGTATAACACATTCAGCCCAAACCTAAGAATCATTTACTCAGAAGGAAGTCCTACTGAATTCAATAGGATCTTAAGCTCTATAAATATTGGTCATGATCCAAGAAACAATGTGCAACTAGGTCCATATCCCCAGCTGAGCTATGGGCTTCTATATCTTGAAGAGTAAGGGCCCAATCCTGAAGCCCGTGCAAGCTGTTACCACCAGCTCTGGTATTGTGAACTAGTTGTAAAGCATGCTCATAGCACCACTGAAGGCCCTAACACTGGTGCTGGGCCTCGCCTGTGACGCAAAGCCTTAGAGCAGCCGCGTTCCACAGTGAGACCATGCGTTGGTGGAGTGGCTTTTGGAGGTTGGGTAGGGGGTGGGGAAAGTGGGAGAAGGGGAAGAGAGGTCCTGGGAAGGGGCTGGGACTGGCAGTGGCTCTCACCACACATTCTGAACCCCTGTGTCAGGTTTGGAGGCACCATCTAAGTTTGGGCTGGGCCTGGATAGTCATTTCAGACTGTAGGACATTGTATGTTAGGTGCTTCATCCAAATGTTTAGATTGGACCTTAAGGGTGCAATCCTAACCAGCGCCGGAAAGGCAAGGCTGGCTGGCAGGCGCCATATCCGACACTGGGTCAGGGAGGGCTGGAGCTAATCCCTGTCCTGGAATGGGGCGGAGCCTCCCTCGCGCCAACCAGCTTCAGTCGGCGTGAGGGAGGCTCACCATCAGCGCTGTCAGGCCGATGTTACTCTTACTATCGGCCTGAGAGCACTAGTGCTGCCATGGGGGTGCTGCTCGGTGCCCCCGCATCAGCGCTACCGATGACACATCAACGCTAGGGGCATGCTTGGATTGCGCTGCCCATCTCCAACTCTTCCCCAGAGTAGGTGGCTAACTGAGGAGACTGACTGAACTAACACAGTCCAAACCTGTTACCGTTTTTCCTTGCAAAAGAATTGTTTGAAAAATAGGACTGCCATGCTGAGAAGATATCGACAATCTTTTCCTAGAATTTAAAAACATCCTTCATTGGAAAACACCTCTATCACAGTATAAAAGAAAATTAAGGATCCCTGAGTTCTTTGAGTGTTTTGTTATCTGCTGTAATGAGAACCAAAGTAGGGAATCTTGTGGCTGAATTACTCAGTTTTTCAACATTTCCTATCAATGGAAACTTGAAAGGCTGGCATCTTCTAAGGTTGCTGGCTCTTACCGCTTGTACCAGCAGTATTGAAATACAATGAATTAACTAAAGGCCCACAGTTGAATGATGGTGTGTGTGGACAGTTCCTTGTGCAGGTTGAGATGATTCAAGATGATTTTTTTTACAAAATTCTGTGTAAGAACAAGAGGGGAAAAATATCTATATTTGAGATATTCTAAAATTCTCATACAGTGTATTAATAATCTTGGGTGGTTTTTTTTGGGGGGGGGGAAGGGATGATCCAAATTAGATGATACCTAAAACATATAATGTGCCATTTTGTTTTTATTTAATAGTGAGCTTGAGGGGGTTGAAATGGAGTGTAAATTTGGTTGGGCTGGTAGGGAGCATTAGAATTGTGCCTATGCTATGGCTCCAATCTTAATTGTTCTCCCCCTGTGTGATCTGAATTGGGGGAGGGGAATGACTTTCAATTGACCCATATTAGAGAGATTTGGTGCACAACTAAATAAACACAAACAGGCATGTTATGCATTGTAACACACACATCTAATTTAACACAAATAGCAGATAGACAGCACAATCTAAAAAGAACCATTTTAAGTCATGATTTTCTCAATCAAATGTAAATTTACATATGTAATTTCTTTCACAGAAATCAGTGGCCTTTAAATTTGCTTAATTTGGGACTAAATTGAGCCCTGAGTTTTTAATCTCTTCTATTCCAGAGCAGAATATAGAGTTTATAAATTCTTAGTGCATGCAGGTTCCATCTCTCGGTAGGGCAGATAAAATTTCCTGTCTGAATCTCTGGAATCCCTCTGTCAGTAAGTGTCAATGAAACTCCGCAAGATAAACCAGTAAGACAGCATCCTACATTCCAGAAATTGAAAATATGGCTTTAGTGCATCCTAAGATCAGAGCTAGTGTGATGAAGCCGCACTCCAGATAAGACAGCTTACAGCTTCACAAGACACTTTGTGATTTCACCCCCCCCCTTTCCATTACAGCCATCCTCCTGTGCTACCCTGAAAGCTGCTTTGGAAAAACCTCGTTGTGCAGACAAGCGGGTGAGCCACTATTTGGAGAGGAACAACAGCCAAGCTGCATATGTCCATCTGCCCCCTTACGCTTCTCTGGCTCATTGTCCATGTATTAGTTTCTAAGCTATAATTTTAAAAGTACAATTCTGGAGCCCTTATTCATTTTTAGTTATGCAGGTACCTTTACAATTCATTTCGCATTCAGCACATATATAATCTTACTTTACTTCAGCCCGGGTTTCTGGACTGAAACCTTCTTTGTTCAGATTTCTCTCTCTCTCTCATACACACACACACGGAATGTGTGTGTGAGTGTGCATCTGTAGTCATACTAATAAGCAAGTTTGGTCAGGCGCACGCTTTGCTACATGAGAACAACATGATCTTTGGGCGAAAGGAAGAGTGTTCTTTTTGATGTTTACATCGAGAGGTGCCGGGTTGCTTAGTCCAAGCTGTCAGTTTGATGCCAGTGCATTGTTTCTGGCGTTGAACCGGTGCCTTGAGATGATCAATTTAAGGAAGCAGGAGGTTGACAGGGCAGGAGAAGAATCTAAGAGGTCACATATGGAAGTATTCAGTAAAAGTTATCTTGCAAATCTCTTCTTCTATGTCTGACTTCTGGCAGGGAGTCCAGAAAACTCTTTCCTGATAATTTCGTTAACTGTGAAGAAAAGAGGAAGGACAAAAAGAAAAAGTGTTATACCATGGAGGACCAAAGGGAACTCAAAATAGAGTAATGTGTGGTTTTCGGCAGAACTGCAGATAGCCTGTGTGGTCTAATGATCAGAGGCGTCATATCCTGAATTGGAGCCTTCACACAATCCTGAAGTTTCATTTGGTGGCCTCTAGCCAATCCCATCTTGCAACCTAACCTAACCTCACAGGGTGTTTGTGAGGTAAAATGGAATGGCAGTGGGGCAAGAACCATGTATGGAAGAAGAGTGGGACAAAAATGTAATACGGAAGACTTTGAGGGGGTGCACTATTATAATGCGGGATGTGGCAGGTATCACACTGCATGATTACTTTAACCATGTCCAGCAGTTTAGTTTACAGAGAATACCCTGTAAGCATGTTCAACTTTTTTCCCCACGAGCTTTCACTTTCCTTTCAGTCTTGGTAACTAACTATAGTGAGTGTTTGCAACTGCACCAACATCTTCAGTTGCTATCATTAGCACTTAGCCTCAACCACAGAAGCAGCTTTAAAAACTAACTTTGGATTGTTCAAGTGTCAGTGCAGATGCAGCACTAATCATAATTAGTCCTAAAACAGAATGCCTTGTGAGAGGTGGGGAGGAGCATCTGAGTCCATGGAGTACTTCTTGTTGCCTAATTGTGGTTAGGACATTGGGCATCCATGCCAGGCTACAGAGATGTTCAGTTATCTTAAAAATTAGTCGTCTGAGCAGAAATCAGGTACCAGTTCTCTTGTACCAGTTCAACATGCTGAATCTGTGAAACTGCTTGTACAGCTGCATCCTACAAAGCCTTACACAAGATGTGGATGGAGATGCACTAGGTGTATTTCAGCACTGAAGCAGCTGCATGCAGGTAATGCAGTTTGGGTACCATTAAGAGAAGAAGAGTGAGAAACAGGCAGATCTGACACACATACAATCTTCCATACTGTTCTCCTGTGCCATCCATGTCACTATACAGCTCCCCGTCATTTCAGTGAGTTGGCACAGGAGAATGTTTCCATGGATTGTGCTCCAGGTTAATCTGTTGGCAACTGGAATTTCTGCCTCAGACAGTGCAACATTACACGACAAAACATGAGCATTAATTAAAAGACATAACTATCAAGATAAGGTATAAGGGGCATGCTGTAGCGTGGTGGCAGAGCACAAGCTTTCTATGCAGAAGATACCAGATTCAATCCTTAGTATCCTCCAGGTAGGTTGCAAAACACCATGGAGAGCCACTGTCAATCAGTCAGTCAGTCCTGAGTAGAGATGTAAAATTTCCAGAAATTTTGAAGCTTGGAAAACTCCCCAGATTTTTCCGTTTTGGGAAAAAAATGGCAATTTTCAGAAAAATTGAAAAAATGCTACATTAGCACTTTTTTTTTCTTTTCCAGATTGGAAGGAGCATAAAATATGACTACGGACAATTTGACTTGGCATAAAATTATCACAACTAGCATATTAAAAATATAATATATCCAAACAAATTATTGCAAGCAGAATTTACTTTTTTAATATTTGTTTATAATCGTAACAAATGGAGCAACAATCTCCTGAACCGTTCACTAGTTTATGTGGAAGAGCCAAAAAAAAAAAAAAAACTCCACAAAACAGTTTTTAAAAATCCAGAAGTAACAATTATTCATATTTCCTCTCCATAGTATTAAATAAAAATAAAAAACCCGTTCTCATAACAAGAATTGAAGAGGGGGGAAGTATATAGAAGGGAGTGGGACTAAGTTTCAATGAATGGCCATGAAATTTAATGAGAGTCATTTTCTAAACTGTAATTATCAGTATCAGTTTCAGGGCGCAATCCTCCCTAGCACTAGAATGGCAAGGCCGGCTGGCCAGCATCATATCCGATGCTGGGTGAGGGGAGGCTGGAGCCTCCTGCGGCAAGGAGTGTGTGCTCCCTTAACGTAGGGGAGGCTCCAGCCTCCCCTATGTGCTCCTCGGATCTGCACCCGCTAAAGAGCGGGTGCAGATCCAAGCAGACTGTATGCCTTCTGGAATGGGCTTAGGATGTTGCCGTATGTCTACCTCCCAAGCCTGCCCACGTCCCGCCTTCCCCCACCCACTTTCTCCCTCCCGCGCCGAATCCCTGCGCCAGCCACCTTCCGCTGACGCAGGAGAGACTCGCCGTCGGTGCTGTTGGGCTGATGCTACTCATAGCATCGGCCTGACAGCGGGAGCGCCAATGTGGGGGTGGCGATTGGCGCCCCTGTGTCGGCGCTCCGCCTCTTGCATTGACGCGAGAGGGCAGGTAGGATTGCACTGACAGTCTCTGCTTCTGCAATTTTTTCTTTTTTTCAATTTCTCCAATTTTTCAGGAAAAAAAAAAGCTTCAGGAAAAAAACAGAAATTTTTTTTTCCAGGCCTTCCCATCTCTAGACTGAGCAGCATGAACCACAGTAGTCTGAATTGGTATAAAGCAGCTTTCATAGTCTTATATACTGGCTAGAAAGAGGATGCTGAATAATTTGCACTGATTAAGGTATGGCTGCAAAAGTACCTGTGCTTTGCAGACACACTGCACCTGGACTGTTACTGATACACCATTCTAATTTTTACCCCATTTTAACTGATACTGTGAGCTAGGAAGGGGTGAACTTTGTAGCCTGTATAGCTTATCCAAGTCCAGGATGTGTGGACATGTCTGCTTGGTTTCAAGAACTGGTTATGCCTCTCTTTCTCATTGGGAATGGTAAGGACTTCTGCCCAACACTGAAATTCCTTTCCAATCACTACAGAGCCCCCTTTGGGATCCAGTGATTCCATAAATAGTGCCCCTCTACATCCAAGCCTATCTCTATCACTTTAAGAGCAAAGATTTTCTTTTTAAAAGCAGCAACCACAAAATTGTCATGATCCTGAATCCTGGTACCTTGACAACATTCTGCGCTTTTCTAAAACTGCAAAATTGCAAAGCACATGCAACAACAACTCTGCCAACAACCTGCCAACCCTGCCAACAACTCTGTGTATCTGCCTCAAATGAAAAAGGGCTAACAGAATAGAGACCAAGTAGCAGAAGACTTCCATCATGATGTTGTTAAACCCTACATGGTTTAAATAGTTTTTTTTTTAAGCATCATTGGTCAAACGTGTCCAATCTTATCACAAGAAGACTAGAAAAATTGAAGTAGGTCTCTCTTTTCAAAGCAGCTCCTTTAATCAAAACAAAAGAACCCAGTAGAACATTTTATTTCATTTCCAAAAATTGGCAGCATGAATGGGGATTTTGTACATTGCCAGTCAATATGCACGCCCTTCAAGGCATCAGTGGCTAATATGCAAAGCAGTCATAGTCATTCAGGTAGAACATTAGCTAGTCTGTGGCTGCTCCAGTTGCTAATTACCTGGAAATGGCAGATCTAGAAAGAAGCACATGCCATAAACCGGAGGACTATGAGCAGTAGTGTCAGCCTACCGGTACGCTGGGCGTGTCTTCCGGGTGAGCGGCAGCGCGATCGCTGTGTTCTGTTGCGTAACGGCAAAAGCCCGCCCGCTGCAGCGGGTGGGCTTTCGCCGTTACGCAACAGAACGCAGCGATCGCGCTGCCGCTCACCCAGAAGACACGCCCAGCGTACCGGTAGGCTGACACTACTGACTATAAGCTACCGGAAGGATGCATCCCCTCACAAAGAACATGACGGCAAGATGAAGATCAACCTGACTGCAACTGTTGGCAGACAACGGCAGAGACTGTTTCTCCCTCCAGATCAAGAACAACCACTACAATATAATTGCCAGTTGCCTGGGGATATAGAACCCAAAAGGGAAGCAAAATTTGATTTCTGCCAGTGGCCAGAGGGTCCACTGGCTGTGTGTGGCAAAGTAGGTTTTTATTATTTATTACAAATATTTCTATATCTTCCTATGCTCTAAATAAATATTTTATTGCAACTGTATTATAATTTATATATAATAATAAGCTGCCTCAAATATAAATCTTCAAAATAAACAAACGGCTGATTCTCCACTTGAAAGAGACTTTGCATATTGGCCAAGTAATGATCATGTTCCACGTCTCCAGCATATACTAGTGATTTTCCATAATGACTGGGGTATGTGAAAAATCTCTTATTGATGCTGTTAACATGTACTGATTTTCCATGCCTTCATGCGTGCCCTAACAGTCTTTGGTATTTTTATGCCATCTCCATGGAATTCATTCATCACAAACATATATAAAAATGTAACCCATAGAACACCACAACAAATCTATCAAGATGAATACAGATTCAATATAAAAAGTGAAAAATAACTGGTGACCATTAAATTTCAGGTTAAAGTAGTTAAAACAAGAAGGAACGCAATGAGGTTTCTGATCAAAGAGGTTTCTGAAGGAGAGTTCTATTACTTGGTACAATGCCTCTGTATCAGCTCAGGTGGACTGTAAGTGTATGCTTACACTGAAATAAATCTGTTAGTCTTTAAGGTGTACAAGACACTCCACTGTGTTGTCATTTGGGGTGCTTCTTCACGTAAAGCCCATGCAAGCATCCTAGTGGATCTCCATAAACATAGAGGAGCATGTAGAAAGAATCCATCTTTCATGTTCTTTTTTAGAAACATTGGATGTTCCATTGTTACCTGGAGCCTCCAATTTCTCCCTCCAATGTCCTGTGAACTCCAAGTTATTGTGAGTCTTTTCTTTAGAAACACAAGTGAATGAATGCATTTAAAGCTATGTGTACACATTTGTTCCTACTGAGTTCAGTGCATAGGATTGTGGAATGTATACTGCACGTCACATTATGACTACAATCCTATTCACACTGAACTTGGGGCTTATTTGATTTTTGTTTTCATATTTGACTTGAGGACTTGTTTGTGCCTTTAGATAGGAGCTACCAGATCTGCTTGTCTTAGTAGGGCTGCAGTATGAGAAAGCAACCAGTGGGAGGTGAGATTGCTCTAGTTTCATAAGAAACAACCAAAGGATAACACTTTTTAAAGTCTTCCTGTTTTCTTTACCCAGGAAATGAGAAGAGCAGATCTTCAATGGAAATTTTTCAGCCTCTCAAGTGCTAAAAATAGCAGTTAGGTAAAAAGAGGTGGGCACCAACACTAATGAGAGAGTTGGAGGGTCATTTCCTTTCTGTAAACAAATAGGACGGAGCTGGAGGCTAGTTTATTTATCAACACATTTGTTCACATAGTTAAGCACAGAACACAATCCTACATTGTAGGGACATTTCCTTTTATTTAATGAAATAAACCTGTTTGAAAATGTGGCATTTTTCTCTGCTAAAAAAGAACTATGACAGCAGCAACAACAAAAGTGAGTGTGTGTGTGTGTGTGTGTGTGTGTGTGTGTGTGTGTGTGTGTGTG
>JAJKFI010000013.1:5176616-5310016 GCA_029204185.1 Lerista edwardsae
GTGTGTGTGTGTGTGTGTGTGTGTGTGTGTGTGTGTGTGTGTGTGTGTGTGTAAGTAACGGGGAATAGCTGGATGGATATACAGTATAAGATATTTAGAGTAACTGTATTTTAATAATTGTTATAATTTTAATAAATTATTGGATGATTGAATTAAAGTCAATACATGATTTTTTAATTAGCGTGAGGGAAACCCCTGCTTGATTAAAAACAAAATTAAACTTTATTAAATTTACTGAGGCAAGGGCTTCCGTGAATTATGACACCCAACTCAGAGTAATGCCTCTCAGTTCCAGGGGAATTAATGGGATTCCATTAAATCCTATTTTGTTTCAATACGAAGAATTGTCTGCTAATAGAAAATGACACCCAATAGAAAACTGGATGTCAAGGCAAAGGTTTCTAGCTTAGCCTTTGTCCTAACAGGGTAGACTTCTGGGCAGAAGATTTAGCCGAGAGGGTTAATGCCTCCATTTGCCCGAAGATAACACCTGAAGATCTCAAGGTCATGAGCTCGGGACTGCCGGAAGTCTCTGCGAGCAGCAGACCTTGGAAACTGCGGCTGATTAAAAAGCTGAGTTTCAGCTGCCTCGTGGGAGGAGGAGTGTGCTGAAATCAGCTGCATCTCTGGTGGCAGCAGGGAAGCCTCATCAGCCAGCAGACAACAGACGGGTGGCTAAAGAAAGAAGGCTAAATCCAGAAAGAAAGATCTGTAGGAGTGTTGTTCTTGGAAGATAGAACATTCTGTAAATTGTAAAAACCTTCGGGTTTGTGAGAAAGTCTGCCTATGTAAACCGCCTTGAGTTCAATCATTAGAGAAATCTAGTGATATTAAGAAAGGCGGTATATAAATAAATGTCGTCGTCGTCGTCGCCGCCGCCGCCGCCGCCGCCGCCGTCTTCTTCTTCTTCTTCTTGCAACCCAATCCTATTCTTCCTCCCCCCCCCCATGCCCGGGTACAGCCACACCAAAAATGGGTGCACTTTATCCAACGGGATGGGGGGATTGGGAGGCTTTGGCAAGGAAAGGGGATTTAAATAATGGTTCTCCATTGTGTAATAGTTCTCCTACTGTGCTAGTGATTTCTTGAGATCAGGAGCACAACTGCATAACATTAAAAAACTAAAAAGACGGCAACATTGTCTCCTACTTCAGCCTGCCTAAATAGTGAGACCTTTGTTAAGAGGCCAGATGAGGTGCGGTGGGTGACCCCAGCGATGGAGGTTGTCTCGGTTTTGGTGCTCTGCTTGTGGGATGCTTTCCCCAGAGGGGCTCACTTGATTCCTGCTTTGGTTTTCATTCTGGTGGTAGGTAAATATCTTTTTATGATCAATAAAATACCAATCTTAATGCCCAGTAGGCATACTTAGAATTGCACTTGAAATTGCCTTCACCTGCAAAAATATATGCCAGAAAGCACGGAGCACAAAGCACAAATGGTTTAACAACATTTGCATACACAGACAATTCACTTCTGTTTATCATGGTTGGTCCAAGATATGTCTGTGATCATTTTTGCATTTCTCTTTGTAGTACCAGTGATCGCAGTCAACTATGGGACATAAATGAACTCTGCAGTAAGAATCAACCGACAGCCCATTCCTAACCTTTGCCAGCGCTAGCTCAGCAGCTGCTGCACCAGCGCTAGCCAGCGCAAACGTGCCATAAAACACGTTTGCAGCAATTTGCAAGTAGGCTACAGTGGCAAGAAGGCCTTGTTGTCCCACCTATGCTGTATCTAGCCCAACGGCTGCTGGAGTAAGTAAGGGCTGCGCCAGGTGGCAGAGGGTGGGGAAGGATGGAACAGAGGCAGGAAGGAGAAGGGGGCAGAGGGGGCAGTTCAGGCCTGGGAGGGGACGATGAAGTAGGCCTCTGCTGTATCACCCACCAGCCTGAAAGCCCTACACATGGCTACTTGGACTTACACCACGGATTTCACTGGCATAGAGTAGCCCCATTGGGCAGGCTGGGGATCGACATGGTAAGAGAACATTTACTGCCTTACCCCAAAGAGCCCTCCAGCCTATCCAAATTCATTGCTTGATACAGCATAGGCCCCACAGCCCCGCTGTGTCAACGCTAGATGGGATTGGGCAGCCCACCAATGTCTTTCATGATCAGTCTCAATAAACTGGGACAGAGGGCAAGGCCAGCAAGTCTAGGGCACGTCATGATCTAAGTCAAGTCATTGAACACATGGAAGCACCCTGAAATGACAATATCAAAGAGAGCTGCCATTAATAAAATAAGGCTGACAAGGAGATTTGGGGCTGGAGATCATAGCACCATTGCATCATTGGGTGCAAATGGTTAAAAACAAGCCACTATAGAGCACCAACTTAACTTTATCTAGTGTTTCTTAACGTCCCATAGGCTAAATTTGTCCAGAGCTACTCCGTAGTTCAAGACCGTTTAAGTTCAAGATCCATTAACTAAAAATCCTTTATTTAACTAGTAGCTCTAAGAGCGCAATCCTAACATGGAGTTAGGCCAGCAGTTAGGCTAGCCAAGTTTGGCTGGCACAAGGGACACGGTAAAGTATGTTTGTACCACTCTCAGAGTCAGAAAGGCCAGGACACAGACGTGTGCCATCCTCCCTGCCTCTGAAAATGGTCCAAACACACTTTACAGTGTCCCTTGTGCCGGTCAATTTTTGCTGGCCTAACCGTGCCGGCTTAACTCCAGATTAGGATTGAGCTCTAAATGTGATCTTTCCTTCTATTTCTGCTGTACCTGAGTGCTGAATATATGCCTTCAGTCAATGTGACCAATGTCGTCACATCGGGCCCCGCGCTTCAGGGGCCCCCACACTAGCAGGGTGAGCATATTGCCTGTGGCTGCAGCTGGGACCTCTATGGGCTGTAAGTCAGTGGGGCGAGCAGAGCAGCCTTACCTTGGTCTCTCCCACCCGCCTCTGCCTCTGAACAGCCCAAAATGGGCCACCTGGAAGCAGTTGGCAGTGATGTTATGATATCACCACCAACTACTTCCACATGCCATGCTTTGCACATGGCACGAACAGCGCTCTTCTTGGTGAGTGGGGCCCCCGCAAGGAATGCCCCACATTGTGCCCTGCCACTGCTAGAGTTGGCCCTGCCTTCAGTGAATTATATTCCTTCAGTGAATTAGTAATATCCGTGTCTTCTGTCAACTTAGTCTCATCTGCTAACTAACTTTGAACTAATTCTGCTAGTCAAGTATGTGCTGTGCATAGCAAAAACACATACTGTTTTTTAAACTGTTAATAGCGGTCATTCCTCCCCCCCCCCACTATCACATGAAAGAGTAAACAACTCTTCCTGTATTCAGTTTTTCCAATTCACATATACTTTTATGTATGTTTGATGATTGCACAGCAGATATCTAGAGCTTATTATGACTCATTCTGTCTTTGCAAGGGGGGGGGAGAGGGAGATGGTGGTAAAGAGTCCAAAAATTCCAGAGGCCTGAATACTCCGCTTTGATTCCTGTAAATATCTAATAAAAATGTATCCTCATTTAGCCAAATGGCTGGGAAGACATCCAACAGATTAAGATAATCAGAGGTTTAGATAAAGGAGAGTGCTGTGTACATAGGATTACACTATTGTGGGCAACAGACACTGACAGAGAGTGCGCACACAAGAACAGCCTGTTTTCCACAGTACAGGCAAATTCACACAACTCAAGTGGGGTACCATACATGTTTTTATAGTTAATGCATTACACATTCCCCAGGCTTTCAAACAGTGCCACTTTTATACTACTGCATGTGCAAAACTAGCAACATAGCACAAGTTTGAAAAGCCACCATGCGCCTTTCAGTATCTTTGCAGTGAAACAGCGTGAGGTGCAATAATAAAGCATGCTCTGAAGCAGTCATGTGATCACTTCAGTGGATGTGGAATGCTGCACAATTCATTTTTACTTCACCAATTCAGTTGTCTGAATTCAGCCTGGACAGGGTTGCAAAGGTCATTAGACTTGTTGGCCTTGCCTTCCATCCCAGTTAATTGAGACTGATTATTAATATTTGCTGGATCAGGCCAAAAGCCCATCAAGTCCAGCATTCCATTTCCCACAGCAGCAACACATAGACAAGGTGGTCTACCAGCAGGGCAAGAAGGCTCATTTGTCCTCACTTTCTGCCTCCTTCAGCAACTGGTGTTTATTGAAAGGCATATCCTAGTACAGGTCATGCAGGCAGGCTTGCTTCCTCCTCTCTGTGCCAAATTTGATGAAAATTGAAATTTTAAAATAACCTTTTTTCCAATTTGCATACAACACTAGCACATACTTTTCAGGCTAAAAATGCTAGGGGCTTTCCTTCTTAGTAATAAGAATCGCATAAGTTTGTTTTTCAGTTGAAATCAGCATCACTATATCTTTTTTCATTTTGATCCTCCACAATGCTAATAAGATTAGATATTTTTTTAAAAAAAACTATTTTAATCCTATTCTGTTACTGTAATGAGGAATATTCTATTCACTGCCCATCCCAGAACTGCCTGGCTGCTGTGGGATGGAGCAATAGCTGCTTGGCTACTGTTGCTCATAATGGCAGCCAGGCAGTTGCAGGAGGTTCCACAGGAGAAGGGGACGTTCATCTCCTTCCCCCATGGTAAGGGTGCAGTGCGAGCGATGGGTCTGCTCACCTCTGCGAATGGCAC
Organism: Lerista edwardsae; assembly: GCA_029204185.1. Taxonomy (NCBI): domain Eukaryota; kingdom Metazoa; phylum Chordata; class Lepidosauria; order Squamata; family Scincidae; genus Lerista; species Lerista edwardsae. The sequence goes on from JAJKFI010000013.1 coordinate 5,181,265, forward strand.
ATTTACAACACCAGCGCGAGCAGTACACTCATTCCACTTGTGCTGGAGAGCTCTGGATTGAACCCATAGTCTTTAATGAAAAAGATGGCTTGGAAAGCTCTTCCTTATAAGAATGAGTGACAGATTTTGTTTAGTAAATGTTAATCAATGTTGTTACACCCTTGAGACAAACTATGCTGTCCCTTTTATTACTTTTTAAAAGGCACCTAAATTAGCTTTGGTGATGTATCAGATATATATTTACATTTAATATCCCAAATAAGTGGGCATGATTATCTTCCATAACAATTTGACTGAAAGGAGCAAATTCAAATCAACCTGAATTTTGGATGACACTCTTAATTTCCTTCACCTATCTCAATATTTTCAGAATAGCAATTATGGACATAACTCAAAGATCAAAATCAATAGTACATATGAAACCTCAATTTCCAACATGTGATGCTTTGAACGTAAATGAAAAGCCACTCAACTAATAAATTCAGCATACTCAAAGTACAGAACACCAATCATCTGAATAAGAAACCAGTAACAAAACAGGCTAGATGTGCGACTCCATACAAACTATGAGTCACTACAAATGGAGAGCCAACCTTGGGAATGAGCATGTTTTTTTGCACTGCACATGCAAACAATTGGTTAATGTTTGCACATGGTTAATGCACTGCACATGTTTGCATTGGTTAATGCAAACAAACCATAGTTTCACCATAAACCAGTGACTGAGCGACAAAGCAGTTGTGACAGCGACAACTGAATTTGTTCACGTGGTTGCCCCATTTGCACATGAAGCAGAGGTCATTTTTACAACAAAAGGGGTTTGTGGGTGAGGAGAGGAATTCTCCTCTCTTCCCATTTGTTGCCACAAGTAACTTTCTTTCAGCCTGGCTCAACAGAAGTGAGTGAAAAGTGCCTAAAGAAACAGTATGGCTCCTTCCCACATCAACAGTGCCCCAAATTCCTGGAATATTACCAGAGAGGAAGGGCAAGGCACTGCTGCAGTGGCTCCTACAACACTAAGGTATATCAGAAGAGAACCTTGGATGAACCTGCACAGAATGAAGCAATGCTGGACCTTTAACAGGTCCAGCAATGCATCATTGTTAATGATTTGTGCTGTACTTGCAACAAAAAAAGGCTGGCCAGCATAGGATCCCCTGGTTCAAGTCCCTAATCTTTGGCAAAGTTAGGGCACAATCCTAAAGTGAGTTAGGCTGGCATAAACTAAGCCAGCAAAGTTTGGCCGGCGCAAGGGACACCGTAAAGTATGTTTGGACCATTCTCGGATCCAGAGAGGCCAGCACACAGACATGAGCCATCCTCCCTGACTCCGAGAGTAGTCTAAACACATTTTATGGTGTCCCTTGTGCTGGCCAAACTTTGCTGGCTTAGCTTATGCCGGCCTAACTCCAGTTTAGGATTGTGCTCTTAATCTCCTTACATTCTCCTCGCTGAAGAATGCAGCCGATAAGACAACCCTGCCTTTGCAGTACAGCACTTGTCCCAGGCACAGGCTTCTCTCAGAAATCAGCAGAATGTTTTGCACACAAAACAAGTTCAGCACATGCATTAAAGGATCAGCTGCAGAAAAGAGGCCCAATAGCCAAGTGGTGTGGGGAGGAGGAAGGAGCACCGGGCCGGCCTTAAGCCAGTGTCGTCATATTGGGACCTGCGCTTTGGGGTCCCCCACACCAGCACAATGAGCATGTCGCCTGCTGCTGCAGCCGGGATCTCTAGGGGCTGTAAGTCAGTGGGGCGAGCAGAGCAGCTTTAAAATGGGCCTCCTGGGAGCAGTTGGCGGTGATGTCATCATGTTGCCACCAACTATTTGCAGGTGCCGCAGTTTGCATGCATCACCACAAGCGCTTTTCTTGGTAAGTGGGTGGGTGTGTATGGGGAAGGTGGGGGCCCCGCAGGAATGCCCCATGTTGGGCCCTGCCACTCCTGAAGCCGGCCTTGAAGGAATATTTTCACTCTTGTGGGAATTATAGTGTTTGAAATACCAGATGAACTTCAACTGTAGAGCCCACTGGTTTCAGAATAAGAATAGCTACCACTGGTAACTTCCAATGATTTTAAAGACAAGCATGTGTTCCCCTTCCCCACTTTGGGGCATCTTACCTACCCACCAAATATTCTGAAGTTGTGTACTATAATTAACCTTTCAACTGAGCAAAACCAAAATGACATTTACAGAAACCCAGAATCAAATAAAAGATCAAATAAAACCTGCAGCTAGACAAAAGTCAGGAAAATAGCAATTACCTTAGATTTTGAGTGCTTGGATCAAAAAACCACTGTCATTCTGTTTCATATAATGTTTTGTATCCAGCTAAGGTGTGTGTCTATCAGCTCTGAAAAAGATTTGCAAAACCATTTTTGAGAACGAAATGTAACCTTTGACCCTATTTTAAGGTCAAATGTTACAGTGCTTGACTTTTGTTTCACATTAAATGCTACAACATGAATTACTTGCGTATAAGCGACTAGCATTCACACAAATTGCTTAGAACAGTGGGCAAACACCTAAGGTACCTTTTCTAGGGTTTCTGTGTTCTGGGTACTCCATAAACAGGGTGAAAATTCCATGTGAACACACTAGGTCAGTGTTCAGGGATAAAACATGGGCTACATCCTTTGCTGATAATGATGCAATGTCATCTCATATCCTTGTTCATTAAAAAATAAAGCAACAAAAAAGATTACAGTATTTGGCTAAAGGGGTAAAACGTATTGGGCAACTGACTAATCTCAGCTGTGTTTCAGACAAATGAACCACATGGTCTACTAATGCTTGATTTCCCAATAACTTACTAGTTTTGCAAACCCACACAATACCTTGAGGCCTGCTGCCTTAATTTATTAGCTGAATCTTTGGTACATACAGTGCATGGTTTGTCCCTGGCCCCAGTATTTACGTAGTGATAGTATGACAAATATGTTCAACACTCTCAAGTATCATTCCCGCACCACTGAATTGCTGTAGCCTGTCCGCAGAAACATAAAAGAACAAGGTTTACTTCCAGGGCAAATCACTGGAAAGGAATCCTTCTTTTGAAATAATAAGCATTGTCCCAACCTCTCTTTGCAACATTCTGACCAAGGTGTCCCTTCAATTTTTGGTGTTTTTAAAGTGTATAACTTATTAGTATTTTTGGATCATTATAAAACCTTCATTAAGTCTTACACAAATGTTCTGCATCTGTATGCATTCTCTTTTACTCATCAAATACTATCCTTCTGTAGCTTGATTACCGTACAATATTGGCCAAAACAAGACATTGCTAATTAACCAAACAGTTCAAAAATTTATTAAGGAAAAAAAAACTTTCTGCAGTGGTGCAATGGTAAATTTGGCAGTCCAGGGGCTCTTCATGATGCTCCCATAGTCCCATCCCAAGCCCCCAAACTCATGTTTCCTTGATCACCAAGCACAATGGTCACTCACAACAAAGGAGACCCTTTGGCAACTTTAATTTACAGGCGTGCCCTGGTATCCACTGATTCGGTATCCACGGTTTCAGTTATCCACAGATACCCTAGATACTGGGAAGCTTACTAAAAAGATAGGGGAGCATCAAACAAATCTCTTTTTTTTACCTTGTGGCAGCAAAATCACTGATGTTCTCCATCTTTAAAAAGTATCCATGATTTCAGGTATCCACAGTGGGGTCTGCAATAGAACCCCAGTGGATACCGCACATGCCTGTATTTGCCTCTGAGGACTGTATGCAACCCTTTCATGGATCACTGCCTTGTCGTGGCGAAGGGGCTTGAGTAGCTCAATGAAGCTGTGAGCTATGCCATGTAGGGCTACCCAAGATGGACAGGTCACAGCAGAGAGATGGGAGCAGCAGAGATGGGAGTTCCAGACCACCTGATCTGCCTTCTGAGAAACCTTTATGCGGGTCAGGAAGCAACAGTTAGAACTGGACATGGAACAACCGACTGGTTTAAAATTGGGAAAGGAGTACGACAAGGCTGTATATTGTCACCCTGCTTATTTAACTTATACGCAGAGTACATCATGAGGAAGGCAGGGCTGGAAGACTCACAAGCTGGAATCAAGATTGCTGGGAGAAACATCAACAACCTCAGATATGCAGACGATACCACTCTACTGGCAGAAAGTGAGGAAGACCTAAAGAACCTTTTGATGAGGGTGAAAGAGGAAAGTGCCAAAATCGGTTTGAAGCTCAACATTAAAAAGACTAAGATCATGGCAGCCACTCCCATCACTTCCTGGCAAATAGAAGGGGAAGAAATGGAAGCAGTGACAGACTTTATTTTCCTGGGCTCCAAGATCACCGCAGATGGTGACTGCAGCCATGAAATTAAAAGACGTTTACTTCTTGGGAAGAAAGCTATGGTGAACCTAGATAGCTTAATCAAAAGCCGAGACATCACCCTGCCAACAAAGGTCCGCATGGTCAAAGCGATGGTTTTCCCAGTAGCCATGTATGGCTGTGAGAGCTGGACCATAAGAAAGGCAGAGCGTCGAAGAATCGATGCTTTTGAATTATGGTGTTGGAGAAGACTCTTGAGAGTCCCCTGGACTGCAAAGAGATCCAATCAGTCAATTCTCCAGGAGGTCAAGCCTGATTGCTCCCTGGAAGGACAAATGCTGAAGCTGAAGCTCCAATACTTTGGCCACCTGATGAGAAGAGAGGACTCTTTAGAAAAGACCCTCATGCTGGGAAAGATTGAAGGCAAAAGGAGAAGGGGGCGACAGAGGATGAGATGGTTAGATAGTGTCACCGAAGCAATGAATATGAAATTGGGCGAACTCAGGAAGCTAGTGGAGGACAGGGAGGCCTGGCGTGCTGTGGTCCATGGGGTCGCGAAGAGTCGGACACGACTTAGCGACTGAACAACAACAACAACAACAACAACTGTATGCAATGCCATATCCCCCCACACCCAGTCCTTCAACATTCTTCCTTATTCTTTACATACACTATCTACAGATTAACCAAAAGAGAATCAAGTGTCCAAGTGTGGTGTAATAGTTTATGTAGGCATTTTAGAATTAAAGATAAGATAAAGGTTTCCCCACGACCGAATGGTCTAGTCGTGACCGACTGTAGGGGCGGTGCTCATCTCCGTTTCAAAGCCTGTAGAGCCGGCGTTTTTGTCCGATCATGTGGCCAGCATGACTCTACGCTGTAGCGCACGGAACGCCGTTACCTTCCCACCAAAGTGGTCCCTATTTCTCTACTTGCATTTAGGTGCTTTCAACTGCTAGGTTGGCAGGAGCTGGGACAAGCAACAGGAGCTCACTCCGTCACACGGTCTCGAACTCCCAACCTTGCGGTTGAAAGCCCAGCAACAGCGGATTAACTCGCTGCGCCACCACGTCCCCTTAATTTTAGAATTAAGATGCAGCTAATGCATGTGAACCATCTCCATAATAGCATTCTCTTCATTATACGCCTCATCCAGATGGACGTTTCGTTGGTGCTTCTTCCCCCTGCCCAGCCCCAGCTTGCTTGTTTTCTCCCCTTCTGTCCCTTACAAACAGGGATAGAATAAAGATGTCCTTTCCTTACTAATACCCACTGAGCTGGTGGATAACTGTTGCTGTTTTGTGATCCACCTTAGTTTGCCACACAAATGGCAACAGCCTTGTCAATCATTAATGTCACACCTGAGCGTGTAAGTGATTAGCTGAAAAGTCATTACATTTTGGATGGCCAGAGGACTTTTACATAGTTAATCAGTTCAGGAAGCTACTGTATGCATGCAGAACACTTGATATCCCTGTAACCTGGTTTTGGGAGTATTACTATAAAATAAATGCAAATTATAAAGCTAACAGTCCAATCCAGTAGTTTAGACTGGCCTGGCAATGGTATGCTCATTCTGCTGTTGCAAACAGACCATAAGACTGCGCCATAAACCACTGCCCAACCCTATGCATGTTTACTCCGAAATAAGTTGCACTGAATTCAATTGGACTTGCTTCAATGTAACTGTGCAGCTTTAGAATCAGATGGATAGGGACAGACCCATGGTTGCCATGGAGGCCATGAAATCTTGAGCTGCAGCTGTTCCTAGGGCCTCAGCATGAACATTAAAGTCCCCCAGCACTAATAGGTGAGGGGACTCCAACACCACGCTCGAGATCACCCCGGTCAGCTCAGGCAGGGAGACTGTTGGGCAGCAAGGCGGGTGGTACACCAACAGAATCCCTATTCTGTCTTGTCTCTTCAGCACAACCCGAAGGCACTCAAACCCGGTGGACTGCTGAACAGGGTAGCTGGTGAGATGGATGGTGTCCCGGTAGACTATTGCAACCCCTCCTCCCTGCCCCTGTAGACGTGGCTGCTGCAGTACCCGGAAACCCCGCGGACAAATCTGGAAAAGATGGATACCTCCCAGCTCATCCAGCCAGGTCTCCGTTAGACATTATCTGCGGATTTTTAATCCACGGATTTGGCAGAACCTGAACCCTTGCCTCTGGAAGCTCTTCTGAGGCCTATCAAGGCAGCACACCTCTGCGCACTGCCTTAGCAGGCCTCAGAAAGCCCTTCAGATCCGACTGGAGCAGAGGGGGGGAGAAATCAGTGGGCTTAATTACCTATGGATTTTTTTTAATCCACAAGGGTTCCAGTAACAGAACCCTCACAGATAAAAAGGCCCCACCTGTATAGTCTTGGGCACATAAGCACTACGACACCAATTTGATCAAAATCCCAAGCTACATTGCAATTACAAGGTAATGGGCAGAAGATTTAGTCGAGAGGGTTAATGCCTCCGTTTGCCTGAAGATAAAGAACTGAAGATCTGAAGGTCGCCAGTTCGGGACTACCTCTGTGAGTGGGTGCAGACCTTGTAAAAACTGTGGCTGATTAAAAAGAGGGGGCTGCCTTGTGAGAGGGGGAGTGTGCTGGGTCAGCTGCTTCTCTGGTGGGAGTAGACAAACGTGACAAACATGTGGCTAGAAAGAAGACTAAATCCAGAAAGATCCACCTGTTTGTGGTGTTGTTCTTGTAAGACAGAACGTTTCTGTAAAATTGTAAAAACTTTCAGGTTTATGAATAAAGTCTGCCCATGTAAACCGCCTTGAGTTACAGTCATTAGAGTAATCTAATGACCTAAGAAAGGCGGTATATAAATACAAGTATTATTATTATTAATAATGTGAAACTGGTATAGCAGCACCATTTGCCCTCCCCTAAATAAGGCCTGAAGCATTTAGCAAATAATTGCTCTGAAAGAATAAGAAAAAAAAAATCCATACACTTTCGATAGGAGTAAGGGACACTAACGGAAATATACGCTAGTTTGAAGGGGAGAAAAAAAGAGTGATGATTAAAAGAAAGTTATTTGATGGTGTGGGACGAGGACAACACATGGTTTTGTAAAGCATAGGCAGATCACTGAAATACAAAACTGAGAAACAACTGAACTCGAACCATGTTTACTGAAAGTCCTGGTTGAGTTCACTGGAACCTACTCCTTTGTGAAAGTGTTTAGGATTACAGCACACAGTTTATCAGGATTGGGCCATGAACCAAAATTGTCGAGTAATGGACACCTCAATGGGAGGGAAAAGGTTTTTTTCTTCTATAATTGTCCCTCAGTCAGGATAAAATTGTCCTCAGCCTCAGCCTTAGGAATATACGCAGGTTGTGCAGTCCCGCACTTCCTTCCCCTGAAGTCCTTGGACATTTCCCATTTCCACCACCAACACTTTGTTGTCTCATTTCCTCAGGAAAAGAGACTAGGGCCTTTTGCAGGAGTGTGGGCAGCACTCTCCCCTGCCCCAGTACAATCCTATGCATACTTCCTGTGTTCACTGGGGCCTATTCTTGTTAAGTATTGAATAGTAATGCAGCCCTGGTTTCTCAGTTCAACTGCTGATGTTGTCCTTTAGGGGTCTCCAGAGTTTTCAGTGCAAGGGCCACATTGTACATTTTACAGATTTTCGCAGGCCAAAAAATAATCATTTTTATACATTTACAAAGAAACAATGCCATACTTAACTGAGAAATGATATATAGTGAGTAAAAACATCGACTATTTAAGAGCGCAATACTAACCTGGAGTTAGTCCGGCAGTTAGGCCAGCAGAGCTTGGCCAGCACAAGGGACACCATAAAGTACATTTGGACCACTCTTGGAGTCAGAGAGGCCAGCACACAGACATACGCCATCCTCCCTGACTCCAAGAGTGGGTCAAATGTGCTTTACAGTGGCCCTTGTGCCGGCCAAACTTTGCTGGCCTAACTATGCCAGACCAACTCCAGGTTAGGATTGCGCTCTAAGTTACTGTGGGCCAGATAACGTCTGTGACAGGCCAGATTTGGCCCTCCAGGCCATAGTTTGGAGACTGTTGTACTTCAATACAAGGGTGTACCAGTTAGAATATTATGCTGCAAATCCTCATCACATGGGGCCCAGAACATTGAAAGGTTCGCTGAAAGACTCATTCGAAAATGGAATTATCAAGCCATCCCTAGGTTGAAATGGGTCCTCAAAGTTGGTACCTCTGGGAAGAGCAGGGCCAATTTGGGTTGGAGACAGACCATGCTCTTTGAGATTTCTGAACATAGGTTGGCACTTTTTAAAAGAAAGCTCAGAGTGTTCGAAAGAAGAATGTTTGTGGTATACATGCTCATCCCACTTTGTCTCTGGGATAAATGGGCTTTGCAGGGTTTTGTGTAGTTTAAAAAACCCACCAGCAAAACACAGTTTCTTAAAAAAAAAACAACCCAAAGACAACAGCATGTCGAACGAAACGTGAATATGTCACAGAATACAGTGTCTCTCACAAATCACTTTCAGCTCTCTGAATAATTTGTCTCTGGCTAGTGTCAAAACAGGAATGTTGAGCTTACTGTATCTGTGAATTCCCCTTTGTGGTGCTTTGAATGAGTGTCAGTTGTAGCTGCTGGGAAGCCCCTCCTCTCGCTGGTCAGGCAGAGTTAACTGCAGACTTTGCTGCAGAAAGAGGAGCTCCTCTTTGATTCTCAGACTGGACTGAGAACCAGGAGAAGCACATCTCATGCAGCAACCCTCTTTGTCCATTATTTTACCACCTAGTATTAATCACTAAAATGCTAAATAATCACTAAAATATTAATCACTAAAATTAATCACTAAAATGCTATGCCTCTTGACCCAATTTTCAACTGGTGATGTAGACAGGATGACCACAAAGCGAGTCTCATAACTGCTTTCAAGTTTCCTTCAATTTGATTTCCCAAATATCTGATCCCCAACTCACACTGCTCTTGCACAATATGTTACAGCTCAAACTGTTGGAGTGGGGTACTATTTTCTAAGACCAACGTTGTGGGCTATAGCATAGCATTTTCAGGTGGTTTTTTCAAGTCACCCACCGTGATTTGACATGTTGCTGCATGCGCCCTGGAAACAACCCCCCAAAAGCAACAGGGGCAAATATTATATTTTTCCTTCCTTTAAGGTTTTTTTTTAAAATGCCATCTGCAACCAGCTGTTGAGAATCTGAAAACCATCAGGACTTCGTTTGCTTCCTATGGTTCAGAATTATGACGGCTGCTCCAGTTCCTGGGCAGACCAAATACCCTGCATGAAGCAAAACTGTCCACAATGCTGACTCTGGTGCTGCAGTTTTTTATACATCATGAAACAGCTGGGAACATCTGTAAAAAGCTATTTCACAATGGGTGCAATGCAGGTCAAAACCCAGGATTCACGTGTAGGAAAAAAGAAATGTTACATGCTTCTATTAAAATACTTTATACTTTAGCATACAAATGTCATTTAATTATTGATCAATCAACTCTATACTGGGTTTGGGGAGAGTGAAGCACATGTTTTTCATGCAGATAAGTGCCAGGTTCTATCACCAGGAAGACCTGGGGAAGGTCTGAAGCTCTGGCAAGCCACTGGCACTTAGTGCAGACCAGAGGTTCTCACTCTTCAGTCTCTGGAGCCCTTTACACTCCTAAAGGTAATCTCAGGAAGTCCTGCAGGTGGATGCATTGAGTCTCAGGAAGTCCCAGAGCACTGGCACATGCACTGGGTGGTGTGGTGCTGAGCCCAGTGCCCTTGGGTGTAGGGCAGAGGGCTCCAAACATTTTAGCCAGAGGGCAGCATCCAATGTCTGGCATGATGTTGCACTGTGTAGCTAAAAAGGCCACGCAGTGTTCCATAAATGAATATTGGTTAAATGAAAGCTACTCTTTCACTTGTTCAGAATCTTAATGATCCTTTCCTATGAGCACATGCTAAAATACGCAGAAGTCGTTCTTGAACTGTTATGAATGAGCTTTGAATGTGTGCAATGTTTTAAGGAAATAGGTGAAAAGGAAACTTTTTTTGAAAGGTATGCCATAGAGTCATTATGAAAGTGGAAACTTTATTTTTCCTTTCACCTGGAAATAAAAAAAAAATTTTTTTTTTTAAAAGCCTACATATCTACACTGAAACAAAAAAAAAAATTAGGAAAACTTATCTGAGAACAGGACTGGTTTTTAAAAAATGCCACATTGATTTCATGCTGTTTTCCAGGCGTAGACATAGGGCTCTGCAATGTCTCTTGCAGGCAAGCCTATCAGGGAGGAGGAGAAGGAGGAGGGATCTGAAATGTGCAGCCCAGTCCAGAAGATGAAAACACCACTGCTGTTTATAGAGGGAAACCCAAGTCGTCAGTCCAAATGAATTCCTGCACTAATCCATGCAGACTTCATGTTTTCCACCAGGCCTGGCCACTGTAAAGACTATCTTTAGGAGGCAGCACACACTGTGTTTGGAAAGAAGCCCCTGGAAAGAGGAGGGCGTTCATGCCAGCTTGGCAGGGCTTTCTTCTGGGTATGGAAAAAGAGGAATGCTCTCTCCTGGGTTCCCCCCACAGAATTCGAGGATCTCAATCCAAAGCAAAACAATGCCAAAAACATCAACACATGGCTTTCCCTAGCTCGCTTCTGTCAGTCTTCACAATGGTTTCCATAGAATTTGTTTTGTCATCATAACAAAGTTTGATCTAACAAGGCTCTACGGCGGGCTGCATTTTCTCTAGGCAAGGACATTCATTTCCTTGTTTGTTGGCCTACTACTATTATTTCATTAGCATTTGAAACTGCCTTATACCATGTAAAATCGCAGGTCCGTCTAGCTCAGTATTGTCCACTAGCAGCTGGCAATAGCTGTTCTAGGTTTCCAAGAGGGTTTCGGGCAGCCCAGTCCTGAGCTGCCCTACCGCCCGTGACAACCGCAATAGTCAAGCGGCTACTGCTGCTGCGTTCATCCCCTTCCTCTGGGGTAAGGGCGCAGCACAAGGGGATGGATCTACTTGCCTCTGCACCAGCTATTTAGCCGGCGTGGAGGCGAGGGCCGTGCGGCCCTACACGGAGGTTGAGATTGGCAGCAAAGGTCACTGCTGGTCCCACCCCAGAAGGGTCCCACCCCCTGCTCCTCCCCTCTCCCTGCCTAGAAAGGCTGCAACGCAGGCAACTAATGTACTCACCACTTGTGAGTGCTGCTTTCGGGTTGGCATTGGCCTGGCGGTCACCAAGCGCTGGTGGTAATGGCTTGCCACTGGCACTGGAGATGCCTTATGGCACCTTTTGCAACAGAAGCATGGGCGGTACACTTGTACCACCCACACTAAGCCCATTAGGATTGGGCCCCAAGTCTTTCCTTAAGATGCCATGGTTTGAACCTGGGACACTTGGCATGCAAATCATGTACATTCTCATTGAGGGTACAATCCTAAGCTACAGTTAGGCCGGCACAGTTAGGCCAGTGAAGTTTGGCTGGAACAAGGGCCACCGTAAAGCACATTTGGAGTACTCTCAGATTCAGGGAGGATGGCGCATGTCTGTGTGTTGGCCTCTCTGACTCAGAGAGTGGTCCAAATGCGCTTTATGGTGGCCCTTGTTCCAGCCAAACTTTGCTGGCCTAACTGTAGCTTAGGATTGCACCTTCAGTGAGAATGTACATATGCCCTCAGGCATGTTGTTGTGTGTCATTGATATGCCTGGATTTTGGAGGATACTATTAAGATCTCTGTCCCAAGGAGTTTACAATGTAAAACTTAACACCAAGAGAGGCTTACAGAGGGAGGCAAGGGTAAAGAGGAGAAGAAAATATGTTCAATTCAGTTGCACATAATCCACTGGGTGAAGCCAAAGCCCCCCCCCCTTCTCTCTCACATACACACACACACAACAGGAGGGATTCTGAAGGAAGTATGAGAGGTAGCATCACATAGATGTGCATTAGGGGAAGAAAGGGTGGAAACTTCAAAGGAGTAGGAGACTGAAATGGACACAGTAGAAGAATGAAGGTATGATATGACATGATATGAAAATGGATGATATGTCAGGCTATATCAGGCTAAGGGGCCAAGGAGATAAGGGACGGACGGACACATACACATAGCCATGGAAGATTTTCAATTTGGGGACTTGTGCTGGGCATGACTGTGGATGGGAAGCCAGGATAGGGATTTATAGGACAGGGCATCGTTTCTTCTGATCAATGAAAAAGATGAAGGATTTGGGTGGCCGCACTTTGGACAGAGGTGAGAGGGCTGAAGTGTGCCATCAGAAGGCCAGCCAGAAGAAGGCTGCAGGAATCAAGGTGGAAGATTACAAGAATACGAAGTAAAGATTTCACTGTGGAGGAGTGGAGTGGAGACGAAGACGGTCTTCTCACAGTGTTGTAAGAATGACAACACTTGGTGATGGATTGACTTTGAGGAGCACAACAGAGCAGTCAAAACCAAAGCTAAGATCTCATGCCTGATCAATAAAGTAGATGGTGATGTGAGGTTCAGACAACAGAGTAGATGGCCTCGTTCCCGGGCTGCACGGCTCCAATTTGGGCCACATGGCTGCCTTGGGGGTCCAAGGAAGCCATTGGGGAAGGAGGAGCCTCCCATGGTGAAAGGGAGGGAGGGAGGCGCCTTGCACCTGGCAGGCTCCGGTGAGCTCCAGTGCTGCACTGGATGCAGTGCAGGCCTGCCAGCCTGTCTGTTCCAGTGCAGCACAGAATTGCACTGCCTGAGGATTCAAACAGGCCTTCTCAGATCACTGTGGAAGTCCTGTAAGAGTCCCTCCATGGATTTCTTTATCCCCAGACTTCTGCATCTGTGGGGATTCCAGGACCAGAACCCCTGCAGATGCCAAGGCACAACTGTATCTAAAAACAGTTCCTGAATATACAGTAGGAATAATAGCATATCAGAGAGAGTGGTAAGCTGAACTGTTCTGCATGACAGAATCATTTTCTGTGTATAGGAAATCTCGTTTGGGGCATTCAAATGGGTGTCGTTTGGGGCACCCCTTCCCCTTCACAGCCTGAACTGGTTCAGTCCAAGAAAAGTGTTACCATAAGATTGGGGTACTCCTATAAACTGGCTCTTAGAAATTCATCTCAGGGCTGCTCAGATAATCAGTGCATATTTATTTCAGCAAACTGGGGCAGGGAGCAGATTTTAGGCTCTCCCCCCCTTCTCTCTAGGCAGTAAAAATAAAGCAAATTAAGCTTAACGCCAGGGCCAAAGGAGGCCTCCTTCCCTCTAATGCCTGTTGCTCCCTTGCCTCAGATAATCCCAATTAAACCTAGCTGGTTTTGTGTGTGCAGAGCATCTGTGTGTAGCAACTCACGTTTCCTGTCATAAACTAGACGTGCGCTGCATGTATCGCTTGCTGCATACACAAGAGGAAATGAATGTCTTGATCTGTTCACCACAATATTGTTGAAATGCTAGTAAATATTATGGCCTAGCTGTGATGAAAGGTTTGAGTTATTTGTACTGCTGGGTTGGGGGACGCTCTCTCTCTCTCTCTCTCTCCCTGCATACAAACAAGGAGAGGCTTTTTTAAAAATGATTTGTAGAACACAGGGAAAATTTTTGCTTACAAGGGCAAGCTCTAAGGGGGCCTCTACAGTGGCAGTAATTTTTTCCTGATGGGATTTAAAACGATGACAAAGAATTTGGTGACGCGACAGATGAGGATTTTTTTCCCAGGTGGTTGGAGTGGGCTAAGCAGGGTTCTCACTATCTGTACATATACTCATCTCACTTTTACCTCTCCTGTCCCAGATTACTATGTTTTTAAAATATGCAAAATTTGTTTGATTCAAGGTGGCAGTGAGAGAAAAGAAGTGTGTGCGCGCGTGTTTGCGTATGTCAGAAGAAGTGGTATTTCAAGGCACTTTTAATTTGATAGGCAGTATAGTGCATGTGGGACGTGGTGGCGCAGCGAGTTAATCCGCTGTTGCTGGGCTTTCAACCGCAAGGTTGGGAGTTCGAGACCGTGTGACGGAGTGAGCTCCTGTTGCTTGTCCCAGCTCCTGCCAACCTAGCAGTTCAAAAGCACCTAAAATGCAAGTAGATAAATAGGGACCACTTTGGTGGGAAGGTTACGGCGTTCCATGCGCTACAGCGTAGAGTCATGCTGGCCACATGATCGGACAAAAACGCCGGCTCTACAGGCTTTGAAATGGAGATGAGCACCGCTCCCTACAGTCGGTCACGACTAGACCATTCGGTCGTGGGGAAACCTTTACCTTTACTTTTATAGTGCATTAGAGCAGTGGTTTTCAAACAGTTTAGCATTGGGACCTGCTTTTAGAATGACAATCTGTCTGGGACCCACCGGAAGTGATGTCATGGCCGGAAGTGCCTTCATTGTGGCGCCAGATCTCAGCTGGCGCAGGAGTGGCGCGGCTCCAGCTTTGGCTGGCGTTGCTGGGTCTATGCTGCTGCCAGCGTCGGCCCTGCAGATGCAGCGCAGGCGTCTGAAACAGTGCTCTTGTGCCAGCGCTGCATGCGCAGGGCCAACGCAAGCGGCTAGCGCCAGCCCAAGGGGGCACATTGCATTGCGCCCTGAGAAGGTCCTAAATGAGGGGATGACTGGATGATTGTTAGGCTGAAAATGAAAAGGGAGGTTTCAACGCAAGCTCCACCGGACGAAAAGATATATATTGTTTTATAATAGAGGCTGTAGGCTGCTTAAAGGCCTTCAAAGTAGCTTACATTAAAAACCTCACAAGAACAAGAACACAGCATGTAATAATAGCTAATTGGATAAAAATGCCACAGCCACAAAAACGTAATCAACACCAGCAGCAACAAGCTGGGCAAACAGCTTAATTCAGCTCAACTTGGTCTGATGAAACAAAAGTCTTCAACAACTCCAAAGTTCTTAAAGGCAGCAAAGAATGCCAGCGACAGACAGATGAGAGTGTTTCTTTCAGAGCGGAAGCGCCAGTCAGGATGCCATCTGAACCCTTTTAAGAAACCTTTAAAAGTTTGGAGTTTGCTGTACTGAGTGCAGAGAGGAGCACGGGTTGGCCTGCTACTACCCAAGAGATTATGGTGCTTTTAAGGACAACAGACGGGGTGGCGCAGCGGGTTAAACCGCTGCTGCTGGGCTTTCCGACCGGAAGGTTGGGAGTTCAAGACTGTGCGACGGAGTGAGCTCCCGTTGCTTGTTCCAGCTCTTGCCAACCTAGCAGTTGGCACCTAAATGCATTTAGCATTTAGCAGAAAGCACCTAAATGCAAGTAGATAAATAGGAACCACTTCAGTGGGAAGGGAACGGCGTTCCGTGCGCTACGGCGTATAGTCATGCTGGCCACATGACCACAGAAGCTTGTCCTCGGACAAAACACCGGCTCCATAGGCTTTGAAACAGAGATGAGCACCGTCCCCTACAGTCGGTCACGACTAGACCATTCGGTCATGGGGAAACCTTTACCTTTAAGGACAACAGAGAGAGGGGCTGCTACACACCTTCCCAAAACCCACCTCCCTAGTGGGTTGTTATGCTATGCTAATTGGTGAGAGGCTGGAGTTGCCATTGGGATTTATTCTTTCCTTCAGCAACCAAAAGGTGTTGGATTGCAACTGAAAGGTTGGTTAAGGATTGTGCTGGACCCAGAGTTTGCCTTAATGGACCTTCCAAACATCTCTGGGTAGTGGCAAACCATTACAGGGTGGAGAACAGCCGAGTCCTATGTCTTTCAGCTGCATTGTTGAAGTCTTTGCTAAATTCTAATCCTGCTGGAGATGTAGGCTTCCCTCAAGCAACCCTAATTCATGTATGAGTTTTCCCCTTCACAACTCCAAGGTCAAATTCTCATAAATGCTGCTTTGTGAAAGCTGTGTTTGCAAAGCCTGTTCTTGCCTCTCCCATACTGAATACCAATGACTCCTATACAGCAATCATGACATTTCACTTGACACCTGCAAAAGTGTGACTGTATAGAGGGTATCCACTGGCATCCTGACCATAGTTGCATGCATGTGAATACCACCAAAATCAAAAGATTGCATTAGGGCAGGTGCATATGTAACTGTGCAAGACACCTGCCCTAAATTATGAGAAGTAGCAACTTCACATTCCCTGCAAATTTATGAGCTTCCCTTTCTGATTTCTCATGAGGTTTCCTTTTTTACTCAACAGCTATCTTTTTCAAAACCAATCTTTATTTGAATGTATTTAGGTTCTCAGGACCATGAGAAATCAGTGCATTTTGTCTGAATTGGCTTGTAATGCTGTGTACTGTATAACAAGTAACATATAGGCTGTGATGGAGAATGCACAGCATCCTTTCCCTGTAGGGGTTGCTGGGAGCTTTAGTCCAATGGCAGCCCTTGCAGGGAACAGACTTTCTGCCAGGGCCTGGAGTGGCTACAGCCACAACAAGTACCTTCCTTTGATCCACAATAAGCGATTCAAAGATGGGGGGGGGGGACAACAGCCACTTGGAGCACTCACAACCACTGTCTTCACTGTGGCTGCTTCCTTCCCTTTGTCCCAAGGCAAGCTTTGGAACGGAGAGGAGAAGGCAACCGAGGTAGCCTCGCTTGAATGCCTTTGGGCACTTTGTGAATGATCAACAAATTGCCTGCAAAACATTGCCTGCAATACTCTCGGAGTCAGGGAGGATGGCGCATGCCTGGCCTCTTTGACGCTGAGAGTGGTCCAAACATACTTAACTGTGTCCCTTGTGCCGGCCAAACTTTACTGGCCTAAATGTGCCAGCCTAACTCCAGGTTAGGATTGAGCCCACAGTTAGCCTCTCCGCTCAGTCTTGTACTTGCCTGAGGATGCTCTTGGTTTTTTTTAAAACAACACAACACTTTGAGGAAAGTTACACACGACTGCTGCGTGTTACAGCTAGCCTGAAGTCATCCTCACTCTTTCCACTGAGGTTTAGAAACCATCCAAATAAACCAGCACCGACCGAGACACTGCAAATGTCAGAGGAGTCATTCATGCGTCTCCCTCTTCTTGCTCCTGTATTTGACTTGATTCATTCATAGATGATGAAGTAATTTTATATTTACCAAATACACATACACCGAGACCAACTTAACTCATACTGTGCTTGGGAAATGATTAACTGCCTCCCTCCCCCAAGGCATAGGAAATTGAGAAAGCAAGTTTGAGCACCTTCTATTTGATTCCTTTTCCAATTCTATTACAAATCATATAAAGGTTCTTGCATGACACATTGTCTTGCATGACAATCTCATATCAATTTAAAGTTATCAAAGATCCTCAGAACCTTTTAAGGTTATCAAAGATTTTAAGAAGTGCCTTATTTGAAAGCTTGCTCCTCATTCCAAAATGTCACAATCCCATGAACTAGAAACCATAGGTCACAATACTGCAACACCACCGAGGCCAGGTGTAAAACAATTATTTTTGAGCTTACTCTGTTACAGGGGAAAACAGAGTCCTGACTAGATGTGGACTCTTCCTCACAGCACACAGACGTGCACCATCCTCCCTGACTCCAAGCGTGGTTCAAACGCACTTTAAGGTAGCCCTTATGCCAGCTGAACTTTGCTGGCCTAACTGTGCCAGCCTAATTCTAGGTTAGGATTGCATCCTAAGAGTAATCACACGCATCTGCCAATTCTAGGGATTACCAAGGAGTTGGTTATCTATCAGCCTAGACCTAGAGGTGTTTGAAAATGGTGTTATTTACCATACTCAGAAGGTAAATTGTGTTCATTAAGACTTGGGCTGTAATCAGCGATGGGACCCGCAAATTGAGAAGGGGAACGCTGGGCGGGACTTATACGGGACTTCCATGTGATTGGCTGCCCGTCCGCAGCGTTCCACGGCTGCCCTGGCCTCGGGGGGGCTGCCCCCGGTTGGCGTGCCCCACCGCTGCTCGCCCAGGCACCCAGCGTGCCCCCCACCCATCCTCCGCGGTGAGCAGGAGCCCCCCCCCAAGGCCAGGGCAGCCGCGGAACGGAATGGACGGGCTGCCAATCATGTGTAAGTCCCGCCTAAGTCCCGCCCAGCGTTCCCCTTCTCAATTTGCGGATCCCATCGCTGGCTGTAATCCTATTTTACTGGAGACAAACACCTCTATTGCTTACATCAGGTGCAGGCATAACACATGCCTCATGCAAGCAGCAATTTGGTAGGAACCTTGGGGCAAAGCCCTGTACTGGGCTGCCACCGCCTACCTCCTGCTGGCTGCTGCCACCTGTACCATGGGCTCAGGGGTTGACACTGGTGAACTTCATTAATGGATGTGGGTCCCCTGTCAACGCCCAACTTGGCTGCCATCCCAATACAAACAAGAGTCTCCACTGCCTTCATCTTCTACGCTCCAGGTCACCTGGCAAAGGATACAGCAGGATTTAAACCAACCAACCCCAGACTGGCATGGGAGGGATGGTGTGGCTAGTGGGTCTCATGTTTTTAAAAACAGTTACTTGTGTTTAATGAAGCTAAGTCCAACCCGTAGTCTGGTGTCTTCCCTGGGGGGGGGGGGTGGAGTGCATGGTTAAGAGGTTGCTCAGAATGCCAGATGCAGGGGAGTGGCAATCAGATAGCTTGTGTGCTCCTTGAGGCATCTGATGGGCCACTGTGAGCTACAGGAAGCTGGACTAGATTGGCTTGATCCAGCGGGGCGGTTCCTATGTTCCTAACCAGATGTTGCCTGTGTGTAAGTGCTGTAAAAGAACATGCTGTAATTTTGACTTCGGCGTAGGTCCTGCAGCTGACTCAAACTCTGGGATGCTTCTAGACATATTGTTGGTTGGCATTTTTTCCCCTTCTTCTAATTACCGATGGAAAAGGCTTGCTAGATCAATCTACAGCTTAGCCAAATGCCAGTTCTCTCACTGTTGTATTTCTTCCTAGTCCTGTCTGGTTTAAACATTCTGTCAGAAACATACAGCATCCAATTTAAGACAGAGTGCCCTAGATTTGGTGAATAAACTTAGTAATGTGTTCATGCCAACTACAACTCTGGGTAGATAGGAGACTTCCCTCAACGTACAACTGTTCTTTACAAAAAAGCACTGGCAAAATGGGTGGAAAACTGAAATGATTCACCAGCAGGTAATTTCTTTTTTCACTGCTGGCAAACTCAGAGAAAGAGAAAGAAAAGCATAGAATTGTTAAGCAAAATCTGTGCAGAGGGTAAAATCCAGACAGTTGCATCTTTATATGTGAAAATACCAGGAAAAAAGGTGCACCAGCAAATTGCAGCTTCTGGAACAACAGCAACTAATGAGGGCCACTTGAAAACATGACAACATTGCTACATGGAAATGCAACTCCTCTATAGTTGATGGTTGTATGAGTGTGTATATCTATGCACTCAACTGCAAGATTGTGCAGTGCCAAAGGCTCTGCAAGATTGTGCAGTGCTGGTGTGTAAGGCTCCTTCCCTGCCGGTCGCTGGCCTCGGTGATAAGGTGAAAGAGCCCTCTGCGCGTGGCGCGCCTAAACAAAATGGCGGACGCACAGGAAATTTGGGCCGGTCACTGCTGTATAGCGACCTGAGATGGCCCACAGCGCTGTCAACAGGTCCCTGGGGTGAGCTAGCTGACTCTGGCGGTGCCATAAGGCCAGGCGTGCACTTAAAGGTGCGAAGCATCAAGTAAAAATTTTCTTTCCTTCTTTCTTTGTGGCTCTGTTAGGAGCACCACAGATCCACGGGTGACTAGCCAGGAGGCAAAGTCAGACTGGGCACGTGTGGGAGCCCCTCCCCCTCAGCAGATCTCTGTTTCCTGACTTGCCTGTGAGAGGAGGAGCTTCCCAGCACCTAAGAACACTGACTCTGCCATGAGCACTGGAGAAATATGGCGTTCCTACCATTATCATACTTTTAACCTTACAAAACAAAATTCTTAGATTCATACAAGAAATTCCTAGGTGTGTATACCTTACTTGCTTAAGAGCAGAAATTGGGTGTTTACCCTGATTTCTACTGGCACATTCATATCTATTCAACAGGCCAAAAATGTGTTTGCTGGAATAGACCCAATTAAACTCGGCCAACCTAACTTTCAACTGGTTCCAAAAATGAGTTTCAGTGATTATGACATTTGTCTTTTTCTTAGTTGCTTTATCGGTATCAAGCAACTTGCAGCCAAATAGATTTTTTTAAAAAGAGTACGTGATATGTTTATCAAGTATGACTTAGTCGTTTTGGCCAAGAGTGGACCTGCACCATGGTGCACTATGTTAAAAGACAAACGAACGTTTAAAAACATTTAGCTAGCATAGATAAATTGTTATTAAGAAATATTTTCCTTCTTCTGCAATTCCAGCTAATGTACAAGACACCTGCACACATTCATATACAGGTTGCGTCTCCCTTATCTGGACTGCTTGTGATGATGTCACTGCTTGGGATGGGAAGGTGCCTGGATTTTTGAATAACTGCGTAAATATGAAAAGTACTTCTTCATGCTCTTTCCACTGTCGTCCGTACAGGTGTCTGTTGGCCTCTTTGACATGTGTCATCAAAGTCTGTACAGGTAAACACCACAGAGCAGAGAACAAAGGTTATAGCCTGTACCTGCACTGTGTGTTGGAATGAGCACAAGACCTTCTAGTATTCACACTACAGACAAAACTGTTTGGATTTTGTAACCGTCTGTTTTGGATATCTGGATAAGGGTAATCTACCTGTAGTTCTGTAGAATGTAGTTCCTGTAGAATGGAGAGAAAAGTAAATGAACCTGAAGTAGCCAAACTCTAGCACATGAAACATTCCAATCCCAAAGAAGGGCAATGCCAAAGATTGTTCAAACTACCGCACCATTGCACTCATTTCACATGCTAGCAAGGTGATGCTCAAAATCCTACAAGCTAGGCTTCAGCAGTATGTGAATCTAGAACTACCAGATGTACAAGCTGGTTTCCGAAGAGGCAGAGGAACTAGAGATCAAATTGCCAACATTCGATGGATCATGGAGAAAGCCAGAGAGTTCCAGAAAAACATCTACCTCTGCTTCATTGACTATGCTAAAGCCTTTGATTGTGTGGATCACAACAAACTGTGGCAAGTTCTTGAAGAGATGGGAGTACCAGACCACCTTATCTGTCTTCTGAGAAACCTGTACGTGGGCCAGGAAGCAACAGTTAGAACTGGACATGGAACAACCGACTGGTTTCAAATTGGGAAAGGAGTACGACAAGGCTGTATCCTGTCACCCTGCTTATTTAACTTATATGCAGAGTACATCATGAGGAAGGCAGGGCTGGATGATTCACAAGCTGGAATCAAGATTGCTGGGAGAAATATCAACAACCTCAGATATGCAGACGACACCACTCTAATGGCAGAAAGTGAGGAAGACTTAAAGAACCTGCTGATGAGGGTGAAAGAGGAAAGTGCCAAAATTGGCTTGAAGCTCAACATTAAAAAAACTAAGATCATGGCCACCACTCCCATCACTTCCTGGCAAATAGAAGGGGAAGAAATGGAAGCAGTGACAGACTTTATCTTCCTGGGCTCCAAGATCACCGCAGATGGTGACTGCAGCCATGAAATTAAAAGACGTTTACTTCTTGGGAGGAAAGCTATGGCGAACTTAGACAACTTAATCAAAAGCCGAGACATCACCCTGCCAACAAAGGTTCGCATAGTCAAAGCTATGGTTTTCCCAGTAGCTATGTATGGCTGTGAGAGCTGGACCATAAGAAAGGCAGAGCGCCGAAGAATAGATGCTTTCGAATTATGGTGCTGGAGAAGACTCTTGAGAGTCCCCTGGACTGCAAAGAGGTCCAATCGGTCCATCCTACAGGAAGTCAAGCCTGATTGCTCCCTGGAAGGACAAATCCTGAAGCTGAAGCTCCAATACTTTGGCCACCTCATGAGAAGAGAGGACTCTTTAGAAAAGACCCTCATGCTGGGAAAGATTGAAGGCAAAAGGAGAAGGGGGCGGCAGAGGATGAGATGGTTAGATAGTGTCACCGAAGCGATGAACATGAAATTGGGTGAACTCCGGAAGCTAGTGGAGGACAGGGAGGCCTGGCGTGCTGTGGTCCATGGGGTCGCGAAGAGTCGGACACGACTTAGCGACTGAACAACAACAACAACAACAAGCACATGAAAACAAATCTTCAGTTATGGCGCTGAGCTGAAGTCCACTAGAGCCAGGTTAACTAAAAATACAGATTCTTCAGTGTTCTGCTTTGTGTAATGAGAAACATAACACACTGTCCGTTTTTCAGCTTCATGCAGTCTGTTAACATTGAAAGTAACTATGAATCTCATTCAGTATCATCTATCAAGGCATTGCAAAGCGTGTTCCTGTAATCTTCTTTTTAAAAAGCAGAGTAATACCTTGTGATTCAGACAACCGATGGCATGCGGCGATTGTTAAGCAAGCGAGTACATAACTTGTCTGGGAATGTAGCTTTATTGTGGTTGAGTTCACAGCCACATCCCTCTTTTGGGCAACTCTTACTATATTTCAAAATCATCACTGAAAGTGATTGTGTGTCATTTGGAAACTGACCACGTCATGCGGGTTACCGTTAACTGCTCTACAGGGTGTGGTCCAAAGGACAGAGAGCGGGACTGGACTCTGGGAGAGCTGAATTCAAATTCCAGCTCTACCATGGATTAAGTATAGGGCAGTGTTTCTCAAACTGTGGGTTGGGGCCCACTTGGTGAGTCATGACCTGATGTTAGGTGGGTAGCGGAAAGTTGGGAGCAGCCATCTTGAAAGCTGCAGACCTTACACTTGCTATATTCCTTTTGTTAACAGTTTGAATTTTCAAGTGAAGATTTTTTTAAAAATTTGTTTTTTGTTCAGTGCTTTTACATATTTTGTCCTATTTTTGATTTCTGTCGGGGAAGTTTCATGATTGTGCAATTGCTGCAGTCCGAGATTGCCAGTTTGCATTCCAGGAATATAATTTGATTATGTCACAATGATGTCACTTCCTCCTTGATGATGTCACTTCCGTCTATGACATCACTTCCAAGTTAATGACATCACTTCCAGTGGGTCCTGACACATGTGCCATTCTAAAAAGTGGGTCCTGGTCTAAAAAGTTTGAGAACCATTGATGTATGGAAATGCCGCTTTCCCTTGGCTTCTGCATTCCGTCAAATAGGAATGGGAGTTTCCTACCCCACAGACACCTGAACTGAATTCTTTTACAGTGTCTGCAGCACTGGTTTCATTAACAGTTTTATGGCACTGCTTGTGTTTGCTGCATTCAGACTCTTATGAGTAGGTGGGACATAAATTCCAAAAGCAAACAAGTACAAGTTAGAAAGTAGCTGTAAAGGCCTGTTGAACAGCCGGTAGTCCTTCTGGGAGCAGTACATCTGTGTACAGAGTGTCCAGATGCAAGGAGGACAGAAGTGCCAAACCTCCAATAATTGTAAGGATAAAGGTTTCCCCACGACCAAATGGTCTAGTCGTGACCGACTGTAGGGGGCAGTGCTCATCTCCATTTCTAAACTGAAGAGCTGGCGTTTGTCCTAGGATAAGCTTCCATGGTCATGTGGCCGGCATGGCTATATGCCAAGATGCACGGAACGCTGTTACCTTCCTAGTGGTAGGTACCTATTTATCTACTTGCATGTTTACATGCTTTCAAATTGCTAGGTTGGCAGGAGCTGGGACAAGCAACAGGAGCTCACTCTGTTGGGTGGTCTCGAACTGCCAACCTTCCGGTCAGGAAGCTTGCGGTTTAGGAGTTTAATCCGCTGCGCCACCACGTCACCAATAATGGTACAAAAGCAGAATTCTCAACAGGTGCTGCTTCTTTGCAAGGGGCCCCTACATGATAAACTGCACCAACAGCAATTCCACCATGTCTAACGGGGAGGGGAGTTTCTCTTCTCTGCTTGTGATGACTCCTTGCACACAATGAATGTTTTGTCAGTCATTTCCATGCAGGAGTGGCCTTAGGGCAATTTGACTAATTTGGCCAAATTGGGCCCCATGCCTGGCAGGGACCCACACTGGTGCGGTGAGAGGACCACCTGCAGTCACAGCTGGCACCTCGTGCTGAAGCTGATGTTCTGGAACGGGATCTTCCATACCAATGCATCACAAGGAGAGTGTGGCGAGCGAGTATTGTCGCTGGACGGGCCTCCCTCCCATCCGCCAATTTTAAGCAGTTGGCAGTGATGCCACTCCTCAGGCCAGACCGCTTTCCATGGCCAAAAAATTAAGTTCCAATTCTAGAACTTGGGGTCGTTCCACACACCAGACTGGCAACACATTTGAATCAGACAGACACCAGACACCACGCTTCTTCACACCATGCAAAATTAACTAATTCCACAAAATCACTACTAGCTGAGGTGACTTTAAAGAGGGATTATACCAGCGGTTCCCAAAGAGTGCATCATGAGGCACTCGGAAGGACATTGTGGGACCCCTGCCACCCACTGATACCCCAGTGCAAGCCTACAAACGGCGGCAGGAGGCTTAGCATGGCACGCAGGGCTGCAGCGCCTGAAAACCATGCGCTGGAAAAAGCCCGCCTTCCCTAACCTTCTTATGTCTATTTTGAGGCTTGCATTTCACCCACGAACACAGAGGTGAGCGGCGGTAACATCAACACATCCTGCATTTTGCGTCATCACCACTGGGTTCCCACTGTCGCAGCAGTGATAAGTTTGGGAACCACTAGATTAGACACATTCATAAAAGACAAGCAGTCTATCCGTGACTATTCACCAGGGTGGCCATACGGAAGCTCCATCTTCAGAGGCAGTAAGCCGCTGATTACGAGCAAAGGGAGACGGTCACTACCTTCTTGTGGCTTTCTGGAGGCATCTGGTTGCTACTTTGGGAAGTGGAATGCTGGACTAGAGGAACTTTGGATCTGATCCAGCAGACCTCTTCCTATGCAGGGAGGGGGTGCTGAGGGTGCTTTCTCCCCAAATCCTGGAGCCAGCACTGCAGTTTTGTTTAATCATGTCATCTCAAAAGATGGAGGATTTTTCATCCTGGCATTTTTGCTGCCTCAGACACCATGTGCGTGAGGGGTGCAAGCACAAATTGTGAATATGTACTGTGAATAAAGCTCCCAAGTTCCGTTCTGTGGTGATCTTGTGCTCTTAATAGATTTTGTATGTTCTTCTGAACAGGAAACGCTTTATAGCAAAACTTGCCTGCAGGCATTGTACTGTACCAATTAAAGGATTCCTGAATTCAAGAACAAAGAAGTGCCAGTAGAACTGCTATTTTTTTTAATTGCTCAATTCATTTTCTTCCTTCCTCCGGTGCTGAATTTGGATTTATCGTCTTTATTTTGTGGCTTGCATGTTGTTAGATGATGGGGCAAGCCACACGGGAATGACACTGGAGGAATGGTCTAGAAAAGGCTCTAGTTGAGCATTTAGTAGTACAGGAAGTTTCATGGTGTGGCTGTTTTAACAAAACCCCTGTAATGCAAGCACCTGGCAACCGGCCAAGTATGTGGCACCTTTTTATCCAAGGATCTTTGTGTGTTTTACAAATAGCCATTCAAAGTTTCTGTGAAACTTCTGTGAGCCAGCTGCATGGAAAAGGTATGCTCCTTGCAGATATGATTAAGCATCATCACAAGGAAAAGAATAAGATGCAGCAAAATTAGGAAAGAGGGTGCATATTATCAAAGGGTTGAAAAAAGCACATTGCCTGCAGCAGACGGTGTATATAACTTCCTATCTGAGATTAAGAGCACAATCCTAACCTGGAGTAGTAGTAGTAGTTGTTGTTCAGTCGCTTCAGCTTCAGTATTTGCCCTTTCAGGGAGCAATCAGGCTTGACTTCCTGGAGGATTGACCGATTGGCATTACTACTGGGAAAACCATAGCTTTGACTATGTGAACCTTTGTTAGCAGGGTGATGCCTCTGCTTTTTATTAAGTTGTCTAGGTTCGCCATAGCTTTCCTCCCAAGAAGCAAACATCTTTTAACGTCATGGCTGCAGTCACCATCTGCGGTGATCTTGGAGCCCAGGAAAATAAACTCTGACACTACACTGCTTCCATTTCTTCCCCTTCTATTTGCCAGGAAGTGATGGGAGTGGTGGCCATGATCTTAGTTTTTCTAATGTTGAGCTTCAAGCCAATTTTTGCAGTTTCCTCTTTCATCCTCATCAGAAGGTTCTTTAGGTCTTCCTCACTTTCTGCCATTAGAGTGGTATCATCTGCATATCTGAGGTTGTTGATATTTCTCCCAGCCTGTGAGTCATCCAGCCCTGCCTTCCTCATGATGTACTCTGCATATAAGTTAAATAAGCAGGGCGACAGTATACAGCCTTGTCGTACTCCTTTCCCAATTTGAAACCAATCGGTTGTTCCATGTCCGGTTCTAACTGTAGCTTCCTGACATGCATACAGGTTTCTCAGAAGACAACTAAGGTGGTCTGGTACTCCCATCTCTTCAAGAATTTGCCACAATTTGTTGTGATTCACACAATCAAAGGCTTTAGCGTAATCAATGAAGCAGAAGTAGATGTTTTTCTGGAACTCTCTTGCTTTCTCCACGATGCAGCGAATGTTGGCAATTTGATCTCTAGTTCCTCTGTCTCTTCAGAAACCAGCTTGTACATCTGGTAGTTCTCGATGCACATACTGCTGAAGCCTAGCTTGTAGGATTTTGAGCACAACCTTGCTAGCATGTGAAATGAGTGCAATGGTGCGGTAGTTCAAACAATCTTTGGTATTGCCCTTCTTTGGGATTGGAATGTAAACTGATCTTTTCCAGACTTGTGGCCACTGCTGGGTTTTCCAAATTTGCTGGCATATGGAGTGCATCATCTTTTGAGTAACTCAGCTGGAATGCTGTCACCTCCATTAGCTTTGTTGTTAGAGATGCTTTCTAAAGCCCACTTGACTTCACACTCCAGGATGTCAGGTTCGAGCTCAGTGACCGCACCATTGTGGTTATCAGGAACGTTCAGATCGGCCTTATATAGTTCCTCTGTGTATTCTTGCCACCAATTCTTAATCTAATCTTAGTCTAACCTGGAGTTAGGCTGGCATAAATTAGGCCAGCAAAGTTTGGCCGGCACAAGGGACACCGTAAAGTATGTTTGGACCACACTCTGAGTCAGAGGCTAGCACCCAGACATGCCCCATCCTCCCTGAATCAGAGAGTGGTTCAAACATGCTTTACGGTGACCGTTCTGCTGGCTAAACTTTGCTGGCCTAACTTGTGGTGGCCTAACTCTGGGTTAGGATTGCATGCTAAGCAATATAGCCTGCAGAGTTGTTAAAGAAAAGAGCATTTTGTTTGCAGCAAAGGTGGATAAAAGCAGAGTCATCAGCTGGAGTCAAAAGTAGAATTATAATTGGTGGGACCCAATGTACAGTCATACAAAACTTGCCATTATTGTTTCTACAATGAAAATATGCCAGGGGCAGAAGAGGAAAAAAAAAGAACGGGCATATATAGCTTTGTGGTAGACCACAGGTTTTGCACACAAAACATCCCAGGTTCACTCCGTAACATCTCTAGTAAAAAAGAATTATAGGTAACTGAACTGGGAAAATCCCCTATGTGAGACCTCGGAGAGTCACTGCCAGAAAAGACACTACTGGGTTAGATATGTCAATAGTCTTACTGAGAAAAAGGCGGTTTCATACACTCTGAAAGAGATCCCAGCAAAGATACAAGCTAATACTCTATCATGGACATTATGTCAACTTTAAACTACAAACAAAATTGTTCAAACAAAATTCAGAACTCAGCACCCCAAGGATAATAACTATAACATAAGAATGACCAAACGTTTGAAATGTTGATTAGGGAATGATAAGCTATAATTAGAACAAATCACAGAATGTAAAAACATACAAGCTCATCCACCCTGAAAGCAGAAGGCAAACTTTACCTTTCCTGTCTTATCAAGGCTCAGAACTTGTGAAGAAGAAAAAAACTAAATCAAAAGTACAGCATGAGTAGACATGGACAGTTGGATATTATTTTTTTAAAATGGGAGAGACTTAACTATAGGATTTTCTACTTCATTATTTAGAAGTAATCAGGGAGTAGTCGATAACTTGGGCTGGAGAAAGGTGACAATTTTACCAGAGAGCAAAAAGTGGGATGAAAGAAGCCCCTTCAGGGAAACACTT
This sequence comes from Lerista edwardsae, assembly GCA_029204185.1. Lineage (NCBI taxonomy): Eukaryota > Metazoa > Chordata > Lepidosauria > Squamata > Scincidae > Lerista > Lerista edwardsae. The sequence continues at coordinate 5,209,577 of JAJKFI010000013.1, forward strand.
GCACCCAAGTCCCATTTCAATCTCAGGGCTCCCTATGGTTCTGCAATTTTGAGTGCCCCATGAGTTTCTCCTTCTCAGGATTGGATTTGCTCTTTCCTTTAATCTGAATCTGGCAGACCATGGTTAGGGCTAACGGTTGTCCAAACCATGATTTGAAACCATGGAGGAAATTTCTGGAATTTCTGAAAACTATATGACTTGGCAGAGCAATTCTGACATCCCTTGTGCCAGCTCCCAAGTGTTGTGAACATGCTGTAAAGCACATTCACGGCTACTCAAAAGAAATCTGATCAAGTACATGTCTGTGCGCTGGCTCAGCAGCACCAGAGCTGTGCCAGCACCAGGTGAGTTTGTGCATGCCCTGGCAGGATGGCACAGAGGACAGCGGAGGGTGGCAGGAGGGTGGAATGGAGGCAGTTCTGGGTGGGAGGATGGTGTGGAGAGGATGGGAAGAGGGCAGTCTAGGAGGCAGATCAGACCCAGGAAGGATGGGTGGGACTGGCCTGGGCGACCTAGGCCGGATCCTAACCCCCTTCCCTGGACCAATCAGCCTTACACAGGCCACTTGAATTTGTGTCCACAAAATTGCAGGTGCAGCTCTGAGTAGCCCTATTGGGCAGGCGGGCACACGAGACAGGGTAAGGGCAGTGGTGGAATCTAAAACGGGAGGATCCGGAACGCTGGGCGGGACTAACCTGTGAATGGAACGCTACTCTGGCCTAGCTCCGCCCATGCACTGCCATTTGCCTGGCTCCGTGGTGGCCACGGCGCTGCAAAGTGCTCGTGGCCTTGAAGGGGGCACCTGCTCGCCGGGGGGGGACATGGGGGGTGCGCCGGGTGCCGTAGGCGAGTGGCGGTGGGGCGCGTCCACGGAGGGCAGCCTGCACGGCAGGTGGGAAGGCGGCGGACCCGAATGGACAGGCTGCCACTCAAGGTTAGTCCCGCCCAGTGTTCCGGATCCTCCCGTTTTAGATTCCACCACTGGGTAAGGGGACTGAAATTCTCTCACTCCAAGCTTGGTCCTCACCTGTGCTGGGTACAGTGCAGGCCTGTTGGCCTGCCTGTTCCAGTGCAGGTTAGGATTGCACTCTAAATAAATCAGGCATATACAAGAACTTGTGCACCTGTTACATTTCCATTTCCTATGCAGACAGTTCCTCTAGGATGTGCAGAAAGAAGGATGTGCCGTTCCTACATCTGTTAAATGTCCAATGGAGTGAATGCTTTGTGAGTACAGTCTCTGGGGGTGCAATCCTAACCTGGAGTTAGACCAGCACAGTTAGGCCAGCAAAATTTGGCCAGCACAAGGGCCACTGTAAAGTATGTTTGGACCACTCTCAGAGACGTGTGGCACACAGACGTGTGGCCAGCACACAGGCATGTGCCATCCTCCCTGACTCTGAGAGTGGTCCAAACGTGCTTTACAGTGGCCCTGGTGTCGGCCAAACTTCGCTGGCCTAACTGTGATAACCCAACTCCAGGTTATATTAGGAGTGTGCTCTAAGAGACAAACGTGCTTGTTCCCACTATTCTGCTGAACTGAGGAACCTGTAGCAAGCCTGCTTGTCTTGGGGAAGGCTCAGGACAATGGGGGAAGAAGTGAAACTTGAAATGTGGCACTATGATTATGAGACAGCCTTTGGGAAAAAACTGTGACACAAAACAACAGTGTGAGATGGTAAGAAAAGCAAAACAACAACACAAAACTGCAGCTGTCAGAAAACGGAAAAAAGAAAAAGGAAGACGAAAAGTTCACTGTGAGGAGCTGGGGAAGGGGGCAAAGTGAGGAAAACAGCTCAAAATACATAGGATTCTTGCTTGCTGTGCTATTTTGTTTTTAATATCTCGAAAGATTAGCCATTTCCCTTTTTGGCTGGTACCTCTGGCATGTGTTTAGTTAGGGTTCTACTTCAGGAGGCCAATCTCCATGACTGATTCTAAGGCAGTAAAAAATAACGAGGGAGGTAAACAAACAAGAGGTGCCATTTTCCTGAAGGCCTATTTGCAACATGCCATCCATGTTGCAAATTATCTCATCCAGTCCCTAGCCACTGAAAGCTTGCTTAAGCGTAATTGAAACATGCACAGAAAACTTTCATGACTCCTGGGAAAAAAAATACAAGGCCGTACTCTTTGGCTGATCTGGGGAGGACTTGAGTTAAAAACTGAGAGCATATGTTTCAGAGACACACACATATTCACACGCCATTCCGAATTGTTCCACTTGTCTGCTACCACCATGTGAAATGATGAACATTTTCTATGCAGTTCATCATACGAACTGGGTGATTTTCTCCATCCCACTGCAAGCTCCAAGTCATATGAGGCAGTATGAAGGAGAAACCACTCGGTCCATCTGGTACGCTGTTGTTGGAAACAGCCAGCAATTTAAAGTAGCTTCATGTGTCTTCTATATTGTGTGGCCCTCAACGTGGCCTGTCTCACTGTTCTTAAGTGAGGTACTTAGGAAATATGAAAAGGTGTCCTTCTGATAATTGAACCAGGTGCAAGGGAGTGACAACAGAATGCAGGCGTATTGTTGTCTCATGTGCTCCTTGAAGCATATGGTGGACTACTGTGAGATACAGGGAGCTGGACTAGATGGGCCTTTAGCCTAACCCAGTGGGGCTGTTCCTGAGTACATGTCTGAAGAGCATATGGTTCAAGTGGCTGTCAAAAGAGAAACACTGTGGAGAATCTTGACTAACCACCAGTGTGTTTACCTCAGAATGCCCAGTGCAAATGAGTGGCAACAGAATTCAGGTAGCCTGTTGTCTTGTGTGCTCCTTGAAGCATCTCGTGGGCCACTGTGCAATACAGGAAGCTGGACTAGATGGGCTTTTGGGCTGATCCAGCGGGGTTCTTATGTTCTTATGAAGCTGTTGTCCTATTTGCAGGAGGCCCTGCTCTCCAAGTACCAAGAATATAAGATTGACAGTGGTGGTACTGTAATGGTGGAACTCTCTCCTCAGGGACATCAGGTCACCACCAGGGCCAAGCCCTGCATGAGGCTGACCTGAGGTGGTTGCCTGAGGCAGCAGTTTGGCACAGGGTGCCAGTCTGCTACACATCTGTCTGCCTGCTTGCTTTCACAGCTTGTCTGTCTCACTGTTCCTGGATTAGAAAAGAAAGAACAGAGCAGAAGAGTGGTGGGCTAGAGGGGCAGAATACTACTCTCTTCTCGTCTACATTTCCTCTTTTGTTGGCACATCATCAGGTAAGTGGGAGCAGTATTTGGCCTGCTGCCTCAAGTATCAGGAGGTCTCGGGCTGGGCCTTGTCCCCACAATGGCAATTTTTAAATGACCTTTGAAGGACCCTTGCTTTTAAACGACTGACTGCTGGTTTTGAATGCTAGCTTTTTAATGCTGAGCTTGATTGATTTTATCCTGCTGCTTAATTGTTTCCATCACCGACAGGGCACAAAACAGCAATCAGAGCTCAACTCCGAAGGAACAAACAGCAGCTGCCAGGACTATGTGAAAACGTCGGTGAAAGGGCATTTCTGTGCCAGTCACTGGTTGTAATATAGGGGCTAAGAGACTGAACTATGAATCAAGCTAAAGCTCTGAGCTTCGCATCTGCAAAATGAGGGTAGAAACGCTTGCCCACCTTATAGAGTTTCTTTAAGGCAGATCTTACGCTTCCTATATTCCTTTTGTGAGTGTTAACAGTATGAATTCTGAAGTGAGGTGTTTTTTTTTAAAAAATTGTTTTTAATTCAGTGCTTTTTCTTAATATTTTGTCCTAATCTTGCCTTCTGTCAGAAATGTTTCATAGTTGTACAATTGCTATAGTCCAAGAATGCCAATTTGCATTTTCAGGAATGTCATATTATGTTACAATGATAGCACTTCTTGCCTGATGATGTCACTTCCTGCCATGGCATCACTTCCAGGTTAATGACATCACTTCTGGTGGGTCCCAACACAAGTCAGTCAGTCAGTCAGTCAGTCAGTCAGTCAGTCAATCAATCGGTACTTATATACCGCTTTTCAACACAAAGTTCACAAAGCGGTTTACAGGCAAATAGTAATAATAAAGTTAAATGGTTCCCTGTCCCAAAGGGGCTCACAATCTAAAAAAAGGCAGAACACCACCAGCAACAGCCACTAGAAAAGACACTGCGCAGGGTGAAGAGGGACAATTACTCTCTCCCTGCTAAATATAAGAGGAACACCACTTGAAAAAGTGCCCCTTGCCCAGTTAGCAAGTGCTATTCTAAAAAGTGGGTCCTGATCTAAAAAGTTTTAGAACCACTGAGTTAAGGGGTACAAGATAATGTATACGAAGGATTTTAGACTTTCTAAAGGACAATGCAAATTATTATTAATATCACACTAATGCCCCTAGCTGAAGATCCATATATGGGGATGTATACATAAGCACCTCAAGGCTATAATTCAGTGGCTGCTCAAGGTCTAATTGCCATGTGAACAAATACTGCCTAATACTGAGTCAGCAAGTTAATCCTTTTAGCTTGGCACTGTCTACACGGACTCTCCAGGGGTCTTTCCTGGCTGTAGCTGGAGACATTTGTGTGTGAGACATGTGATCCACTACTGAGTTGTAACCCAAAAAGAGGTCTGCCTCCTTCAAGCCCTGCTGAGAGGCTTCCCAGGAGTCACTATTTGGCCAGTTTGGAGAGCAGGATGCTAGGCTAGTTGGGCCTTTGATGTGACATAGCTGAATTCTTCTTATAAAGCCAGAAATGGGCTCCAAATTCTTCCCCTATGCTGGTCTAGTTGCTTATTGCCAGGTAGTACTTAAAGGGCTCTCAGGTTGAAAGATAATAGCTTAGCAGTAGATTTCATGTTAGACTGAGCATATTAGGTGGCTGGTCTCTATTTACAGAGATCCCAGAAGAAGCTGATCCTTATCATGAATGTGAGCAACAACAAAGGGGGCAGGGATGCTCCCATTTTAATACACGTGATCTCTATCTAGGGCAGAATTTCACTGAAATTATCAGCAGTATTTAGTTCAAGTTCCAATGGTTACCTAAGTCCAATGCTTACTGAATTGATGTAAATAGCTTTGAGCTTTTTGGTAAAGCAGCATTAATATATGTAAATTAAAAACAACTTCAAGGAATGAAATATTGCCATGTTTTCTCAACCCTGTTCGCATACTACAGAACAGAGAACCGTATTACAGCTTCCTACAATTTACCAACCAATTTCTGAAGCAGATCAAGGCGGATACATTCAAATCAAAGACACGCAGTTGCTTTCCTACCAGTTCCAAAAGTGAAAACATCTGAATTCAATCTCAAAACTGACACATTGATCAACACATTACAGGACCTTTCTACACACATCTGCACAAGTTTGAACTGCAGGCCTACCACATCCTTTACTTCATAAAATGTTCGATGAGATGGCTACAATGTTTTGGTGTCACACATTCAAACAATATTGCAAAAGCATCAGCACATGTTCTGTGAATTGTTTATAGAGATGTGTTTTTATCCCTCTCATTTTTGTCCTTTGAACTCAGAACTCTGTTTGACAACCGCAAAACCACCTCAGAATGGAAGACACCTAATGCAGGCCACGATTTCTTGATAATGTTAAAAAAAATTCTCTTTTCTTCAAGATATCAAAGTATATTACCATCTTCTAAAAATGCAAACTGAGGGTTTTTGCATTCACACGTGCGTGCACACGCACACACACACATTTTCCAAATAACACATCTGCATTGTACAAAGAAGGAAGTCACATTGCTTTCTCACAGGGACAGAATGAATGAACAAGACATGAAATGGAGTGTTGCTTACCATCATCCAAATAGGCTTGGTCAAGGTTCTGTTCCTGTTTAACAGTGACTCCAGTTGGCAATGCTTCCTTCTGATCATTTACTGGTGGTCCATTTTTTGCCGTTCTCTGCTGCTGAATCACAGTAGGATACGAACTTGGGCTTAACCTTTGTGCTTGGCTGACCTGAGATTGGCTGGGTTTCACTCCGCTGGATGTGAAATTTTCACTGCACATGATGTGCTGAAACTCTTGATGGCTCTCACATCTCAGCTGTTGATTGGTTGTGGGAGAGCAGTGAATCACAGGGGAAGGCTGCTGATTGGCTGGAGACTGATGAAGCACTGTTGAGCTTTGGCTAGGAGAGCCAGTGTGCACCAGCACTGACCGGTGTACATCTGGAATGGAAACTTGTGCAGCCATTAAACCGGACTGCGGGTAACCCAGGTGGCGAGGACTGAGACTCTTGCTTCTTTGGTATATTACAGCCCCCGGGTTTTGTTGCGGATATCGAGATTCAGGAGAAGACAGGCTTGAACGCAGTTGCTGGCAGGAAGCCATTGTGGCCACAAGACAGGAAGGAGATTCGGTGACCATTGTATGGTGCGAATAATAAGGCTGTGTTACTGTTCCCAGGCCACTATGTACTGTATTGCAGATTAAAGCAGGATCGTAGTCATCAATGGGCTCTGTTTTGATGGAAGGCACTGGAACAAAGCACACAAAGGACAGAATTGTAAATAAGCGGCTACCAAACAGTTAATTGGAAGAGGGAAGAATTGGCATGAAAAACAAATGCACTGAACATTATCCTGCAGTCTTATTTACTCGAAAAATGTACACACCACTCCTCCTCTTCCTCCTCCTCAGCAATAAAACAATCATAGGGGTTTACATGTTAACAGCAATAACCAGCAGAAAAAGCAATGAAAACAACACCACATACAAAGGACATGATAGCAGGTAAGAGCAACAATTATGAGATGTGCAGAAGCACCAGGATACAGGCAGAAGTGCCTGGACCTGTCACACAATGTCACTGGCCACCACACCAATCCCATCAGCACAGATGCCACTGGAGAAGATACCACCTGGCAGAGCCAGGTGAGTTGGAGGTGGGAGGGATGGGAGAACAGAGTAGGAGGAATGGGGGCATACCTGGGCAGGATGGGGGAGGAACGGAGGTGGGGAGGAGGCGGAAGAGAGTGGATCTAGCTGCTTCCTGCTCAGCCCACACTGGGTAGCCTGCAACAAGCTAGCATCTTACCATAGGTTCTGCATTTCTGAAACTGGATTAACAATGGACTACATCTCAGGCAGGGTCTGTATCAAAATGCCATGCCAAGCTAATCCACATTCTGCACTCAGAGAAGCTAAATTCTACGTATGAAGAATGACACTGTATTATTGCCAGTTCAAAAACCAATAAAGCTTACAAATATGAAAAAGAGGATTGCATTGTACTTGTGTGCACATGTATATGAAATTCTTCTTTACAAACATGTATTTTTTGACATACAGGAAGTTGCTATGAGAAAATACAATAGGTAAATTTAAAATCATTTAGATATAAAAGTTTTAGGGTAATCCTGAGCTGGAGTTAGGCCGGCACAGTTAGGCCAGCAAAGTTTGGCTGGCACAAGGGACATCGTAAAGTATGTTTGGACCATTCTCAGAGTCAGAGAGGCCAGCACACAGACGTGCACCATCCTCCCTGACACCGAGAGTGGTCCAAATGCGCTTTACTGTGGTCCTTGTGCCGGCCAAACTTTCCTGGCCTAACTGTGCCGGCCTAACTCCAGGTTAGGGTTGCATCCTCAGGGACAGTTTTATTGTATTGGCCTTGGTTTGTTAGTTTTAGGATTTATTGTTTTAGAGCTCTTTTTATCAATTGTAACTGTGATGTAGACTTTGTGTGCCCAAGACTACTGGTTAGGCTGGATATACAGTATTTATTCATCATCAATAACAACATTTATATAGCACTTTCTGAATGTGCAAAGCAATTTACCAGTGTTAAATCAAGTATTATTGTCATCCCCACTGCAGAGGGAGCTGTGATTGCGAGGGAGAGGCTATCCACAAAGTCACCTAGTGAGAATTCATGGTTTGACGTCAAATTCAAACAGGGAAAGTTTTGGGGCAGAAATAAACAAACAAACAAATAACCAAACTGTTTCTTGTTGTCAATCAATCAATCAACGGGTACTTATATACCGCTTTTCAACACGAAGTTCACAAAGCGGTTTACAGGTTGTGCCATGTGCTACTTTTTTTCCCATCAAAGTTACCTGGGTGGTAGGTAAAATGCTGAGGCTGGCTTTTTTTCCGTTTTCCGTTGATCACATAGAAATTCACTTTGATTGGGGTACGAATGTGCTTGTTCCGATATTCTGGTATCTCTACAAAAAGCATATTCTGAAATAGTAAAGAAAAAAAGTTGGGGGGGAAAGACAACAAGATAATATGAGAAGTAATGCATGGTTCGTGAGCGCCCCACCCCCCCATGATTTGCCATGATCCACCAACCAGAAGTGTCATTTCTCCTCTACTAGAATGTAACTGATCATGCAAAGCTAAATAAATAAATCTGAAATAGACTTGGGGATAACTTTTCAGGGTGCAGTCCTAACCTGGAGTGTTGCAAATGTGCCATAAAGCGCGTTGGAGTCAATCACACTTGGAGTCAAGGAGGCTGGTGCACGTCCATGCGCCGGCCTCCTTGAGAGTGGTCCAGTTGCATTTTAAGACACTTTTGCAACACTCCTGGGCCGGTACAAGTGCTTGTCTAATTCCAGGTTAGGATTGTACCCTCAGTAGTTTCAGGCTTCAAAAGGCGCCCACCCTATTGAACTCTCATATTTTCCCATATTTCTCATAACGTGTCTTGCTAACAGAACAACAGCAAGACAGCGCAAGGTTAACCTTCAAAAGACAGTAAGATTGCAAGGCTATCAACATGGCAACTACCACTTAACAGTTAACCCAATGCCTCAAGGTCATTGCTGTATTGGATGTAGCCAAGCATGCCTAGTAGAACCAGCATGCACTGTGCATACTGTGCATTCAAGATGGTAAGGACCCACGGTAAGTACAGAACCCACATAACCCATTCCTAATTTATTTTCATTATAGGTACAAGAATGACACATTGCACTGAGGGCGCAATCCTAACTTGCTCCGGTACAGACAGGCCAGCGGGCCGGCGGTGTATCCAGCGTACGTTAGGAGGCCATTGGAGCCTCCCCAGGGCAAGGGCACGTTTGTATGTTAACTTGGAGACATTTTCAGTAAAACTCTGAGAAGTGGGGAGAAGGTGCAGACTACTTACAGGTTGGCTCTTATCTTTATCCACAGTGGCCTCCATCTCCCAAATCTGCTGACCATCTGAAAGATTTATTAAGCCATCCATGAAGACTGCGTTTCACAATGTATGAAAGACACATGTAGGAAATCATTACCAGCATCTTAGACTTTACAAAGCGTTTTCAAATGTTTGAAGTTGTCCTTATAACAACCTTGTAAATATAGGTGATTAGTATTCTCCATATTTGCGGGGGGGGGGGGAGGCTGATGTGAGAACGTGATGGTTCATGACAGATATGAAATTCAAACCAGGGCGTCTGATTCAGGGCACAATCCTAACCTGGCAGCGCTCTTGCGCCAGACCAGCGCTGAAGCAAACATGCCATAAGGCATGTCTGAGCCATGGATTCAGTCACTGGGGTGGTGCAAGCAGCAGCGCCGGTGCATGTGCGCCATTGCACCTGTCAGCTGCGCTGGCCATGTGCCAGCTTAGTTCGTATTCGTAAACCTTTATTGGCATAAAAACAGAGTATAAAACAGAGAACAAAGAAAATAAAATACAGCATATACAACAGGATACTTGCTCACCACATAAAATTCAAATTATTGGGACTCGAGCCAGCTTAGTTCTGCCGGTGCAGGGCCACGCCTAGGGTGTACTGGAGGCATGTGGGGGGCATAACGGGGCATCATCATGGGTGGAGAGGGGGCAATGACGGGACAGCTGTTGGGCCTAACCCCCGTCTTTGAGCTTGACGGTCCTGATTCAGGCTGCTCCTGGCTGCATGGACTTGCGCCTGCTCTTGTGTGGGTGCAGATCCGAGCAGGCCCACAGCACTGGTTGGGACTTACCCCGGGGCAAGGGGGACATATCCCCTTGCCCCACACTGAGCTGCTGCTGCCTCCTAATGTGGTTAGGAAGCAGCACAGGTGAGCCAGCCTGCCGATTCCAGCATAGGTTAGGATTGCGCTACCCGTCTCTACACATCACCATCTTGCCAAGACCAAGATCCAAGTCAGCAATAAAGAAGGTAAACATCTGGCTTCTTAGAAGTGGTAACAAAGACGACTTCTTAGAACTGCAAGAACACTGAATTGACATTCTAAATTGACCTGTAACATGATTCAGGATCAACAATGCCAGGTGTATCCCTGTTTGATATTTGCTAGTCCTCCATGGTTTTTGAAATGCTTCCAGGAACAGGTCCTCCCAAATCATAGCCATTCCACTGGTTCAAGGTCCTCATCGTCCACTCTCAGCAGGCAGAGAGGGGGAAAAAGTGATGGGTCTCCTGTTTCTGCAGCTTTTTTATGCATCTGAAAACTCTTATCGTATTCCCACAAATGTCCACCTCTTCCTTAAACTAAAATTTTCCTAGTTCCTTTGGTCCCATTACTCTTAGGGCCTTGCACCAGTTTCTTTCCTTCCTCTCTACTTCGTCAGCACATTTCCAAAAGCCTGCAGTGCAAAACGGTACACAGCCATTTCATTGGCGCTTTAAAGCCTGCTTAAACCTCTCCGGGTTCTCAGGTCTACTTGTGCAACGCTGACCTAGAACTAATTCAGATTTGGGGGGGGGGGAATCAACTTTTGTATACCGGATTCTACTAATGCTCTCAAGAACACCATTTGCCCTTCTTGCAAGGTAATCTTAGGTTGTGGCTCATTCAAACCCTTTGGGCCTTCTTGGTGAAGCAATCACTTGGCCAATTAATTCCCACATTGCATATCTAGTAGGCAGTTTAAAGGAAAAGTATAAATATGGCTAAGCCAACCCAGAGGGAAGGGGTTGCCCTTCCTGTATATGCACGTATATGACAGGAATTGCCATACTCATATTATTTATTCTCACATTTATATCCTGCCTTCTTCCAAGAAGCTCAGAGGGGTGTGCATGGTCATTCGCCCAGATTTTTCCCTACCATCATGTTGTGAGGTAGGTTAGGCTGAGATAACTGGCCCAAGATCATTTAGGGCGCAAATCCAAAGCCCGTTGTGGCCTGGCACAAGTCTCGTGTGCTGACCCAAAGTTGTTGCTAACGTGATTTACGGCATGTTTGCGCCAACTTGGGCATTGGCAAGGCTGGTGCAAGAACGCACACTGGCCCACAGAGGCCGCATCCAGCCTCCACATTGCCCTGCGTAAATCAGGAAGCACTGCCCAAGTTTGTCCAGTGTGGAGAGTTGAGGAGGGTGGGCTCATGAGCGGCCTGGTCCAGGGATGGGATGGAGCCAGGATCCTGCACTTAGGCTGGATCCCAGCAGCCCATCTTAGCTCCAAGCTGCTCGGATTTGCACCACTGTTTTCATCACAGCTTTCAGTGGTGCAGATCTGAGTATCCCCACTTGGGCTGCTGCCAGGTTACCCAGGCTAAGGGGAATAGATTCATCTGCCTATTCCAACGTAGAGTTAGGATTGGGCTATTAGTGAACTCCTGATTGAAGATCTGAATCAAGATCTTCTTGGTCCAATGCAAAGCTTCAACCATTACACTATAGGTATGATCTCAACACTACCCAGGCGGTAACCTGGCATTAAGATAGCATTCCTTTAGCATTCGCATGTGAAGTACCGTATAGAAGCATGGCATGCTACAAAATTTTCATTTAAGGGTAAAGCAAAAAGTAAATCAGAATTAAACAGTACAATTCAATTTGCAGTATATTACCTAACTAAGGCTAAGACATGACATTAACTGAAATTTCCTAAATCTACATTCATCACTTCCCATAATCTGAAATGATTCCCATATACCAGGGAAAAATATGGCCTGTGATGTGCCTGCAACATGTTCTTGGGCATTGCATGGCAATGGTGAAGCCTCCTATCTTCTATATGATCTCTGCAGAGCATTGGGCAACCACTTCCACAGAAGGCTCCGTGCCCTGATTTCATGCTGGCTGCCCAGTGTGACCCTCTGCAGAGACATAAGAATATAAGAAGAGCCCTGCTGGATCAGGCCAAAGGCCCATCTAGTCCAGCTTCCTGTATCTCACAGTGGTCCACCAGGTGCCTAAGGGAGCTCAGTAGAAAACAAGATGCTTGCATCCTGTTGCCACTCCCTTGCACCTGGCTTTTTGAAGTAGCCTACTATTAATGTAAGGAGGTTGCACAACCCATCATGGCCTATAGCCCACGATGGACTTTTCCTCCAGAAATCTGTCCAAACCCCTTTTAAAGGCACCTAGCCCAGATGCCATCAGCACCTCCTGTGGCAAGGAGTTCCACAGGTTAATTACCCACCAGGTAAAAAAGTATTTCCTTTTATCTGTTTTAACTCTCCCAACAGGGGGTGGCGGTAGCCACCTACATTCGGGTCCTAGCCCACCTCCAGGTCCTGAGTCACCTGCGGAAGACCTCTCTGACCTATTGGTTTCATGGCAGATTCAAACCAGAGGAGTCCTGGTTTGCAGCTCAGTCTCATAGTTCTGATGCCACACTGGCTCTACAGGAGCTGAGGTCAGGAAGATTGACCTTAGGGTGCAATCCAACGCCCTCTCTTGGGCTGATGCTACGGGCTAAAGTAGGCTCAACATCACAAGTGTTGACATGGGGTGCCAACCAGCATCCCTGCGTTGGCTCTACAACTTTGGGCTGGCGCTAGCAGTAGTGTCGGCCCAAGAGCGCAGGCACAAGGCCATGCCCTGCCACCTTTGTGCCAGCTGAATTCAGCTGGCGCAAGGGCGTTTCTGGGAGGAGGGAGGGCAGGCGTTTCTGGGCAGGGGATGGGCAGGCTGGTGGGTGTGCTGGCCAAGGAAGGGGTGTGGAGATGGGATGCATCTGGTAAGCCACATTCAAGCCTCTATCCCTGGGCTGCGTGGCCTCCTCGGCTCTGCGCCTGCTATTTAGCAGAACAGATCCAAGGAAACATATTATATGGGGAGGTTGGAGCCACCCTGGGGCAAGGGCGCAAACATGCCCTTGCCCTGGGGAGGCTCCCTAGCGCACCTAAGGTGCACTGGATATGGCACAAACCGACCGGCCTCGCTATTCCAGCGCACTTTAGGACTGCTGTCTTAGTCCCTTAGTCCCTGTCATGCAGGATTTACTCATTCAGGAATTTTTTTCTATGGAGGAACAATTATTGGTAGCAGTGCTCACTTCTGGTTGCAGTCCAGAAACTAATTTACTGTCTCACCTGCTGTTTCTGAGAAACCGGCCAAATGAAGTGAGGGGGGAATTTGCTCTGGAGGCGGGGGTGGGGGTGGGGAGGCTAGAAAGGGAGTACAAATTCTCACAGGGAGCTAGCATTGCATGGCATCTTTTATTAGGTGTGCCCAGCAGTTTCTTTCTGTTGCTATTTGGAATTATGCAAATGATAGCCACACCTGATGAGCCAGACCAGATGTACATCATTTGTCTTCTATGTATACCTGTTAGGAGACGAAAGACCCAAGAGTTGGCAGTTTTACTTAGTCCTGATAATACAAAACAACCATGGCTGTTATCTAGAGTGGTAAGGAAAGGAGAACCTTCTGCTGACCAGACCCACCAAAGTGATGCAAAGAACATGCAGATGATTTCAGCATTGTTAGAAGCTTGTAGGAAAATAATTGTCTCTTGTGAGAAAAAATGGCGAGGTGGAGAAGGAGTGATGACTCAGACGCATCTGAGTCAGAAGGACCTCTGGGACTACCCCGAGGTGGTTGCAGTTTACACCCCAGCCCTTTCTCAAGAGGGTTTCCTGCAAGCACAGAGCACTCCATTGTTTCGAAGTCAGCTAACAAGTAAGGTTTCCAGAGTTTCAGAATGTGTTGATGCATCATTCCTAAACCACCCTGGGCAAGCACAGCAGCTGCACATCACATCCCCAGTGACCAGTCACATTTCTAAACAGGTTAATTATTGTGTACCCACATATGTTCAAGTGAGTCAAGGTGACCTAGACTGCAATGCAATAGACTAAACCTTGGGCAGATGTTTACGCCCATGTAGTCCGCCAGACCTTAAAATAAATCAGCCCTACTCTGTGCCAAGTGCAGCGGAATTCAGCAAACTGTATACAAAGGAAGCCCATTTGCATGCTTGTGCCTGTTTGGTCCAATGCATTCTCCTTCTGCTAGTCGTTAAGAGGGCAGGGATGGTAAGGCCACATTTGGAGTACTGTGTACAGTTCTGGTCGCCACACCTCAAAAAAAGATATAGGGGAACTAGAGAAGGTGCAGAAGAGATCAACCAAAATGATTACTGGGCTGGGGCACCTCCCATATGAGGAAAGACTGCAGCGTTTGGGGCTCTTCAGTCTAAGAAAAAAAGTTTCTTAGGTTCTTATGGAACCACGTAGAGTGTTGCAGCCCACCAACTCCGCAACTACAGGGATGGACTGCATACGGGACGACCCCGCGGTGGTCTGCCCAACAGGAATCACACCCAAATAAGCCCACTGAGAGCACTCCAAAACTGCACCGTTGCCACTGCTCACGCATCTGAAAGGCCATTCCCTTTTGTTTGCTGGCTGCCCTGCCGCCATTGCTTGAGCACCTGAAAGTGCTGGCTGCTCTGCAGGCTGGATATCGCCCCAGCAGGCATTGTGTGGAGTCAGCTGATGGGCTGGCAACTCCCCCCTCTCTGCCTCCTGCCCTGCCCCGATACCCTTTAGCTCCTGAAATTTCATCAAGCATTGTCCATTTGCTGTCTTTCTCAGCCTTGGGGGCTAAAACAGTGTTATTCAAACTGTGGGCCGGGACCCACTTGGTGGGTCATGATCTGATGTCAGGTGGATCTCGGAAAGCTGAGAGCAGCCATCTTGGAAACTGCAGCTCTTACTCTTGCTATATTCCTTTTGTGAGTGTTAACAGTTTGAATTTTCAAGTGAGTGTTTTTGTTTTTAGTTCCCCGTTTTTACATAATATTTTGTCCTAATCTTGCTGTTTCCTGGTTGTACAATTGCTGCAGTCCAAGAATGCCAATTTGCATTTGAGGAGTGTCATTTTATTATGTTACACTGACAGCACTTCCTGCTTGATGATGTCACTTCCTCCCACAACATCACTTCCAGGTTAATGGTTTCACTTCCAGTCGGTCCTGACACAGGTGCCATTCTAAAAAATGGGTCCCAGTGTAGAAAGTTTGAATACCACTGGGCTAAAAGCTTGATTTTAAATAAAACCACAGATTCTCAAGAAAAATTCCATGCCCAGTATCCTGCACTTTATAGCACACCCAACAACATATAAATTACTTTGCTGAAATCAGAACAAGTCCAGCCTATTCCCTCCAAAGGCTTTACAGAGATATTGGATTTTGAGGAAGGCTTTACTCTCCAGGTATTCTGGAAAGGAGCGGCAAGTCTAGTTGCAAACACTGATCTAACACAAACTAGATACAGTTTGCAAAATAAATTTCAGTACTCAAAGAAACAGTGAATCACACTGGAGCCAAAAGAACATTTGATTTCATTTAGCGACAGGCCCACTGGAATGGCACTAATAAAACTTTGTGAATCTAAAACGCTAAAGAAACACAGATGATGTGGCAAGTCTACAGAAGTTGGAAGGGTATCAGGATGGACAACAGGAATAACACCCTCACCCCCAAGAGCAGTTCATTTCTTTATGGTATACTGTTCAAAACGTTTCCTGAGCAAATCTGTCGCCTGGAGCAGTTCTGGTTTTTCAAACACAGTACCCTTGCACAAAAAGCAAACATCTCACGGCAATTACATTGACCTTTCTGCTTAAATATCATGCTCCATCTGTCTCATTGCCTTGCTTTTATAATCTGGAGTGTACAAATCCTACTTTTAGATGGTCAATATTTGCTTTTCCCTGAACATCTCTGAATTTTAAAATGCTGTAAGTTTATGGCAAAGCAGATGTTGCTAAAAATAAAAGAAACTGGTGCTTGACTGGGTGGGAAAAAAAACGCTTATGCCTGTTGTCTGGAATTTGCAAGAAAGGGAAGATGCTAAGCTGGATGCTTAATGAAAAAAAAAAGAGTGGAGGTAGGCTGCAGCTTCCAGGGGGGTAACAGTAGCAGCAAAACCCATGAACAGCCCAATCTTATACTGGTTGGCCGCCTGGGAGCACAACCAGGCAGTCATGGGAGCCTCCGTGGATGTTCGTCCCCTTTCCCCGTGGTAAGGGTGCAGGGCAGGCGATGCATCTATTGATTTCACCGGCTATTTAGCCAGAACAGAAGTAAGCACTTCCAAGTAAGGCCACATGGCCTTACTCAGAGGTCGGGAATGACGGCGAGAGTCACCACCAGTCTCGGAATGCCCTCCTGCCCCGCCCCAAAAGGCCACATCACCAGCAAGCGGCAAACTCAGTTAAGTGCTTGCTGGCAACCGGTGCTCCCTCCGAGGTGCACACAGCCAACGTTGCTATGCACCACCCCAGCGCCAGCAGTAAAGGCTTACCACAGGTGTTGGAGGTGTTTTAATGCGCCGTGTGCAACAGTTGCCCGGTTGGTACGAGAGTACCACCCACAGTGAGAGCCTTAGGATTGGGCCCTAAGAGACTTGTGGCAGCCCACATCATCAGATGCAAGTGAAATCCTCATTAGGCAGTAGGTGGGTACTCCTCGATACATAGGTTTAGAGAGGCAATATATATTTTTTGAATAGCAGAGTGAGTCGCAAGAAGCCTGGTCTCGTGTCAAGCTTAAAAGCAGGAAAAAGGTCTAGTGCTTCTTAGATTGGAGTTATAAGGGTTGAAGAGAAGCCTGCTTACCTAGTCTTAGAAATTAGTGGATTAGTGGCCACTACTGAGTAGCAATTTAAAAAAATTAGTTTTCTATTAATGTAGTCCTAATCTTTGGGCCCTATCAAGGGCCAAAAGGCAGTGTTGAGTCCATTAAAATATAACATAACCAAGCACTGAATTAAAATATTATACATCCAATAAAACCTGCTGAATAAAACTGTTCAAGGTATTGCTGTATATCTGTGCAGCGTAGACAAGCTATGCAAATTCATGTATTCAGTTTATGTGGCAATATGAACATATGAAACTGCCTTATAGTACGGTCATATTATTAAGCCATTACTTTGGCCCAATATCATCTTCTCTGGCTGGTAACAGCTCTCCAGGGTCTTGGGCAGTAGTTTGCTATATGGCAGAGACCAAAGCTGGATTTTTAGGTAAAATACATATCCTGAGATATCCACCCCCACCCCAAAACAGTTCTCAAAGCTATCTTTCAGAGCGCGATCCTAACCTGGAGTTAAGCCAACACAGTTTGGTTGTCACAAAGGCCACCATAAAGCACGTTTGGACCACTCTTGGAGTCAGGGAGGATGGCGCACATCTGTGTGCTGGCCTCTCCGACTCCAAGGGTAGTCCAAACATAATTAACGGTGTCCCTTGTGTCAGCCAAACTTTGCTGGCCTAACTCCAGGTTAGGATTGCATCCTCAGAAAGCTATATTATTGGATACATATAATTGTCCTCAAGTGGACTTGTGATGACAATCAACATATGCCCAAAATTGCAGCCTTTTGCATGGTGAGCATCCATACCAAGCTGTCCATAGTTGGGCAAAATGTTAACTCTACGGTACAGTGGCACTTTCTGTCCTGTTTTGAGACTGGGACATTTTAATATGAAATTAAGCTCCAGTGCAAAATCTGAAGATGTCAGCACTCTACAAGAATAAAAGAATTTAAGAAAAATTCTTTAAGAAAATGTGTAAGTCTAGCCTGTCTAGCCCGAGCTGTGATCGGACCCACAAGTTTTGTGCCAAACTCTGGGTGGAAGTCAAGATGTCAGTCTGCATTAGAGCAATCCTGTTTGATCTGCTACAGCACCCTCGAAGTTGTTTGGCTTAATTAGCCAATTAAAGGGTCCGTTGAGCCTGTGCACGTTACTCACAATCCCTTACTCATTACGATGGGATTGTGAAATGGCAGTAAAAACGCATTTTCTGCCGCAGCTTCGCTGAGCTGGCATGAGGGATGGGCTGAGAGGTTTGTGAAATTCTCCTCGCATTTCTCACAAGCCTACTTTGAGGTTTTGCTGCAGCAGGGATCTGACAGACTGTCAAACAAAACGTCCAAAATAAGTAACATTTACTTAAGTCACAGTGAAGAAAAAGTTGGCTGCCGCTTCCAACAACACGTCTGACCCAGTTGATAGAAAATCAGACTCCATCTGGGAGGCCAATCTGGTTTTAACTCTCACTTTTGCCACACACTCACTGTGCGACTGTGGACAATTCACGAGGGGTGCAATCCATCTCCCACAGAAGCCACTGGCAAGAGTGCTTAGTTAAGCTGCTTTGCAGCCCACCTCCCAGTCATTTCCTCTTCCTTAAAATGTGGAACAGGAGGGGTTGACCGCACAGGCTATTGCAAAGGTAAGCACAGCAGACTGTAAAACTTTTTTTGAGGGACGCAGTCCTAACCTGGAGTTAGGCTGGCACAATTAGGCCAGCAAAGTTTGGCCAACGCATGCCTGATTGGCATGTTTTCTCTCAGGAATGTGTCTTCTACAGAAATAGCCTTGCACATGCTCAGTCAATTCTGATGCAGGTGTACTGTACATGTGCATTTACATTCCCTATGCAACACCTATCTCGGTCCCACTGAATTGGCTGGATACGCCTTTTGATATACATGCAGATGTGCCTATTCCATCATCCAGAGCTGGCAGTTGGTATGCATAAATAACCGCCCATGAATAAAACTGGGTCAAACAACAAGAGATGGCTATATTCACCATGCCCTATTCAGCTTTCCAAGGGCATCTGGCTGGCCACTAGGGGGAGGCAGGAGTACTGGACTACACAGAATGCTGGCCTCCTCCAGCAAGGCAATTCTTCCGTTCCTATACATCATGCTGGCTTGCCCTGTGAATAGTCACACAGGGGTAATTCTGCAATTTTAGAAAGGCCACTGCAGCCTGAAGGAATCTGGCAGTCACAAGCCAAAGCCTGAATTTTGTGGTGGGTTTGTTTGATTCATGGGTCAATTGGCCTTATGGAGAGCTGTGGCCAATGCTTTCATTTCACCCAGAAAGCACTCGAGGATGATTCACGGAGGCCAAAGATGCATGTCAAGGTCTGTCTGGACAAGGACCAGAGGGATTAGTCATCAGGGTTGCAGCCCAACCCGAAATTGACATTTTGCAACAAGAGAACACGTTGAGAGGCATTCTCTCCCAAGTCTATTGTTTGAAAAATGCAACCTGAGTCCCAACAAAACATAACAACAGTAGCCGGGTCAAGAAACAGCAGGGGCCGATGTCGTTCCAGGTCTCTTTCAGGCTCATGCCTTGTGCCAATTCATGGAAATATACTTAGCAAAAAAGCAAAAACCCGAGAAATGCATAAACATTTTGTGAAACAAAAGCTCCACTCAAAATAAAACCATTGGAAACCTCCTTGTAATAAAATGACTCACCCCAGGATGCAATGACTCAGTGGGAGAAGAGGGAATTCCACTCCCCATGCCAGTTTTCTATGTGATCAATTAGCTTTTGACAGGTGATAGAGGATTCTCCCTCCTTCTCACCCCTCTCGCTCTGCCTTTCCTTCGTTCCAAGACAAATGCATTAAAAAGCCATCACTGCCTTGAAACAAAGACATGACAGAGCCAGATAATCACAGACAGGCTTGTTTCTAAGTGCCCCCGTAGTAGAAAGCATGCCAGAGAATCTAGGCCAGTAGTAGTTGCCTTTGTTAATGAGGGCTTACCAGCTGCAAAATTCCAACACCGTGTGTCATGCAGGGAGACCTTCCAAAACACTGGATTCCACCCTGTCTCAGTGATTCTATTTCAGCTATGGCAACTTAGTTTCCACGGCCACCTTTTTTTTTTAAAAAAAAGTTCTGTGCTTGTGTTTGTCTTAATTTGCACGCCCCCCCTTTTTTCCCTGGGATTCCACTATACTCCCTCTGCTAGCTTCTGGCTACATTACAGGAACACTTCTGCTTGCCTCTAAACACACACAAAGCTGCAACACAGAGGCACAATTTCATATTGCTTTCAGCAAACCCACAGGGTCATAGTCTTGTCTATCCACATTATAGCACTCTGTGTGAGACATGGCAAGGGATTCCAGAAGCTCCTTGCTGACATTTTTATCCTCACTCCAGGACTACTACAGGTCCTGCAGCTCTCCAAGCACATCAGAATAATTCCAAAGAAAGGGGGCCAGGAATGTTATTTCAGCACTACGAACCCGGCAGCTTGGACAAGCAGAGAACTTCATTAAGAACGCAGTAATCTCCACTGGTTCGCATGGTTGATGGAGACGAATGCAGTCATACTTGATTATCTTTTAACCTTGAGTTTAAAAATAGCTACTATAGCTTTAAGGTCACAGAGAATGCCATTTGTGTAGCATACCTGTTTTGGCTTCTGGGTACAGCAGTGGTCCTCAGACCTTATAGACTGGGAGTAGCCATCTTGCAAGCTGCAGACTTTATTCTTGCTATATTCCTTTTGTGAGTTTGAATTTTCAAGTGAAGTTTTTTAAAAAAATTATTAGTTCAGTGCTTTTACATAGTATTTTGTCCTTATCTTGCTTTCTGTCAGGGATGTTTCATGGTTGTGCAATTGCTGCAGTCCAAGAATGCCAGTTTGCATTCCAGGAGTGTTGTTTGATGACATCACAATGATGGCACTTCCTGCTTGATGATATCACTTTGGATATGACATCACTTCCATGTTAACGACATTACTTCCAGTGGGTCCTGACACAAGTGCCATTCTAAAAAGTGAGTCCTCGCCTAAAAAGTTTGAGAACCACTGCCATAAAGCATTTGGACATTTCTTTTTCAGATTAACCATTTAGCCTTACATGACAATATCTAAAGAGACCTACTGGAGCAGACCAAAGTTCCATCTAGTCCTGTCTACTAAGATGGCCAAACAGGAGTCTCCAGGAAGCCCACAGATGAGGGCTTGAAGGCAACAGCCCTCCCCTTTATTCCATTCTAGCAAATGGTATTCACAGACACGCTGGCCTCTGAACCTGAATGTTCCATGAAGTCATCAAGACAACTATCCTCCAAGAATTTGTACAATCCCATATTTAATAAAGTTAATAGGGTTTTTTAATAGGGCAAGACCCTATTATCATCACTAGAAATAGAAAACAAGATTTTCAGAATCCTTAAGTGATCTGTCAAGAAAGGAGGGGGAAAACCCTACCACCAGTTTTATTCATTCACTTCTAATACGTAAGAGAAAGATTATTTTTTAAAAGGATTTCATAACTAAAAATCCCAAATGGCCCAAATGGCCCAGCAGAAAACAACTGTAAGCCAGAATGAAACAGCACATTATTTATGAGTTTAAAGGGTAACAGGGAGTAATGTTGGGAAATGTACAACCAGTGGGAGATATCAATGCACCTTCATTTTTCTTTATCTCTGTGCAACTTTCTCTAATCTCCATTCCATTATCTGGGGGTGGGGGTGGAAATGATGAATATTTGGAGTACAACTTGCCAACCAGACTTTTTCAACAGTGCAAAGCATATTCTTTAGTGGATTGAAAACCATGCAGAGAGGGGAATCATACTGCAAAGAAGTCATCTTGCACTAATGTTCTAAACAGGTGGATGTCTGTGAAGATGATTTATCACCTGGTCCAGTTCACTTCTCTGCAGGAACTGACACAGAAAGGATGTGCCTCGCCTGTGAAGTAAGAGCTGAATTCCAGACACAGAATAAGGCAACTGGCAAAGTGGTTAGTGGGCTAAAGAAAAATGCATGCTACCTTATCTCCTTCCTTCCCCATCCTCTACTTATGCACCTCTACTATTCCTTCCCATTTTTCTTGTTTGTTAGTAAACCATTATTTGCTAGTTTGTCCAAACCAAGTAAACTGTAATCTGTGCAAGCCGCAGTTTGCAAATCACTACTAGAAACTATGGTTTGCTGAGAACTGGGAAGTGTAGGGGGGGAATTAGAGCATATGAGAGAAGGAAAGAGGGTGGTGGGAGCATACAGGTCCAAGATCCATGCATGCAAGACCGAACTATAGTCTCTAAAATGAGCCTATACTGTAGTAGTTAGCACTACCAATTTGCCCACTTGACCTGAAAACGAGTGCTTTAATATTCATATTGTATGTCTCATCAAAACAGCCCTACAAGGCATGACAGCTAGTATTTGTATCTTAGGTTTGTTATGCATGTTGTAGGAAGCAGAAGTTGTTGAAGTATATTATATGTTGGCAGGTGTCTTGCTACAACAGGTGGAATGGAGCATGGTCTGAACCTCATCCTGCAAAGAATGCAACACTTTTCTGTGTGTTCTGCACATCGAGACACATTGCACCTGTGTCTTCAGTGTGGACAGTGTGTTCAGTAGGTTTCATGACTTAAAAACTGGTCACTTGTGCTTAATAAAGTTAAACCCCAACCGCAGTCTGATGTCTTCCTTGGTGGTGGTGGTGGGTAATAGGCTATCTCAGAATGCCAGATGCAGGGGAGTGGAGGGGTTACAGGTACCTGGTTGTCTCGCATGCTCCCTTAGGCATCTAGTGGGCCATTGTGAGATGCAGGAAGCTGGGCTAGATGGGCCCTTGGCATGATCCAGCAAGGCTTTTCTTATGTTCACCTCCTGACACATAGTCAGTGGAGGGCAGCATTTGTCCTCACCAAAACAATGTCTTCTAATGGAGTCCTTTACGTACATTACTGAAGGAAATGGCTACCGTCCATGTGGGAAAATAAAAGTAAAGAGGAGCACTTAGGATGCCCTTCATGTTTGCATGAAGCCCATACTGGCTGCCTGTATGCTCCCCGGTGACTCCACATTTAGAATGAAGCCAGTTTCTATTGGTAAGAGTCCAGTCTCTATCTGCATAATCCTATTCTAGGTTCCTTTGGTCACAAGAATGAATACTGGTAACAGGTTTCTTACATTAAAAAAATAGTTAATAAAAATTAACTAAAGTGCCATCATAAAAATCCCAAATGAATTTAGGCATCCTTCACATGATCATCGAGACTGATGTTGTGTCTTAGGAGTTTAGACATAACCAGAAAAACTACTCTTCTAGAAGCAATTGTTACTGCCCACATCCAGTCTGGAGAGCTGGCAAGTGTCTAAATAATTGTAAGGTTAATTTTTAAGCATGTGATATACGCTCAGGACACCATGCATCACCCACAGATGGTGTAAATAAACACACTACATGTGTAGTGCACACACTGGTTTCTCGAACACAATTGCTTTATTCAGTTGCAGCTAACACACAAATTTGCAAACTCCCAGTCCCCCAGAGTTCACTTCCTTCCACCATTTCCTGTGCCAGGCTTTGAATGACTGTGCCTTTTTATAAACCTCTTGTGGAGCTCATTAATATGTATTGTGGTCAAGTCAACCCAGCAAGGGTCAGTTATTTTCATGGTGCAGGCTTGATATACTGCAGCCCAGAGCACTTTCAGGTTTGTAGTCCAGATGACACAGAAGAATGGCCAATTCCAATTTCCCCTAAGTGTGGTCGATAGTTAGAACTTAGCCCTTTTACACAAATTAATTTAGTATAGACGCAAACTAGCAGGTAAATCTTCCTAAGCTAAGTTGCAACATGTTTCATATGGTGTTACAAGTCTGAAAATATGGGCACGCACATCTGTATGTTAAAGGCATGCAACGCTTGTTCTCCCTTCTTGCTTAGTGCCTGACAGGTAAGTTTGGGTTAAGACAGACTCCACATGATATGGAGTCCAATACATTTATTTGAACTTTTCTGTCTTGATCCATAGCTGGAGCCACCAAGGGCAGGCAACAAGGCACTAACAAGATCCACAAATGTATCCTTTCTCCCACAAAAGTGACAGCTGCCAATCATTTCTACAAGAGAAAGTAAAAGGCTGAACTTAGTATTGTAAGAATGGGCAAACAATGCCTTCATTACTGCAACAGAAGGCATTGTTTGCCCATTGGCTTGGGCAATGATAATGGCTTGGGCCTCATTGTCAGTATCCCTGGAAGGGGCATAATTCATCTCTCTTGCAAGGTTTGCAGAAAAACACTCCAAAAGTTGAGTATGCAAGATCTCACCTACCCCTGTGGTCCTTACGACAGGCATTTTGCTACTGTTCACTAAGCAACACTATTGAGCTGATTTTGTGATGAGTGAAAGTAAGTTAGCACGTACAGTATATGTCCCATGAGTCATCAAACAGAAATAGAGAGATAAGCAAGCAAGCTTTCCCCTCCGAGCCTTGGTATACTCCCCCCTTCTTTCATAAAAATGCAGGCCTTGCTTAGCCTCAGCCTTCTGAAAGAGGAAATTAACAGTGACAGTGTCACCAAGGGAGGATGCTCAACCCACCCACAATGGGTTCATTGTGGTTTGCTCGCTTCTGAGCTGCTTATCAAGCACTCTGTAGGAAACATGCAAACTGGGCCAGACTCTGTGCTTCCACAGGTTGCCACAGGCAATGTGATTGAATTAGCATGTGCATGTGTGCATAAACTGACGCGCACACACACACACTATCTGTAGGGGTTCCTGTTAGAAGTCCTTGGAAAGCAGAACTCCAAAGTAGAGGACAGCCTCCTACAATCCAGTGTTTGCAAACAAGCCATCATCACACCCCACAATATGCAATTAGGAAGGATGATCAGAAGACCATTTCAGAGCACATTACATACTTTATGAGAGGAGCCCTGCTGGGCCAGACCAAAGGTCTAACTAGTCCAGTATCCTGCTTCCCACAATGATCAGACAGATCCCTCTAAGAAGGTGTAAGAAAGTCTTCACGTGAATGCAAATAGCCCTCTTCTGCTCCTAATAGACAGTAAGAATAGTTCCTCTGTACATGGAGGTACATCATTCACTATCCTAATTTTTATTAACGTGGCAGCCTCAGTCAAGGCTACATATTGAAGGAAAGGTTTAGGGTTAGGTCAGCCTAGCTGTCTCTTAACTGTTTGCAAAGGGCCACTTGCCTGAGTACCTGAGAGGAGCAAGATTCACCACCAAGTACCAAAGAGGGCCATGAAAGAGATCCTCTCCCTTTTCAGGCCATCAATAAATCACAGGTGCCTAATATAGGTGTGCACTGCAGTGAGGGTACCTAACCTTTTTTTGCAGGCAAATACATTTTGTGAACCTTTGCAAGATCACACAAACCAACAGCAAAAGGGCCTCCTTAAGTGTACAATCCAATGTGCCCGTAGGGCTGACGCAAGCCGTAAGGCACTTTTGTGCCAGTGGCCCCGCAGCACTGGTAGAAGCTGCCAGTGTGCCACTCTTGCACCAGCTGAGTTTGGCTGGCACAGAGGTGGTTCTGGGCAGGGGGAGGGCAGGAGGAAAGGGGCAGGCGGAGGGTTAGGCTGCATCTAAACCCCCGTCCCCAGCCCTTGCGGGGAACTCGGATCTGCACCTGCTATATAGGTGCAGGAGGTGTGGACTGATGGTGGAGCTGCTGGCACTGCCTGAAGCTAAGCAGGAGAATCTGTGGTTTGTTTTTGGATGGGAGAAGGATGCCAGGCTGTGACAAGCTGCAGTAACTATGGTGGCAGAACACAGTCGCTGTCGAGCTTATTACTCACCGCAAGTGAAAGTTGCGGGGAAGAGTGTGAGAAGGCCAGTCGGCAAAAGAACGGAATACGAGGACCTGTCCAGGCTTGACTTGCGATTGCCTGCTGAGGCTTGATGGCATGCAGCCAAGGGAGAGAACCACACTGTGAAGGCTGCATCTGGGACTAAGGATTTGGTGAATCACAGAATACTGTACATCTGTAAAAACTCCATTGAGAAAATGGTGGTTTAAACTAGCCAGCTCATGTAAGCCGCCTTGGGCATTTGCTTCGGCATGGGAAAGGCGGGGGATAAATTCTTCAAATAAATAAATTACATTAACGTATCGGGTGCAAATCCAAGTAGCCCATAGGGCTGGCTGGTGCCTACCCTAGGGCAAGGGGGCGAACGTGCTGTTCCAGTGCAGTTTAGGATTGGGCTCTAATTTACATATAATAATGGTAAGAAAGCCAGACCTAGGGCTTCTTCAGCACCTGCCATTACGTCCATGCCTTAATGCATGTGCATAGGCTACCGCAGGCGCAGTGAGGCTTCCAACTTTCTTTCTTCAAAGCAGTAGCCTCCCACACAGCACTGAAGGCTGCCTCTTATACGTCTCTGAGTTTCAGAAGCAGCTTCTAATGTGGCTTGTAGAGCTGTGACTTTTAAAAAAAAAAATTAAAAGTGAACGCCCCTCTGCAAAGGACGATTTTGCTTCTCCGAATGGGAGCCGGTCTCCAAGAGTGACAGCTATTACTAACCAGCCCCCAAAATGAGTCAGAGCTGCAGAGGTCAAAGCTGACCTCTCCAGCGCTGACTCATTTAGAACCCTGTTATAGCTTTTATAACTGCATGCAAGTGAGCTGTGCTGTATTCTCTGTTAGTCACCACCATTGTTTGAACATGGGCGCTACCTGCTAAAAACAATGAGTCCACGCTGATGCCTTCTTTGAGGTCAGGTAGGATTCAGGTCAGAAATCAAAGCACCGCTGCAGCTGCTCACAGCAGGCCATGTTGAAGGCCGGGGAAGAAGTACTAAGAATGAATTCAATGGGAAATCTATGATCATTTACATGGACTGCCAGCGACTGGAAAGTTTTGGGTCAAATTCAGAAGCCTAGCCTCCTCGTTTTTCTGAAGGTATGGTTGGGGTTGTTGTTGTTGTTTTGCCTCAGGTGATATGGAATGAACAGCAACTGTAGCAATAGATATTGCCATTTGGCCACTTTGACAAGGGACTTTGGCCTACCACCATGCATTCTCTCTTCTCGAAATAATCCTCCCATGCAGAACAAGTTCAGCGACAAATGTGCACCAACACCATACTATTAAAAGTAGTGGCTCTTTACCAGCATTTGCAATCATTTGTCCAGACTCACTAAGAGCACAGTCGTAATCTCGTTTGGCCAGCAAATTTTGGCCGGCACAAAGGACACCGTAAAGTATGTTTGGACCACTCTTGCAGTTAGAGAGGCCAGCACACAGAAGTGCACCATCCTGCCTCATTCCGAGAGTGGTCCAAATACGCTTTACTCTGGCCGTTGTACCAGACAAACTTTGCTGACTTAACTTGTGCCGACCTTACTCCAGGTTACGATTGCGCTGTAAATGGCCTAGATGTTCCCCTAATCAGTCATTTGGGAACAATACGCCAGATATGTTTTTAAAAAATCAGTTTTGGACTCCTGTCCTTTTAAACACAAAGGGAGAAGTTTCATTGGTGAAACTTCTTCCCCCAGGGGAATTTTGCTTTGTTTCTGTGATCTTATTAAAAAGACAAAAGTCTGTTCCTATGGGTCTATAAATACTATAAAACAATGATTCCCAAACTTTTTAGCATCGGGACCCACCTAAAAAGAAGGCCCACTTTACCAGCCACTCAAGTCTCTGTGGCTACAATGGTGACTTAACTGGACAGCAGTGCTCCCCGCCCCCCAAGTAGCAGGTTGTTTAACCCTTGATGCACATAGTCTCTAACCTACCCTGTCAGTTTCACGAACCACCAAAAAGTGGGTTGGGATCCACTGGTGGGCCACGAACCCATAGTTAGGAAACCATTGCTATAAAAACATCTGTTCATATTAGAAAAATACAATAGATAAAATGTCTCGATGCATGCAATTTTAAATTGCTCTTGTCAAATCATTATCCTTACAGTGCTTTCCACATACCAACATTGTCCCCAGGCAGGGTTTCACTTCATTTCTAGCAAAACTAAATCAACATTTCTGTTTTCTGACACCATCCCAGTACATTAATATTCCTTAAGTATTCAGTTCCCTTGAGCCTCCAGGTAATTTTGGATGACAGTCTCAACGTCAGGAGTATTTTTTGCTTTCTCAGGTTACCATACTTAGAAGAATGACTCTGCTGCCTTGTCGTCAGGGTTCATTTTTGCATAATCAGTGTAACGAGCACAGGAACATGAAGGATGGATTCCAGTCCCCGCACAATCTTTGGTAATAGTAAATTGTTCCCTTGGCTTCACGGTAAATGTGATTAATTTGTCCAAGGCTGTTGATAGCTTCTTTAGAGCAACAAGCAATCAGGCAATATGTACTGCCTAGCTCTGGGGCCTATGTGGAGAAGCGAATCTCCTGAAAAGGGCAAATGGGGCCAAAGACACTAGTGACATGTGCATGACATGTGCAGATACAATTCTATTCTGGACATAAATGTATGGAGCTACTTTGTAAGGAGTAAGACCTGAAGATGTAATGTCTAGAATTGCATCTGGGGCTTTCTGAATAAAAGCATGTGCTCTACTGCTGCTTTATGGCCATTTACCAAAGGGGGCACCCACTGCCTGCACCAGCTCTGCTGCCTCCCCTCTGGGAAAAGCAAATTTCACTTCTTCAGCATCTACAAGAGGATTATTCTGGGCTCTGCCAGTCATGAGCTAGATATTCAGCTTGTTGGCTCCAGGGAAAGGGATACATGGAGAGCTACATCACTTGCTCCTAATGTCATGATAGGAATTTGAAAACAGGTTGCACCTCAGTATATGCAAAGAATCCACGCCTGTCTCTGCAGATACAGAACCCGTGGATATTGAGATCCACAGGACGGCCCTCAGAGGAGGACCAAAAGTGTCTTCCAGTCGTGTCCAGACATGTTCTGAGGCCTTAAAAGGCCTCCTGGAGGCCACAGAAAGCCACTTCCTGTCTGATGAGCAAACCGGAAGTAGCTTTCCCTCGGCATCCATGGCAAGTCAAATCCATGGATGCTGGCTCTGCAGATACCAGGGGTACACTGTACAAGATTTTACTTATGTTCATTTCTGGTTATGCTTAAGAACATAAGAAGAGCCCCACTGGAGCAGGGCAAAGGCCCTTCTAGTTCAGCTTCCTGTATCCCTGTATCTCAGAGAGGCCCTCCAGATGCTTCAGGGTGCACATAAAACAACTAGATACTTGAATCTCGTTGCCACTACCCTGCATCTGCATCTTGCCATGGATGTAACAGGAATCCAGCACTACAAGTCATGGTCGTCCTCAATCACTCAAATCAGAGAATACAAATGATGTATTTGTGTATAAAAGAGAATACAAATTAGAGAATACAATACAAATGATGGCCTACCTGGTGTCTTCTCCATAAATACAACCTTAGACTCTGCAGTAAAATTCTGTCCAGTCAAGATCATCTGTTGTCCACCGTAGACTAGGCAACTGTCAACATCTTGCCTCTCAACCATTGGAAGTTCGTGAGCGGATCGCTGGGCTGTGGACAAAACATAAGCATGAATGAAATCAAATCTCTTTTTACTAGGAAATTTCAGAACTACCCACAGGGTTGATTCTGTCACTATTGCCATCTTCTCACAGCCAAAGGAGCTGCTCTGTGAGGCTAAATTTAGGGCTAAAAAATACAGAGGAAAAATAAATCTATCCTTGAAGCATTTTTATTTGGAAACAGTCAGGAGCTGGCCCCAGTACTTCAGCTGTGCTGGCCTAACTCCTTGTCCCTGACAAAGGAGAACTCGGCTGAATGAGCTGGAGTCAGCCCATGTCTGTTTCCAAGTCAATGGCCAAATATTCAAGTGCAAGTACAAGACAATCCTGGAACCTTAAATGTGCCACCTGCAGTTTGGATTCCAGTGGATAGCCCTGAATTCCTTTAAAAAGAACTAAAGCAGAACTCATTCCAAACTGAAATGTGAAGTTTTTTGAGCCACCTAGGTAGCAGAAAGGAGTTCAGTCCCCATTGCTTTTCATTCTGGCCAATACAGTATCTGCAGTTGCATGTGTGTGTGAATCTGAATGCATATGCACAAAAATTGACTGACACATGCAAGCCACAAACCTGGAATGTTCAGAAATACTCTAGCTTTTGAAGACGAAGGGCCAGCCACCAAATGTTTATAATGCAGGTTCTGTGTGGCAAGTTGAAGGACAAATGCGCTGGAAGGAAAGCCTCATAAAGGGTTTAGAGACAGAGTGTGGCAAAAAAGGATGACAAGGCAAGGAGGATGTGAAGCCAAGAGGACCCTAGGCTTGGGAGATGAGTTGCAGAGGATGCTGGAGGAAACCTAGTAGTAAAAGGAAAATGCATATAGTAGAAAAGACACATGCATACATATCGTAATATACAAAAAGAGCTTATGGTTCATTTAAGAGTTCTATACAGCACCTAAATCCTGTACAACAGAGGTTCTCAAACCTTTTAGTCCAGGACCCACTTTTTAGAATGGCACTCGTATTGGTTTAAAATGGCACCACTGGAAGTGATGTCATTAATCTGGAAGTGATGTCATAGCTGGAAGTGACATCATCAAGCAGGAAGTGCTGTCAGTGTGACATAATCACATTCCTAGAATGCAAACCGGCACTCTTGGGCTAAAGCAATTGCACAACCATGAAACATCTCTGACAGAAAGCAAGATTAGAACCAAATATTACGTAAAAGCACTGAACTAAAAACAAAATTAAAAAAACTCTTGAAAATTCAAACTGTTAACACTCACAACAAGGAATACAGCAAGAGTAAGGTCTGCAGTTTCCAAGATGGCTGCTCCCAACTTTCTGCAACCCATCTGAAATCAGGTCATGATCCACCAAGTGGGTCCTGACCCACAGTTTGAAAAACACTGCTGTACAAGATCTTGGGAAAGAACCAGGCTATGATAAGGGAAGCCAAGAGACAGAGACGCTGAATTGCACAAATCTATAAATTCACAGAACTGTCACCATAAACCTCACACATTTTCTATACCAACCTTTTCCCTAAGGTTCTGTGCACATAAACATATCCACCCATGACAGATAGCCAACTGGTCTAATGCAAAACAGCTCTTGTAGTTAGGAGGTTAAACTCACCACCTCTTACTGCAGCTTTTCCGAGCCTTGGCAAAAATGTCTGTCTACCTCTTGGCTAATGCTAGGTACATTTAAGTCTGATGTGCTGTGTTTGAACTGAGAGAGCAGGAAGGAGCACACACTGTACTTAGCAACCACTGTGTCTTCTTAGCGAGTCCTACCTCACACTCACTACTCCACAAGAAAGCACAACTATGCACATTACAGAGCACCATTGCATACAGCAACCAATGAAGCTCAGCAGATCACCTTGTTCCCTTGTCATCATAGGCAGCTTGATGCAGGAGACCTGCAATCTGAGAATTCTTCCCCCACAATTACAACAGCTGAAAATGATCCAAGAGCTTTCCTTTGACTTGTCCAGATGTGTCTCTAAGGAAAACGGTTAGGTTAAATGATCTAGGAGTTCAGGACCTGAACTGAAACTCCTCCAGCCATATCCCATCCCTACAATGAAGATCCCCAGAGCATTTTATTCGATGTTGAACTGGAAAACATTGTTCTTTGCTAACTCCTACTGCTTTCGAGGCCATGGAAGGAAGAGATTTATCCCGAAAGGTGGTGACCCTTTGACTGCAAGCCAATTCACACT
The DNA here is from genome assembly GCA_029204185.1 of Lerista edwardsae. Taxonomy (NCBI): domain Eukaryota; kingdom Metazoa; phylum Chordata; class Lepidosauria; order Squamata; family Scincidae; genus Lerista; species Lerista edwardsae. Next base: position 5,240,985 of record JAJKFI010000013.1, read on the forward strand.
GCTTCTCTGCTTGTGGCTGGGCATTTACTTTTACTGCTTGGAAGGAACAATGCTCACAGCACATGGGCTGCTGAGTTTCTTTGCTGTGCACAGGATTCCCACTGTGCAATTAAATCACGGTACACAGATTTCCATGTGCAAAAACCCATAGCTTACATACAGTCAATCCTCTTTACAGGATTCGCTATCTGCAAACTCGCTTATCTGAGCGGGGCAAAATTGCTATCTACCTCGTTAGCTGCGCCTCTGTTCTCATTATCCACCAGGCAGGGACCTTCAGAAGGGTACAGGGACCTTCAGAATAGCACCTGTAACCAGTGTGAACCCTTTTAAACTGGCTGGCAGAACCATCTGCCAGCCATGTTCAAGGGGTCAGCACTGGCTGCGGGTGCCACTCTAAATGTCCCTGCAGCCTCTGGAAGGTGTCTGAGGTAATCAGAGATCATTTGACATTTCTTCCTGAATTCTGCTGGCTTCCTGCTGGATTCTTCTGATGACAGATAAGGTCCTCCTTGCACCTAGCCCCATTGATCCCATAGGATCAATGGTTCATTATGTGAAAATTCTGTATCTGTCAGAGTTTCCATTAACATGACCCTAGCAGAAAACGAGGACTGACTATATAACCTTTTCTTCATTTGCAGGCTTAAACTGGGCAAAATAAACAAGCAGGAAACTTGTGTTAATGGGCTCCAAGGTGTGTTAATGGGCTCCAAGCTTCTACAAGAAAATATAGTGCTATACATGCTGAGCACTTATTTCCAGATATTTATGAAAAAATGTACACATTCAGTTCTGACTATATGACACTGAGGTATCCTTAGCGAGGACCAAGCATGCATCCTAGACCACTCGTTCTCAAACTGTGGGTCAGGACCCACCAGTGGGTTGCAAGCCAAATTCAGGTGGGTTGTTAAGCACCTAGGGCAGCCATATTGAAAATATGGGAAAATGGGATGCTGGAAATGGGCTGTGTGGTTGTTTTGCGTGTGTCCAGGTTGTAAATTTCTTTCTGATTCAAATTGCTATTGGAAAATGGCTGTGAAATAGCCCAACCATTGCTGCATTCTCAGGAAAGTGGCAGGCTCTGGTGTCACAATGATTGCACTTCCAGCCATGACATCACTTCCGGTGGGTCCTGGACAGATGGTCATTCTGAAAAGTGGGTTCTAAAACACTGCTGCCTACCTGACTGACTGCAGTTTTCCAAGCTTTCAGGCAAAGGTCTTTCCCAAAGCTGGCCTGAAACCATTTTAAATGGAGGTGCCAGGGATTAAACATGAGGCTTCCCTTATACATGGCATGTGTTCTATTATGGAGCTATTGTGGAGCATCTCCATTTGCATCTGCCCCAACAGCCTTGCACTTGCTACACTCCACCAAGGCTTGATGCTATCACTTCCAACCCCAAGGAGCATTCCAAAGACTATACATTGGGGGAAAGGCTTGTACGTATGTAAGAAAGTGTGCATATCAGTACAATTCTACCACCAAATATCGTACTGTATGCATATCCTGCATTTTAGTGCAAGGTCTAATTTGCGATGGGTTGTGACTGTCTAAGAACCATTCACTGGGTGATTAAAAATCCATTCCTAAATATTGACTTTCCAGAGCCAGCAGTTCAATGCTTATCACAATTAATCATTTGTGCAATTTTAGGGACGTGCTTTGTTTTTAAATTTAGGGCACTTCTATTATTCACACATCTGGTCCACAAGACTGCCAGTTAAGAGCATAGTTTGAGATGACTTTCACAGAAGTTGCTTATTTCTTCCACATGGTGTGCATGATTAATCACTTTTTGTAAACAGTCAAAGTCCGGATGAGTTCATAACGGGATTGGGCACTTTGAAGATTTATCCTTCTGAAAACTCAGATAAATTATATCTAGCAAGCACAAAAAATAAAATCCAAATATATCCACCGCATTCAAAAGAAAATAAGCTTAACTACCATCTTTGGGAGCATTTGTGCTGAGCTGATTCTGGGATTCGACCCTGCGATGGGAGCCTCAATGTAGCTTGACAAATGTGCTTCAAATATGCACATTCCGTTGTAGAAGCTTAATAAAATAGTTCCCGTATTCAGGTTTATTGTTAAAGAAAACAGATTATTACAAGAACAGCAGTATATATTTAAAAATATGGTTAATGTATATTTTTAAAACATTACATTCCTCTGTGTTTAAGCTCCACTTTACTGACTTTGGTGGGGCTTACTTCCAAGTAAGTGTGCATAGGACTGCAGCCCTGGACTGAGTCAGACCACAGGTCTATCAAGCCTTTTATTTTCTGGCGCTGACTGGCAGAAGCTCTCCAGGAAGAACTACTTCTACTATGTGAGAAGCCCTTGAGTGAAGATGCCAAAAACCGAACTCTGAACCTTTTCACAGAGGGCCAAATGACACCACATTAAACCAGCGTTCTCAAACCTTTCAAAGTGGGACCCACTTTTTAGAATGGCACTTGTGTCAGGATCCACCGGATGTGATATCATGGCTGGAAGTGATGCCATGGCTGGAAGTGACATCATTCAGCAGGAAGTGTCATCATTGTGACATAATCAAATGACACTCCTGGAATGCGAACTGGCATTCTAGGACTGTAGCAGCTGCACAATCATGAACCATCCCTGACAGGAAGCAAGAATAGGGCAAAATATTATGTAAAAACACAGAACTAAAAATATGTTTTTTAAAAACCACACTTGAAAATTCAAACTGTTAACACTCACAAAAGGAATGTAGCAAGAGTAAAATCTGCAGCTTCCAAGGGGGCTGCTCCAAGCTTTCTGCAATCCACTGGATATCAGGTTGCAACCCACCAAGCAGGTCTCAACGCACAGTTTGAGAAACACTGCATTAAACGCATCACTGGCCTTGATGTGCTTAACCTTGTTTACTGATCAGCAGAAGTGTGAGGGGACTGACTCGGATCAGAACTGTAATGGTGGCAAAGAGCCCCTCACAGATGCTATGCAGTAAACAAATGCTTTTTGAAGTTTTTCACCAGAAGTAACAAGGGGGGGGGAGATTCTTTTTTTAAGCTGGGTGGCTTTTAACAGCAGAGGACAAGCTGGATATTGGTTGATGGTGTTTGAGATTTTATTAACGTTAGCTATGGAAAAAAATGCAGTTCAGGACAGAGTTGCCTTTGTGAAATATAACTAATCATACCCAGATGGAAGCTGTACATAATTTAAAGACCCTTGCAGATTAAAATCAGCAGACTGAGATAACAAAAACACACCCTACCCCCAAAAAAGAACCTGCCCATCTGGTAAAGTTACTACATAGGAGAGGAGATCTTGGCCAATATTGACAGATGTGTCCTTGGTATTCCACTATCACAGAAAACAGGTGAATCCACCTATATTTTGAAATAGTAGATGATTTTTTAAAAGTTGTCTGAATACAGATAATTACCCACCAGATGTGAGAGCACTGCTGGTTGTGCACAGAAAACAACAGCAAATCGGGATTTTAACTGAAGTGACTGTCAAAGTGGCAAGCGTAAAGCTAGCTAGATGCCGGATTTACTTGTCCAACCTATTGGTGGCATTTTGTATAATTTCCTAATTCACTATCAGAAGCCATGTTTGCCCATTCGTGATTGAAGCATATTTCTGGGGGTGGTGATGGTTATTTACAGTTGACTGGTTGGTTGTCTTTTTCTTTTTTTACAAACTGCCCAAAATAAATCTACACTGTGAGGCAGACATTTTCTCTACTGTCTTTGAGGGCACAGTCCTAACCTGGAGTTTACCCAGCACAGTTAGGCCAGCAAAATTTGGCCAGCACAAGGACCACCATAAAGATGTTTGGACCATTCTCAGAGTCAGAGAGGCCAGCACACAGATATGCGCCATCGTCCCTGACTCTAAGAGTGGTTCAAACGTGCTTTACGGTGGCCCTTGTGCCGGCCAAACTTTGCTGGCCTAACTTCAGGTTAGGACTGCACCCTGATACTTATTTATACTTGATTTTATGCTTGTGGTTTCAGAACACTGCTACCCACCCTGAAGTTTCTCTTTTAAGTTCTATTTTCATGTTCATAATTTCTTCCTCACCAAACTGGAAAGATTAAAAAAAAAGAAATGAATCAGGGGGCCTGCTGTGGTGCCACAGTTGTCCATGCTATGTTCTCACAAAAAGAGCAAGGTGAACAGATAAACTTACATAATTAAGACTGGGATTATTTTCTTTTGCATGCAGTAAATTCACTGCCTGTGAGGCTCTGGATAGGTGAGCTGTAGGCAGTAATTTCACAATATTCCTTCTCTTCCCCACAAGAGCTGGCACGCCATAAAGCAGACCTATAGCTACTGTAGTTTATGAGCCCTGCATAAACAGAACTCTGTTGACTTATCCAATTGGGGTGTTTACTTTCAATAGCAACAGCCACTGACATAATGCAGGAAAGCAACCAGTAAACGAAACACTCACTTTGCCTTGAAACGGCATGTCAACCCAGCTGATGGTGCTGGGGTGGGTGGCTGGGTGGGGGACTTGCTTTCTTTCTTTTATTTGACCGCCCGCTAATCAAGATGTCACACATCCTCAGTGCCAACAATTACAAGGCAGCCAGCAGTAGATGAGAAACAAAAAAAGGAACTATGGTTATCCGGGGGGGGGGGCCCTGCTGTGTTTGCTTCCTGAGACTCATAATGAAAGGAACCGAGATGAGAAAGCCAAAGAGTTTGGCTAAGATGCAGGTAAGCAAGAAGCCTTAACAATGTATTTGGAGGACCATTTTATGCTTTCCAGTCAAACATAGGCATTATCCATCCATTATCCATATCCAGCTTGTATTTTTACTACCCTATCTACTTTTACTTTTACTTTTACTTTTCCCATATTGTTTCATTATCTTTTCATTTAGACTTTCAATAAACTAGTTACATTTGACCCTTTTTCTGCCTAGCCCACATGCATGGGTAATTCAGGGCACGATCCTAACCTGGAATTAGGCCGGCACAGTTAGGCCAGCAAAGTTTGGCTGGCACAAGGGCCACTGTAAAACACGTTTGGACCACTCTCAGAGTCAGGGAGGCGCAACATTCTAGTCTACATTGTTAAGAGATTTCAGAACAAGATAGTCTACTTTGTAATTTGAATTAGTAACAAGTTTAACAAGGTTCACTTTATAAGCCTTTAGCAAACGTTGTTTCTCAGTCTCTCAGCTTCTTTCTCTCCTGTCCTTATACCTAGGGGTATGGTTTTGTAATGATATTTTTTCCAAAATTTCTGGAATAAAATAGCAAATTGCGATGTTGTGTGTTTTCATTCTACATTCTCAATCCAAGTTTTCATTTTTATTAATTTTAAATGCTTTAAAAGTGTACTAGGTAGATGATGCAGGTGATATAGTGTCAGCAGATGCAGCCACAGTGTTATTTCTAATTGAAAAAGTAATCTATTTTAAATTCTGGAAAATAACTTAAAACACCCAAATGCGGTGTTTTGTGCATTTATTCAAATGGTGGTTGTTAGCGCCCAAAAAGTGGTTTTCAATAACAACAATACAAAAAACCACCCCTATGTCATACCATGTGGCCTAGAAACATTCCTCTTAAAAAGTAAACACTGACTTCTCAAGAAGCCAGATTATTGAGCTCTGCACCCTATTGCCTTACCCCAACGTTTTCTGGAGTATCACCATTCTTTATTGGCTGATTCTTCCTGCAATGACACCAGTCCTCACACAGAATTAATTCTGCCCTCCCACAGAATTAATTACTGAACTCAGGACAAACCACACAAATAGGATGCATTTATGCGAAATCAGCTCATTTGCATCCATCCAACTGATTTGCATCATTCATTTTAAGGAATTTGTGGTTGCTTGGCACAAACCTTTATGAGAGCAGTCATAAAATTAAAATAACGTGCCATTTAAACACACACACACACACACACGCACGCACACTTTTCAGAAGCTGCTGGTGTAGCTGCTGAAAATGCAAAGCATCCACAGCATCAGCCTGAATGCGGCAGGCTGATAAATCTTCTGGGAGTCCCAAGAATGGTTCTTTGGTGTGCTTTAACCAGCCTCAAGCCTACTGTTGACAATCTACCAGCTGGCTTTCCTGGTTGCAGGAAAGCCGTAGAGCATCTGCCAAGATGAAGGCATTTTTTACACTACTTCTTTCCACTGCACTTACTATGGCACCATAAAGGCAGAATATCTAATTTTATGGGAAAATTGAAGTGGAGAAGAGGAAAGAAATAAAAGGAAACTTCCAAGGAAAAGGAAACAGAATAATTGACCCTAGTTTCATTACCTAAATTAACTTCACAAATGATAGGAAATATAAAAATCAAACAGATGGATTGTTTATAGAAAAGGAAAAACATAATCTTGCCTTAAGAGTATTTATAGCAAGAAAAGGTTTTCAAGACAGCATTCTTTGGCATGCTTTTTGCTAAGGAGGACAGACAAATAGCAACTTAGGGATAGAGGTGGGGGGAAAAACAGGTTTTTTTCCCCTAAAGATAGAAGTTCAGAAAGAAGTGCTGTGTTTTTATTTTATTTATTTTTATTTATACCAGGTAGATGATATTGGTGGTATGTTATCAGCAGAGGAATCTATATATATAAAAGTGTGTGTGTGTGTGTGTGTGTGTGTGTGTGAGTGAGTGTGTGTGTGAGTGTGTGTTCCACATAGGCTCCGCAACGCCTGGAGTGACGCACACCAAACTCGGCACGTGCATGCCTTGTGGCCTGGCGACAAACACTGTGGGGGTCAGGCCCCCCTAGCGCCCCCGGGGATGGGGGTACGCGGGGGGCCCCACGTGAAAACGATCGAAATCGGCGTCGAATCCGTAGCTTCTAGGGTTGCCGAGATGAGCGGCGACGCTCCCGACGCGACAAATACTGTGGGGGGTACGACACCCCTAGCACCCCTAGGGGATGGGGTGCGAACGGGGTGCCATGTAAAAATACTCGAAAACGGCCGACGTTAATGTCGAATCCATAGTTTCCGGGGGTGCCTAGAAGCTTGGGATAATTTGTTACCCAGGCAACGCCGGGCAACAAAAGGCTAGTAATAAATAAAAACCAAATAAAACAGTTTCAGGTTTGGTTTTTTACAAAAAGGAGAAGTGCCGAAAGCAGTGCTACTTGTTTTTTATTTCATTCTCACCATTTCCTCCCACCTCTACTTATCTGAACACAGATTCCCAACCATGTCTCTGCCCTGCAACACTAATGCGGGGGTGGTGCATGGGGCATTTGCAGGGAAGAGGTCCCTGGGGAGAAGACGTAATCCAGTTCTGCACCCGCGATTTATCCAAATGCGCTCAAGCAATTTTCATACTGTCTTAGTCAACCTCTGAACTGAGGTTGAATTGAGGCAGGTGAAGGTTCAACCCACATCTGCCACCTGCTCTTCCTCTCCTGAAAATTCTATCCCCTACATTTGTCTGAACTGGTGAACATGTATTTCGCTCACGCCTAAGCAAATGCTGCTATGGTTGAAGCAAGCAACTCAGCACACCTTTCACCTGGAGGCCCTGCTCCCCAGGCCTCAGACTGAGGTACGTGGTCATTGGTTACTTTAAGATACGGGAAGGTACTCTGCACATGGTTGTTCGACAATATTATTCCAAACACAAAATTATTCCAAACCCTGTAATCACCCTTCAAGCAGGGATGTGCGGTCATTAAAGGCAGGTGTGGCAGTGCTTCACCTGCCCCAGTGACTCACCTGCCCCAGGCCCTCCACATGGGACCAGAGCTGTGCTCCAAGCGTCGCATGGCTTCTCTGCAACCACAGGTTGCTTTAAAAAAAGAAGAAGAAAAGGGTCGTGTTTGGAGAGATAGCTCTAAACTCCCTCCCCCTCTTTTAGTTGTGTGTTGTGGTTTGTTTAAACACTCGATGCTGCGTGACCACTCCAAGTAGCAGTGCTGGGGGAAGGGAGGTTTCTGCCTCGCAGAGACCTCCCCCCCACACACACACACATATTGCTCATATCGGAGCGGACACATGCCATTCCGAGTGTTCAAGGTATTTTTTTAAACAGCGCCTCAGCTGACAGTGCTGCCAGACAACTTCAAAAAACAACACACAACAATCTTGATGTTTTAAAAACAGCAATAGGTATTGCTGCTGTCTGTGGTTGCTTAAAAAAAAATAGAATACTCAGGGTTGCGTTTGGTTACCTGAAGGTTCCTGAAATAATTGCAGTGGCTTGATGACGTCACCGCAATTCCTTTTGGGTCACTGGGCTGGATGCCTCACCAGGCCGGTCACCCACCGCATGTCCCTGCCTTCAAGCTGAGGGCTGCACAGCGGGCGGGCTTTCGCCGTTATGCAACAGAACGCAGCGATCGCGCTGCCGCTCACCCGGAAGACACGCCTGGCGTACCGGTAGGCTGACACTACTGGATATGGCCCCCTTACTCAGGTCTCACTTTATTGCAGCTGCTGGTCAGTGCCTTGCAATGGAAGTTGCCAGGTGCTCTGTTGCTAGCAGCCACCATCTCAAGGGGGTGGCAATTGAGGAGAACAAAAGCTTAGCTAACTCAGAATTGCTATTTCACGAGGTCTTCCCTAAGGGATGTTGTAAGATGCTCCTGTACCTGATGGATCCTGCAGGAGGACTTATTGTCAACAAGAATTAGCAGCTGCAACAGTAGACAGGTAAAGCGCAGTGGAGTTGGGAAGAGAATTCCCCTGCTTGTAGAATTTCAGAGCCAACAGGTCTCACTCAGCTTAATGAATCTGCCTCAAGTTCCACAAGTCATTCACACAGACACACACAAGCCTCAATTCACAGATTCCGAAGACATATTTCAACAGAAGCCAAGATTTATCTTTGGCTGACTGGATTTAATTTAAAGCGAACCAATGCGGAAATTAGGGCACCCAATATGCTAATTTGCTGTTAACAACTGCACCCAATATGTTAATTTGCTAAACTAGAGAGGTGGCAGAGCTGCAGCATCTCTGGAAGACATGCTGACAGCCTAGAAACACCCCTTGCTAATAATAGGAGAGCAGAGGGTAGCTGTCTTCAGCGGAGATTGTTGCAATGAATGGAAGGGTCAACTTTTTACTATATAGTGATAACCAATGAAATACCAGGTGGGCAGGCGGAATCACCCTTCATTCTTAGAAGAAGTCCAGACACAATGATAACTCAAGGACTGAGCTTTATCTTGGGATACGAAGCTGATCATTTTGTATATAGGCAGGCACCAATATCCACTGATTCAGTATCCACAGTTTAAGTGATCCATGGATACCGGGATGCCTACTAAAAAGATAGGGGAACATTAAACAAATCTCTTTTTTTTATCTTGTTGCAGCAAAGCCACGGATGTTCCCCTTTCTTTAAAAAGGCTTCCCCAGTATCCATGGTTTCAGTATCCATGGTGGGGTCCGGAACAGAACCCCAGCTGGGGCATGCCTGTAATCATCCTTTTTCCCCTGATAGCGTTTTTCATCTGGGCTATGTGCCCGACTCAAAGCAGTCATTAGAGGGTATGGATATGATCAGCGGTGTTATGCTGCCGGAACGCTGGGCGGAACATCCGGGTGATCGACAGCCCGCCCATCGCGTTCCAGAGCGTTACGCCGTTTGCGTAACCAATTACGCCGCTTGCGCACGTTACGCAAACGGCGTAACGCTGCGGAACGCGACGGGCGGGCTGTCGATCACCCGGATGTCCCGCCCAGCGTTCCGGCAGCATAACACCACTGGATATGATGCTAGAATTTCCCTACAATCCCTCCTTCCCATGAGCTACTTAAGACTGGTGAACGCTGAGAGGAAGGCAGAAAAAGAGAGCCCAGGCCAAAGAACTCAGACCGTCGGCTTCTTGAAGGGACCAGCAGGGGCCCTGAGACAACTTTGCTTTATCTTTTGGTTTTGCCTAAGTATGTTCACACTGAAAGCTGCCTTGAAGGCCAGGGTAGCTCTATAAATGCAGTAACTAATGAGGGGTGGAATCCTAACCAACTTTCTGGCACTGACATAGCTGTTCCAATGGGGCATGTTCTAGTCACGAAGGAGTAGTAGTCACAAAGGGCTCCTCAAGGTAAGGAAATGTTTGTTCCCTTACCTCAGAACTGCATTGCCCTGATCCCGGTGCTGGCTAGTAGGTTAGGATTGCGCCCTAACTCAGTGTTTGTCAATCTTGGGGTCAAGCCCTGTCATGAACAGCAGGGAACCAGGCCCGGCTCAGATCCATCTTGAGGCCCAGGCGTGTGCTTTTCCCATCCCCCCCCTTGTCTTGCCAGGCCCCCTGGTATTGTGATAGGGCCCCAAAGAGGTTTCAGCAGCTTATAAGAATGGAAAAAGATTGAAAACCCCTAGACTAGAGCCCCACTAGGTAAAAGGGGTGGCATCTGGTGTACCCTTTCAGGTATCAGGTGTCCAACCTGCTCAGGTTCTTAGCAGTTTACCGCCAGGCTTCATGTTAATTCTTTCCTGTTCTCTACTATTTAGTTACGATGAACAGTGCTGGGAGTGTGGAGTGGACAGATAGGGTCCTGGGAGGGGGGAAGGATTGACAGTGGAGTCCCTAGTCTCAAACTTTACTTATTTATATATCGGGGTTACGGCATGGAAAAGGTTGAAGACTAGTGATTTACAAATTAAAATGTTAACTGATCAAACTGCCATAGGAAGGGACATTATCAATTCACAGTTATGTTTAGGGGCCCTAAGGTAAAACAGTAAGCAGCACAGAAATGGAAACCGAAAGGTACTTCTTCACAAATGCACATTTGCATGGCATTCAATACCACAACATGTGGTACTGGTTAAGCAAGATTTAAAAGAGCTAGGGCCAAATTACACATTACATAGAATGGCCTTGGCAGTGGCATTCCTAGAAAGGGGGAAACAGTAAGTTTTGAAGGAGCCTGAATTCCTGCGTAAAGCAGCCCCTCCCCTGCAGAGCCATTTGCAGCATGGGGAGCAAAGTCTCCGAGCCAGCTCTCCCAGCCATCCTCTGACGGGGATTTGCTGCTTTACACAGGAACACAGGCTTCTGCAAAACGTAGTGTTTCCCCCCCCCCCCATCTAGGAATGCACTGGGACAGGGTGCTCTGGTTTTATTTTAGTTTAAGTAGTGTTGGGGAGATGCACAAAAAGGGGCAAAACTGCTGTAGATGGGGGGAGGGTCTTTGTGCACACTGTGGTTCCAGTCCCGATTCTGTGTTCCCCATGTGTGTTAGTTACATGCAGTGATGTCATTCAGGGGGAACGGACCAGAATGGGCGTTCCGGATCCTAACGGGCTCCGTGGCTGGTTCCGGGTTCCCGACAAATGCCAATCAAAAGTGAGTTCCTGTTCCTAAATCATTTGAATGACACCACTGGTTACATGTACAAAAAAAATGCTCTACTGATAGCCAATGGATTCCCCCTATAAACAGACTACCCCAAGGAGAGGGACAATTTGGGGTTGGAACCCATTTGGAGTAGAGACTCTCTCAAGCAGACATACCTTAATGGAAGCATTATACTGAAATTAAAAGCCACAGAGTGGGTCTTCCTAGCAACCTGTCTCAGACAATTTATTGTAACATAGCACGATTCTCTCTCTCTCTCTCTCAGAGAGAGAGAGAGAGAGAGAGAGAGAGAGAGAGAGAGAGAGTGAGAGAGAGAGAGAGAGAGAGAGAGAGAGAGAGAGTGAGTGAGTGAGTGAGTGAGTGAGTGAGTGAGTGACATGACTCATACAATGAAAGAAGTGAAAATGGTGTGTTATGATTCTGTGAAATCCCCAAGCTACCGAGAAAAGTTTGTTAGTGCCAAAAAGCAGCACAGGATGAGCAAAGAGAGCTGTTAAGTGCAAGCAGTTCCCAAAGTCTCCCAGAAAGTGACAGGACTGAGCTCCTTCCATGGAACCAACCCTGTTGACCCTTCCTTCCCAACATAACCCTCCTACACTGAAAAGACGATAGCAAGAGATACGATAACCCAACAGATGAATACTAGTGGGCCAAAAGCAGTTTCTTTGATGGGAGACTTCGTGGCTGACTGTAAGTTTGCATCCTGTAATCAGAGACATAAGCACTGGAAATCCCCTTTCCCACCCAACATGAGGTTGATTCAAGTTTGTGACACTCCCACACTCCTCCATTCTAACTCATGCGCGGCTTCTTATGTGCTCTCTTGGAGAACTGCCTGGAAGTAGGCTACACACCATCAGAGGAAGCATCATTTTAAAAGTCTCGTTTTCAGAATTTTATTTATTTATTTTACTAAGCAGGATGCATCTCAGGCTACACAAGCACCAAACTTCTTGGTTTTGGAAGTACCCAACTACATCTCAGTACTCCTATGAGTGAGCATGTTAGTGATTTCCCGGCACATTTCTATTTATGACATGCTCCAAAATGTTAAGCTTTAGAGCACAATCCTAACCTGGAGTTAGGCCATTTAATTTGGGAGGGACTTTCAAACAAAACTGTCCTTTTTTGTTTAACTTAAGTGGCTTTGGAGGGACCTGTGGTTTGAATCCTAACCCATTTCACATAAAAAGGATGTAACTTTTAACCTCTGCTCATGACACGGTACCTGCAGGTAGGAAACTGTCTTTTGGCAAGCAGCCCTCTAACTATAACTGCTTTCAAAGTTCATTTCAACAAAATGTGAACATAACTCATTATTATAGAGCAAAGCAACTCACAGCATTCAATGGGGTTAGATGCCACTTGCAACGAAACCACCCTGCCACTGGATTCAGGGATATGCACACGGAACACCAGACGCACACGTGTGTTCTTCCGGCCAATATCCGTCTCTCCTTTCCGTAGTTCAATGTCTGCATTTCTCAGCTTGAGAATTCCTGCGCAGTCAATGCTGAAAAAGAGAACAGAAACCTCAATCGCCACCTATAGCATTCGTGGCCTGAGACCCAATCCGCATGCCATACAGACTTGAGGTGGTAAGTAGAGAGGCAGAATTGTGGCCTGTTGTATGGGGAGAGGGCTGTCGGGTTATCTTTTAGAATGCTAACCCATGCCAAAAAAAAAAAAAATCGCGCTCCATGTAGAGCAACACTGGAAGAAAGGTTCAGCCTAAAACTTGCCTTGATTTGATGGTTTACTAAATGCATGACGTCTTTTGCAGGGGGCAATTCAGAAATACTACCACCTCAACCCGGAAAATGCATAGGTTATGTCTCAATTCCAAGAGCACTTGCAAAGTAGGAAAGATAGTCAATGGGGAGGTGAGGCTTCCCTGATAATGCATAGGAATCCAAAGATTACTTTCACGTGCTTTCTTACTGAAGTACGTGCTGAGCACAGACCGAGTGCCATCATGGCACTGACTGCCATGCACTGGGGGCCTGATAGCATCCTTTGAATTAAGACATATACCCAGATCTGCAACTCAGGCAGACACCCAAGGGATAGGTTCCACTGGGGCAGATAATTCTTATTCTCACTTTGAAATAAACCGTCAGAGCTGTATGAACAATGACTCTCATTTAACTCCAGGAAAAGAGTGTATCTCAGATGTATCGGTTAGTTGCTAGTTTATTTCCATGCTCAATTTAAAGAACCAGTATAGCATATAGGGAACAATGGACTGGGGTTCAAATCGAAACCTTGCCATGAAGGTCAATGGATGATGATGCACCAATAATTCACTCTCAGCCTAATTTACAATACAGATTATTGTAAGGATAAAATGGAGGGGGAAGGGGAAGAGGCATGTATGCTGACGTTAATACCTTAGAGCAGGGGTCTCCAAACCCCGATCTGCAGGCCGTGTCCAGGATTTGGACTAACCCCTCCCCACTATGAGTGGTTCTGTGGTGGCTTTGCTCCATTTTCAAGCTAATCAGCTAGCAGGGACGCTCTGGGCAGTCACATCTATGCCCAAGCTTCCCAGGCGGCTCTGGAGCAAGACCCTGGGCATAGACGCAACTGCCTAGAGTGTCCCTGCCAGCTGATTAGCTTGAAATTAAGCAGTGCTGCCAAAGAACAATAAGCACTGCTCAGAACAGGGGAGGGGTTAGCAGGGATGTAGCAGACATGAGTTTAGTGACTGCTGCATTAGAGCAGGGTTTTTCAAACTGTGGGTCAGGACCCACTTGGTGGGTGGTGACCTGATTTCTGGTAGGTCCCACAGCATCTCCAGTGAAAAAATGGATGATGGAAAGATCAGATAACTAGCCTCAAGACTGGAGGCTGTTCAAAAATCAGAGAGCTGCTAATTGCCCAACAAACAGCTGAGCTCCTGCAGTTTGCAAACGTGTGTAAATATAGGGATATAAATGTTGTTCAAACTTTTTTTCTGGTGTTCTTTCCTCCCCACCCCAAGTCTGACAGGTAGTGGGGGCAGGGGGCAGAAAGCTGGGTCATATAACCCTTGAGGCTATTAATTAGGGCTGCCTTATTATGAGAAATGGATTGAGTTTCCTTGCAAATAAACGTTACTTACAAATAAATAAAAATGTTTGTCTTGTAAAGTTAGACAAAAAGTCATTTTAAAAAGTGGGTCCTGGGGCTAAAATGTTTGGGAACCGCTGCCAGACAAAAGGTGGATGAAAAAATACTAAATAAAAGCTCTCATAATAAATCTCTAATAATATTACACAAGGGTACACTGAGAAGAAATGTTCACTAGATGGTGACTTGACTACGGCAAGTAATGTGAAAACTGAATCTTTGTGTAAGTCCTTCACATTTGAGCATTTTCTACTTAGATTAAACACAAATGTCTTGCACATGGATGTTAAGGATCTAGTTTTTCTCTCTTAGTATCTTGTAACCAGACACTTGAGATAATAGCACCCCTTACGTTGCTTTCATGTTGTTTTTTGGCTCTAGGGGGATTTCCAGCACTTTTGTGTTGCCAACGATTTTCTCATAGCTGGTGGTGGTGACGGTTTTCCCCGTAATGCGATGGACTTGGTAAAATGCATGAGGCTTAAGAATCCGCTCATCTGCTGTTCCAATGAAGATCTGAAGGCCCAGGGGTTTGTTATCCATGTAACCGTGAAGCTGGCAAGAGACCAAATCTGTTACATCATCATCTCAACAACATATACTGCAGAGAAATCAAAATACAAGTAGCGCCATACTGAGAAAAACCAGGCTTTATAAATAGGCACCCGTCTGGTCTCCTGTGACGAGTGAAAATTGTCTCTAAATGACCAAACAGGAAGCTTTGTACAAGTTTGTGGCCATTCACTTTTGTGGTCAACCTTGCAAGGCTGGAATAAACCCAGCTTCGAATTGCTGAACTGATTCTCATTACTTCACTGCAGTAAAAAAAAAAAATGTAATTATTACTACTATGACTCCCCGCTAAATCCCTAATTCTTTTTCAGACCAATTTCAATTATATAGAGCATTGCTAGGAATAGATGCCTGCTTGATACAATAAATGGTGTGTGTGTGTGTGTGTGTGTTTGTGTGTGTGTGGGCAATTCAGATTTAACCATAATTGGTCCCAATATTCTTGCTTTTCCTCCTGTAAACAGCCTGTGTGTGGGGTTCACTTAGGTTTGGGATTGCAGTGAGCGAATGTGCTCCCTTTTACCTCAGGCCCAGTCTGGATTGGGCATCCTCCCTTCATCAACTGCACATGCTGTTGCTATGGCAAAAACTCTTCCATTCACTCCAATGGGAACTTTTTAGTATCTTGGGGAGGTGCAGTAATATGGATCGTATAACCTGTGTGTACTACAGTATGTATGGGGCAGGGGGACAAGGAGAGCAGGGCCAACTGCTTTCTAAGCTCTCCTGCTCCCTCAGAATTTCAGTCCATTCTTCCTTGCCCCCATTACCCCTGGAACTGTCTTCTGCAACACCTGTGTTCTCTCTCCTTCCTTAAGCCAGATGACTCTTCAAATCCCCGCTGAAATCCCACATTTTCCATAAAGACTTTGGCACAAACATTAGGTCCTATTGGACCTAAATTCAAGTCAATGTAACTGAAATACCAGCATATTCTTCCTATTATTATTAATTATTATTATTATGATTATGTATTCATTTGATTTATATCCCACCTTTCTGCCCCATGGGCACCCAAGGCGGCTCACAACATTAAAATACAATAAAATCACAATTTAACAATTAAAAACAATACTAAAAACAATATTAAACTAATTAAAATTTAAAATTTAAACAATAAACCCTAAAATATAAAAAGAGATCCTAAAATATAAAAGCGTATAAAAACCAGCCAGCCTGTCAACAATTAAAAGCTTGTCGAAATAAGAACGTCTTCAGCTCCCGCCAAAATATTGCCAACGAGGGAGCAGTTCTCAATTCTAAGGGGAGGGTATTCCAAAGTCGAGGGGCCACCACCAAGAAGGCCCTATTCCTGGCCGCCATCCCTCTAACCTCTCCTGGTGGCAGCACAGTTAAAAGGCCTCCCCCCCAGATGATCTAAGAGTATGGGTTGGATTATATGGAAGGAGGTGGTCCCTCAAATATCCCGGACCTGAGCCGTAAAGGGCTTTAAAGGTCAAAACCAGCACTTTGAATCGGGCCCGGAAAAGGAACCGGCAGCCAGTGTAGTCGCCAAAGCAACGGCTCGACAGAGTCAAACTGATGTGCCCCAGCAACCACCCGAGCAGCCGCGTTCTGTACTAGTTGTAATTTCCGGACCGTCTTCAAAGGCAGCCCCACATAGAGCGCATTGCAATAATCTAATCTGGATGTCACTAGGGCATGGGTCACTGTGGCCAGGTCCGCGCAGCTCAGGTACGGTCGCAGCCGGCGTATCAGCTGAAGCTGAGCAAAGGCTCTCCATCTCCCATCTCCATTTCTATTCCCTTTCTTTGTTGACTCCCAGATGTTGATCGAGGCTAGCAATTTAATTAAGTGGCACATTTTTTAAAAAAATTTTTTTTAAAAGGAGACATCCCCACCAATTGGAAAGAGAAATTGCCTCTTCCATAATGAGATGGGCAACATACATGGTTCTCCCACCCACCGCACAAAAACACTCATATGCAATGAGTCAGATTTAACAGAATCACAATGCTCCACCATTTTAAAAAGTGGATTCCTAAATGAGAGAGACCTGAAATAGCTCTTGTGAGAAATACAAGAAACTCATAGAGTTATAATAACAGGAGAGGACATGCCTATTGAATTGATAGGAGCAAATTGAAGCCAGGGGGCGGGCTTAGCGGCCATGTTGTTGGACTCAAAACAATGCTGATTCCAAGCATTTCAGATTGCTTTGCTCGTTCTGTTTAGGACTGAATAGTTTACTCCTGAAATAAAAACTTACGAAAATAAAAACGTGTGATCGTGTAGAAACATCACTGGTAACCTTATTATGATTTAATATGCAATTACAAGGTTTAATTCCTCATAATTATATTATTGAACATACCGGACGAAATGCTGTCTATTTAAACTCAGATTGCACTATTTTGACAGACTTTTTTGAAATCTACACAAGCAAAAATAAAGTGTGAACGGGAAGGAAAGAAAAAAAAGGGGAGGGTGGGCAAAAATTAGATAAATATGTAGGAAAATTACATTAAAATCTCTTCACAACACAAGTAGTTGTCAATATGAGAGTAATTCTTTTTTTACTTCTAGGCTATTACGAGTATTTTTTTAAACTTCTACACTCACCCCCCCCCCATAAAACAAATTCTGTTAATGTTCAGAATTCCGAAAATATTACTGTAGAAAATGGAAGGCAGGAAAAAACGTGTAAACGGGAAGGGGGAAAAAAGGACGGGGGAAATATTTTTTTTCTTTCCCTTCTAGACCATTAACAGTGGGTGTCAGAAAATGGTGAATAAGACTGCTAGGAACAACAAGAAATTACACAGCTTCAAAAATTCTGTACTCACTGAACGGTAGTTTTATTGAACCGATGTAATGAGAATACATGAATCTTTCTGTGGAAATTAAATCCCATTTTTCATGCAGCGATTCGCACACCCATATGCAGAACACGCAGGCATTATTAACGAGGTAGATATTAACTTCTACAGATGTGCAGGGAGAGTTTTATTAGAGAATTCACGGCAACCCTCCTCCTAGCGGGAAAGATCTGAGTCAGCCATATTGTCTGACTCATGGCGTCAAGAGCATGATGTCATGTCGTCTCCTGTTATCTAACCTTCTTGGAGAAACTACTATGGCTCTTCCTCCAGGGGTTTCCAAACTATGGCCCAGGGGCCAAATCTGGCCCACCACAAGATCTTATCTGGCCCACAGCAACTTAAAAATATTTGACATGTTTACTCATTACTTCTCAGTTTAAGCATGGCATTGTTTCTTTGTAAATGTCACAATTCTCTTTTGGTCTGAATCATATCATGCTGATGAAAAAGAAAAGATCCAAGTAAAACGTATTAATTTTTAAATTTCATTCATCCATTTATAAAATTGATTTTTGGGGGGCTCATGACAATCTGTTAAATATATGATATGGCTCTCATACTGAAAAGTTTGGAAAACACTGCCATTTTCAACAGCCATTTTCAGCCTTTCGCTATGGCTCTTTAAAAGCACTTCTCAGGTTTCCAAAAGCATTTCCTGCTTCTGGACAAAAACTCACAGCAGAACAAATAACGGCTAGGCATGATTATATCAAATCCAAGAAAAAGTAAGAATAAAAAGAAATGCAATATTTTTCACAATTTTTAGTCTGGCCTACAAGATTCTGCTTCCTGAATTAGGTCCAGTTCATGCATGCAAGAGGCGGGTCTGCTCAGCAGGAACATCAGCAGAGGCAGTGACTTCTCATACAGCAGTAATTAGAAGTCTATGCAGAGAGCTGGGACATGGTGGCGCAGCGAGTTAATCCGCTGCTGCTGGGCTTTCCGACCGCAAGGTTGGGAGTTCAAGACCGCGCGACGGAGTGAGCTCCCGTTACTTGTCCCAGCTCCTGCCAACCTAGCAGTTCGAAAGCACCTAAATGCAAGTAGAGAAATAGGGACCACTTCGGTGGGAAGGTAACGGTGTTCTGTGCGCTATGGCGTAGAGTCATGCTGGCCACATGGCCACGGAAGCTTGACCTCGGACAAAACGCCAGCTCTACAGGCTTAGAAACGGAGAAGGGGGTTTTGCATACAAGGGGCTGTTGCATACAAGGTCTTTGCATGACGCTTAAAACGTTGAAGCAAATCTGCAAACACCACTACACACCACCCAGAACACTTATAGTACCAGGATATGATGACATGATTGGGGAGGGGGGGAAATGCCATGTTGAACAGCTACTTCGTATAACTATCCTACAGGTCAGCATTGCATAGAGTGAACATTTTGGTTTCTGCATGTCTGAATTGAGTTTAATATGGGTCTGTAGCATGTCAGACCATAATATTGCATGTTCTATAGAAGCGGTAAGAAAAAAAAGTGGCTATGTCAACCCAAAAGGGCTCACAACATTTTTCACGAACCATTCAAAAAACGCAGAAAGACAAAACATTAACCCACAACACATAATGCACCAATGTAAATGACAAATAGCATTCTACGTAAGAACATAAGAGCCCTGCTGGATCAGGCCAAATGCCCATCTAGTCCAGCGTCCTGTATCTCACAGCGGCCCACCAGGTGCCCCAGGGAGGCATGAGACAACAAGATGCTTGGATCCTGTTGCCACTCCCTTGCACCCAGTACTCTGAAGTAGCCTACTACGAATGTATGGAGGTTACAACCCATCATTGCCTATAGCCCACGATGGACTTTTCTTCCAAAAATCCGTCCAATCCCCTCTTAAAGGCATCTGCCATCACCACTCCTGTGGCAAAGAGTTCCACAGATTAACGACCAACTGTACACATGCCAGCCAGATCTGCCAGCTGACATTTGCAAACACAACAAAACACTACAAAATCTACTGCTATTGCATTACAGAAAAGAAAGAAAAACGGAATGGGCATATGATGTGGAGTGTAAAATTAGGAGAGCTAAAAGAGCACTTTTGAGAAGAAGAAGAAGAAGAAGAAGAAGAAAAGAGGCTCTCTTTTGTTATTGTTGAAAAGTAGCCCTGGATTTTAGTGTGATTTTGGCTGCCTCCCCTCGCCCATGTCATTTATTTTTCAACCTGGAGCAAAGTGCAAATGCTCCCTGAAGGCTGTGCAGTCACTGAACTAGTGCACAGCTCCAAGAACCTTCTAAACCCCAAGATTAAAAAATAAAATAAAAAGGCACTTTAAAGCTGGAAAGCTCCCAGGCCCAACTGAGCTAGTAGGCAGAGTCCTTTCAATGCTTTGACAGCCCACCTCCAGTCCATGTAATTGGTGGCAGCCCTGCCCTGGCTGAGCCTACAATCATGGGAGCAACTTTTACAAAGGTTGCCTAAACATAGATCAGGGAGCTTCCATGAGCTTGGTTAGGCGCTGTAGCTCAGTCAGAGTGCTTTTTTATTGTTTTCCATGCGTTAATCGATGTGTGCATGTATGTAAATACAATGCACACACCAGTCTGCTTCATGAACAGTTCCCCATGGGCTCATTTCTGTCTATGCGTAGGATGGGAGCATTCATACACAATATGCCATTAGCTTCCATGCACATGTGGGACATTTGTCTCTCCTTCTGAAATGCAATTTGTCCCTTTTTGTGCCTCCTATGTTTTCTCCTGGGGTTGCTATTGCTTCAGTACGCAAACACACACACACAGAGAGAGAGAGAGAGAGAGAGAGAGAGAGAGAGAGAGAGAGAGAGAGAGAGAGATGGAACAATAATTTTAAAAAGCACTCTGAGGGTGCAATCTTGGAGCACTCAGGACCCTCCCCAGGACAAGGGCATGTTCACACTCTTGCCACAGGGATGCTCCAGCCTCCCTTAGGGGTTCCTCGGACCTGTGCCTGCTGTTTAACAGGAGCAGAGCCGAGGACACCACGTGGACTGAATCGAAGCTGTATGGCATGGGGACAGAAGCTTAGATGCGGCCTAACAGCCACATCTCACCTCCACCTCCTCCCCAGGCCGGTACGTCTTCCGGCCCAACCACCCCCTGCCTAGTTCCTCCTTCCCGCCCACCAGCTGAATTTGGTTGGTACATGACCTTTGGTTTGAATTTGGTTGGTGCGGCCTTGGGTCAGTCCCCTCGGCACCAGTCAGTCCAACAGCACCAGTGTTGACACTGGGATGGGGAGAAGCAATTGGGACGGGGAGAAGCTATCCTTGACCCCTCTTTGCTCTCCTTGTCTCCTCTACATTTTCTTGCAGACGGTCCCAGTTTCAATGCCTTGCAGCTCAATGCGGGCGCACTCCTAAGTATCACCGAATTGGCAAGGTTGACAGGCCAGCGCCATATCCAACGCTGCTTAGGAGAGGCTGGAGCCTCCCCATGGCAAAGGAGTGTGTGCCGAATATAGAGATAGAATTCACTAGAGACGGCATGACGTCACTATCTTGAAGCCACCTCGAGTAGACAAAAATGGCTGACTCAGATCATCGCCGTGAGGGAGGATTGCCGCGAATTCACAAATAAAAATCTCCCTGCAAGTGTAAACGTTAATATCAACCTTTTTAATCATGCCTGCGTGTTCTGCATTTGGGTAATAAGGTTACAAATAATGTTTCTATTCCCCGCCCCTCCCCCCTCTGTGAGGAACGCATGTGCGCGTTCACATTTTGAAGTCCTTGCGTCTGGCGCGCGCCACCTTCTATTTAACTTATTTCCGTATGTTTTTATTTTTATTCAGTCCTAAACAGTACGAGCAAAGCAATCTGAAATGCTTGGAATCAGGATTGTTTTGAGTATCCTCCTTCACGGCGATGATCTGAGTCAGCCATTTTTATCTACTCGAGGTGGACTTCACTGGGCTCCTATTAAATCAACAGGCATGCCGTCTCTAGTGAATTCTATCTCTATGGTGCCGAATCCTTATGGCCGAATCCTGGACCCGCCCACGTCCTGCCTACGTCCAGCCCACCTCCTGCACTCCTCCCGCCAATCCCCAAGCCACCCCGTCATGGCACCTCCCTAGCGCCGGCTGTTCTTCGGCTGACATGAGGGAGGTGCTGCATGGGCACAACAGAACCGGCGCTGCCTGCAGCACCAGTCCCGTTGCCTTAGCGCCGTCACGGGGGTGCCAATCGGCGCCCCCGCGTCAGCGCTAAGCATGCAACATCGGCAGAACCCCATTATGCTGATGTTGTGCAGTCTGTTGGATTGCGCTGCCCCTTGAAAAAGGCCACTGAATGTTCATCATAGCTCAATGTAAAATAAATGAGTGTTCAAAGATGGATTTGCCATGTTCCTTTCTGAAACACAAATTTTTATGGATGCATTGATCGAGCAGAGGCTAAAAAACTCACTAAAATAGCAGGATCTTGCATTTTGCAAAATTTTAATGGTAATCTCTCTCTCTCTCTCTGCACAAATATTTCTGTATCCATCAGATGTTTCAGGGAAATAAAAGGGCATTTAGGCTATTTTATATAAAAAACTGAACGAAAAAAATCCTAACAAATCAGTACAGCACAACAGCAAGTTTTTGACTTGGGTTTTGTTACGTGAAGCAGCCAGAATTCCTATGTAGGCTTGAGACCAGGGAATATCTCTTTCATTATTAACATTTACAATTACAAATCAAGCCGTTCTACAGTTCTCACATCACCGAAAATTGAAAGCAGACATGTCTACCGCAAAGCCAAGCCATTGAGCTGAAAGGGAACTTGATGGTCTGAGACATGCTAAATTTGTTTTCAATTATTTGGTCCACATAGTTAAAAAAAAAACTTGATTAAGCTGTACAAAGCAAACAGGGCAGGAAGATCAGAGAAGAGAAACATTAAGCTAATAGCATCCATGGTTGAAAGTCTCTCTCTTTGTTTGTTCTCCCTTTCAACAGTCAGCAGGAGGTATCTTTGCATAGAAGAATTAATCCATCTCCCCCACCCTTTTGGAAGGAGACCACATGTAACATTGATGCATTGCTGGCTGCGTTCCCTCCGTGTGGTAAATGAAGAGGAAACCACGAGACACAGTGTCTTGGGGTCCATCTTGCTCTCTCCCATACAGCACGAGATAAAGGGCACTTTGCAAAACAGAAAGACTCAGGGCTGCTCCACATATTTTGGATAGCTATTTAAAAAAAAATAACTTCCATTTTTACTTATGTATAGGCTTACCAGGTGTCCCAGTTTGACTGGGATTGTCCCAGTTTGGTGATGGTGTCCCAGTGTCCCACCCAGTTTTAAATTCTGTCCCAGTTTTGTGGCGCTGCACAGGGCTACACACTGCTGGCTGCGAGAATCTGGCCCATTACTATTGCCACGTGCGACTTACTGGCTGCACCCGCGGTCTCCTGGCTCTTGGTTACAGCCAGGAATATTCTGAGCTCTGAGGGATGTTCTGGGGTGGGGTGGGGGCAGTGGTGTCATTCAAATGATTTAGGAACAGGAACTCACTTTTGATTGGCACTTGTCGGGAACCCGGAACCAGCCACGGAGCCTGTTAGGATCCGGAATGCCTGTTTGGTCCGTTCCCCCTGAATGACATCACTGCCTTCACCCCCCTAGGAATCCAGAGTTGCTCCCTTTAACCCTCTGAGTGCCGGCCAACCAAGAAGAAAAGCTCTTTGCAGAGGAATTGGGAGGGGGGAGGAGGGAGAGTGAAGTGGGCGGAGTCAGCCCTAATTTTAACTAGTGGAACTGAGTTCCCCTGCGTTCCCCCTGCATGACATCACTGGGTGGGGGGCTGCTGTGGTTTACCCCAGGAAAAGGGGAAAATATCCCATTACCCCAAGAAGGGCTCCTGCACTGCACTGGATGCCTGCCTGTTCTGGCGCAGTGTAGGATTGGGTTGTCCATTTCTTAACGCTTACTCAAGTTCCACGCACACCCCACGCCTGGTGTAACTCCAACTCCGGTTTCAATTCTAAAAATTATGATAAGCCTACTTATGTAAAAGTCACCTCATTTCCCATTCCTCTGGCACTCACTCAGGCCTGTTTTCAAACATGCAGCAGAATGAGGTGGAAGAGGTGCTGAAGTCAGGGTTGCCACACTCCAGTCCTACAAATCTGGGCAACCCATTTTGCGTCCTGTTTATGCCAGTGTTTCTCAAAACTGTGGGTTGGGACCCACTTGGCGGGTCACAACCTGATAGGTTGTGGAAAGCTGGGAGCAGCCATCTTGGAATCTGCAGACCTCTTGGTGTATTCCTTTTGTGAGTGTTAACAGTTTGAATTTTACAAGTGAGGTTTTTTCTTAAATTTTAGTTCAGTGCTTTTACATCATATTTTGTCCTAATCTAGCTTTCTGTCAGAGATAGTTCATGGTTGTGCAATTGCTGCAGTCCAAGAATGCCAGTTTGCATTCTAGGGGTGTCTTTTGATTACGTCACAATGATGGCACTTCCTACTTGATGACATCATTTCTGGCCAAGCCATCGCATCCTGTGGGTCCTGACATGAGTGCCATTCTAAAAAGTAGGTCCTGAGCTAAAAAGTTTGAGAACCACTGGTATATGTTGTTGGCTAATTGGGCAAAATGTAATCCTATCCTGTGTGAAAATGCATGTGTATATGTGTGTGTGAACGCATTCACCATGTCTGCATGCAAAGCAATGAACAAACACTGGCAAGAATGGCTTACGAGGAGCCTCTCCTGGGTTGTGCCGAGCTGGAAACCCAGTCTACTGATTTTTGCAGGCCTCAGAATGGCCTGCAGAAGCTGCCATTCTGAGGCCTGCAGAGGTCCAAAGAGTGGGTCACCAGTCTGGTGTGACTCTGCTGAGGCTGTCACTGGCTCCTGCTAAGTCATTCTGGCCAGCAGCATTGCTCGGCTGGAACTCCCCCTTCCAGAATGGCTCCAATTTGGAGCCAAATGGTCCCAGGGGCTGGTGGGAGGGCCCAACCTGCAACCTACCACACATGGGCTTGCAACCCACACTTTGGGAAACCCTTGGTTAAATATACAGTATAAGATAGGCCCAGTGCCATGTCACAACAGCAATAATCACTGGTAACAAAATCCTAGAGTTGCTAAATCATATTAACCTATAATAAAACCAGGTAAGAGGTCTGGCATGAAAAAACTGGGCCAGTCCAACCCCAAGTTTCAATACCAGGAGCGAGATTCTGGAAGCACCAGGAGACCAAGATGGGCACGACTACACTTTGTGGGAGGAAGTCAGCACACAGAAGCAGTTTCCAAAGGTGTTTGCATGGTTTTTGTTACACGAGCTCCAAGTAAAAAACTGAATGAAGCTAAAGCTCATCTCATTTTCTATCTCCGATCTAAATTTGCAGCAGAATGAGGTAGTAGAAAGAACTGCAACACATCAAGAGTATCCGATGACCCTTCTTAGTTCTTATAAACAATAATAACTCATAGCTTGTGTTTTAATTGCTGCTTTTAAAGGTTTATTTTGTTATCAGTTTACTCATATGGTATTGATTTTAAAGTACCTGCTATTGCATTGTTTATATCTTTTTTGTTATTTTAAATTACAATTTTATTATGCTGTACACCACTTTGGAGGCTGCAGAAATTAAATAAATATTGTAGGTGGAAGTACCATTTTTGAATACTTTCCCTAAACACTAATTTTACACACATAGCCCTGCAAGAGAAAACTAGCAAAGCAAGGAGACCATTGCTAGCCCAATCTGCTCCCAGCTGTGCTAGTTTTCCACTTGCAGAGAGATTTTTTGTTTGCTTTCGCATAGGAAAACAATGTCCACTGTACACTCTGAAGAGGGACCAAATTTCTGACAGCGTGTTCCCAGCTCATTCAAATGAATGCATAGATCAGGCCTCAGAGAGGGGACTTTCAGGATTGATTTTTTTTTGGGGGGGGGGCTTCCCTATGAACCTTGAACCATCTAGATAGGGGACAGCTGTAGCATTCTCAGGGGGCAATCCTAACCTACTTTCCAGCACCAGGGTAGGGGCAATGCAGCTCTGGGATAAGGGAACAAACATTCCCTTACCTCCGTGACTACTACTCCCCTGCAGAATGCAGCCCATGCCCTCTGGCACAGCTATGTCAGTGCTAGAAAGTTGGTTAGGCTTGCGCCCTCAGTTAATCACAAAGACTGCAATGCCTTGGACAGGTATTTGCACTGAGGTCAAGTCTAGACATCACCACTCTGTATAAAAGTGTCAGTAAAGGCACACCTTGAGGAATGAAGATCACTGCCAAAGGCCAAGCCACTACCTTCGATTATTCACCCTTCCAGTGACAGAGAAAAATAATGGGAGGACACTTTCTTTAGAAATAGAATCCTGAAAAAAGATCTCACCCCCCCCCGTATTATAAAGGTGAGCAACTCACAATAAGCCTCCCCCAACAGTGTCTATATAGACTGCATTGGAGAAAAACCAACTCGTTTGAGTCACATTTACCAAAAAGGGAAGCCAGACATGATGTGTACCTTTCCATATTCTATTTTGGGATTTTATTTCTTTCGGTAGAAAAGGACTGGGATTCTTTTCTCTACTTTTGCATAAAAAAAATATATATTAAACATGACTAGACTTAGACTGGCCTGTGACCCAAGGAAATGCTAGGCACTCTGGCAGATAAATAAATAACATCACCCAGAAAACAAAGTCAGGTTTATGGGTTGATTTCATGGTAGCAAATGGTAATTGCACAACCACTTTCACCAATTTGCCCTTCATACACAAACAAGCTTTGCTTCTCCATTGGCTGCTCAGAATGTGAAAAAATGCACATGCCCCCATTTTTCAGATCTGCACTTATGTCGATAAGTGTGTGCGTTAATTTAAAAGTTTCATTTGCACACATAGCTAGCAGCATAAGTGAATAAATGGCTTCCCTGTGCCAAACTGACTGTTTAAAAATCGCAGCTGAGTAAATAGAGCATGACTGGGGAGGGGCCACAGCTCAGTGGTAGGAGATACAATTCATACACAGAAGGTCCCAGGTGCAATCTCCAGCACCTCTGGTTGAGAGAAGTTGGGGAAGACTTTTCTTTAGGCCTGGGACACAGAGGCCTGCTGTCAATTACAAGCAGACAAGACTGGCACTGCCAATGGCAGACCAATAGGGATGCTGTCCTGAGGATGAATGTCTTCTTATTAGAGACTAAAAGACCACAGTAGGTTTAACTTGCAGATGAAGGAGGTCAGAGAAAATGAGTCATATGTCAATATTATAATCCTTCCATATAATCCAACCCATACTCTTAGATCATCTGGGGGGGGCCTTTTTGACTGTGCCGCCACCAGGAGAAGCGAGAGGGGCGGCGGCCAGGAAGAGGGTCTTCTCGGTGGTGGCCCCCCAACTCTGGAACACCCTCCCCTTAGAATTGAGAACTGCTCCCTCTTTGTTTACATTTCGGCGGGGGCTGAAGACCTTTTTATTCCAAAAAGCTTTTAACTGTTGACAGGCTGGCTGGCTGGCTGGCTGGTTATATTTTTTATGATCCACTGGGCTTGTTGTTTTTAAATTGTATTGTTTTGTTTTTAATTTTGTTTTATTGTATGGTTTTAATATTGTTTTTAAATTGTTTTTTGATGTTAACTTTTATATTGTGTTTTTGTACTGTAGTGCCGCCTTGTGTGCCTCCGGGCTAAAAGGCGGGGTAGAAATCTAATAAAAAATAAATAAAAAATAAATATTATGACACCTGTGAACTGGGCAAAGAGGCAGGTTTTAAGTGGTAGTTATTTAGCAAGGGAAGGATAACTTCCTCCCAGCAGCAACTGATGGCTGGTATCTTCTTTGCATCTTTTTTGGATAGAGAGCCCTTCAGGGACAGGGAATAATGTCACATTTCTTTTTCTATGCAACCCATTTGAGAACATTTGTTGTTGAACTACAACAAATATTTTCAAGCTGGTTGCATGTAGAAAGCTAGCACACCACTGGAAATACATTAGTAGGCCTTCATGTAGGATCTTTTTTCTCAATATGAGAACGAAGTCTGCAGCTCAGCATTTGCCAAGGGATAACTTGATATCGCTACTTGGTTATCCCGATTCTCTCTTTTGCTGTGGTTCTCCTTGAAATTGGAAATTCAGCTTCTTTTGTCCTGTGGTGGGAGTCAGGTGGCCTTGGAATCCCTGAACATTTGTGGAAGAGGTAATAGAGCGCATGCTTTGCATCCAGGAGGTCCCAGGCACTGTTCCTTCTAAAGTGTACAATCAAGTGGCTGTGCACACCCTAACTGAGCTCTGCACAGCACAGAGCTTGGCAATGCAGAAGTTTGGCAATGGCATCATTGCCAATGATGATGCCTAGCGATGGCTTTTTTCGGTGATCAACACAAAATGCTGAGAATTTCTACTGAAAACACTACATGAAATTTTGGTCACTTGCTTATTTTGAGAGTGACACAAATTTAGATCCATTTCACAAAAGTAACACCACTTTTGTTTAATTTTGACACAGTTTTGAGGAATCCACACATAGTTTTCAGTAAGGGATCAGGAGGAGGAGTGGCAGAAACAGGAGGAAGCATGCTTAAACTTGCATGAACACACATGTTCACAGTGCATGCTGGAGTGACTTTAATAGAATGTGGAAGTACTAAGTAGCAGTTTCTTGACACGCCAAGCAGCAATCAGAGTGTAGCTTGAGCAGGTTATTTTGGGCTAGGGGGTGTGTGCCCGTGAGTACTTGCCTTTGTAGGGCCATTCACCCTTATTTATTGTGCTGTTTGTATAATTTGCAATAAAAATTTGGATAAAAAACACAAAACACCACAATTTGCTATTTTAATCAAGAAATTTGGGGGAAAAGTATCACCAAAAACCCCCACCCCTAATGATGACCAATCCCAATGAGAAGGTCAGTTCTGTGTAAAGGAGCTCAACTATCCACACCTTCAAATAACTCACTGAATCCTGAACAAAGCCTTTTTAGCATGTAGTCAGCTTTTTCAGTAATCTTTGGGTTAAAAAAAAAAAAAGGAGAATAGTATCCCCAGAATCCCTACAGTTAATAAAATGCAAAGCGAAGTGAGAAATTGCTTCCTCCTACCTCTTCCCTTTTCCTGCTGCACGCAAGGAGATAAGAAAGCACTTGAAACAGTTTCTCTACTTTCAGAAAAATGGCTCGGGATTACAGCTCATCACAACCACTGGTTGATGGCTAATATTCATTATTTTAAATGCACAAAATTCTGTGCCATGTTTGTTGTAAGTTCCCTGTGAGAGAAGGCTAGCTGAATGCTTCTTTGCTTTATAGAGCAGGACCTGAACCTATCTTTCACAGGCAAATTTAGCTGTTTCGCCACTGCAATGACCCACACAGCGGACATAGCACATTTTTGTATGAAAATAATCTAGCCAGAGTGATTCACAGTATAATCCCATACATGTCTGTTCAGAAGTAAGTCCCTTTGAGTTCAATGGAAATTGCTCCCAGTTAAGTGTATAGGATCGCAACCTTAGACTGCAGTCCTATACATACGTTCCTGTCAGTATGCCAGATGAAACTCAATATAATTGAGTTCTGAATAGAGATGCATAGGATTGTGTTTAAACTGGGCAAAAGGTCCTTTGCAGCACAATCCCCAAGCTGTGCACCAGGAGATTTCTATTTCGGCATGCAAGATAACTGTGCCGAAATGAAATATGCATTTCTCTGTTTATAACTTAGTCCGTATCCAAGATTCAGGTTTGCCAAGAATTTGGATTTTCAGGGGAGGGGGGACAGCTGGAGTGCTTGAGAGCATAGTCATGGAGACCAAACTACATGCAATGTTTAGTGCCTGGTAGATCTGACAAATGCAGAGTGGGAATGAATGCTCAAGTAGTGTGGATGAAGAGAGGCTTTAACAGGTTGCCATGCTGCGGTCCTCATCTGAACCCAGACAGGCAGGCAGACCTGTAAATCAAAACTAAGGCCTAGGGCAAATAGTACCCATAAGGTAGGAAACAATCTGGATTGAGCAAAAGTGGAGGCAAAACAGCCTTCCCACAACCCTTATCCAGATGGACAGCCCAATCCTAAACCACCTAGATGCCCTGGGCCAAACACCAAACTGCTACCATTGCATCCAACGGCAGCCAGGCAATGGCCAGAGGCACCTCGGGAGAAAAGAATGTCCATCCCCTTCCCCTGGGTAAGGGCGCAGGCCCGCCTACGGGCTTCCTCAAGTCTGAGCCAGCTATTTTGCCAGCGCATACTTGAGGGATCTGTGTCGGGCCACATGGCCCAACACAGAGGTCAGTTTCCGGCAATGGAGCGCCAGTCCCAATCCCCACTCTGCCTCACCCAGTTCTGCCCCCCACTCCCCAAGTCACTCACTGCTGGCAGCAGTACACTTTACTGCCCGCCAGCCTCACATTGTGTCCTCTAGGCGCTCGGCCAGTGTTGGCGGTAAGGCCTTACCACTGGCGGTAGAAGTGCCTTATGGCACTTCTGCAACACCAGAGCTGGTGGTACGCTTGTACTGCCCTAAGCCCCCTAACCCACGTCTGCCTGCTTAGTAGCTGAGCCCCTCCAGGTTATGAAGGATTAAACATCATCGGCAGTATGGCCCTAAGAAACCTAAAACAATAACTGGTACCGTAACTATATGGAGCACTAAATGTAGATCCCTGAACACAAAACCTCTCTAATTCCTTATCCAGGATTGGATAAGGACCATGGTCCTTTCTTCAAGGACCATGAGGACTAGAAATTTGCTTTCTTAGCAATTCAAGAAAAAAAGCTGGAAAAAAAACTGGTGAAAATCCCACAGTCTCAAGTTCGTGATAACACTTCGGTGAGTAAGCATAGCTGTCTAGGATAACCACAGTCTAGCCCTGTGGTTCCGCTCCACTACAACAGCTATCTGCTGAAAACGTATAATAAAACATATATAAAGATAGAGCTAGGGAGGGAGATCACCAACGAACTCTTTGACCTGAAATTGAAGGAGAATCGATGCCACCTTAATGAAGATACATAGCAAAAGGGCAGTGAAACCAACCAGGTGGCCTTCATCTCAATGTATGCCAGAAAACTTGCATATTACTTGGGGTACAATTCTGCCCTGAATTCACATAGTACCAAGGCAACATGCTTGTGTCAGCACCAAGGCTCCCAGACCGGCGCGGGCTCTAATGCTGGTGTGGGAGCACAGGCGGAGAGCGCCCGTGCAGCTACCAAACTCTGCTGGCACAGGGGCGGCTCTGGCTGGGAGGGAGGGAGGGAGGAGGGGGGGGGGGGGGGGGCGGCCCGGCGTGTGTGCGGGCCGGGGGAGGGGCTGGGCCTGGAACACAGGTTCATACCCAGGATGCGTGGCCCCGATTTGGGCCGTGCAGTCTCCTCGGATCTGTGCCTGCGATTTCACGAGCGCAGATCCGAGGAGCACATTGGGGAGGCAAACGTGCCCTTGTGCCAGGGAGGCTCCAGCCTCCAGCCCACCGGCCTGCCTGCTCCAATGCAGTTTAGGATTGAATTGCGAGTCGGAATAACTCGTTTTGGAGACAGAATCTGCTCTGCACAGAACTGGACATTAGGGAAGATGCAAAATATACATGGTGTGTACAATGGATTACAGGCATGCCCCAGTATCTGCTGGGGTCCTGTTCCAGACCCCACAGTGGATACCTGAAACCGTGGATATCTATACTGTTTAAAGGTAGGGGAATATCAGTGGTTTTGCTGCAACAAGGTAAAAAAAAAGATTTGTTTCATGTTCCCCTGTCTTTTTAACAGGCCTCCCCAGTTTCCATGGATAACTGAAACTGCGGGTACAGAATCAGTGGATACTGGAGCATGCCTGTATGTTCTTCTCTTGCCTCTGCCTCCTTCTGGGCTTTCAATATAGGAAGACAAAATTTGCATGAGAGCTTAGCCTGAAGAATGGCTCTCGCTGCCAACAGGTAGCTGTGGGACATGCAAATTAAGAAAAGAGAACAGGTATTTCTTAGCAAGTGAAGAGTACATTTATTGCTGTTGAGTGACCACAGTTCACCCATATTTCTGAGTTTAGGGCCAGTTTAAGGCCTTGGCCCATCCCTTTTTACAAACTTTTGCTGGCAGAACTTGGCAGGAGTTTACCAAGAGGCAAAGGATGTGTGTGCCACTTCCTCTCTGAACTGAACGACTGTGCCAACCTGCAGGAAAAAAGCTTCATGTCAACACCAGCCTTTGTCCTCGACACAGAGCCGGTTGTTGCTATTCTCGGCCCTTGAACAAGATGTTAAACACACAAAAGCTCATGTCCTCGTTGAATGCATCTCACCCTGCCAGAGGCTGCAACTTTAACAGACAGACAATTGTTCTGCTGTTCTAGGAGTCCCTCTATCAGCACACGCTCCGCCGCGGAGTGTGCCAAGCTCCTGAGATCAAGCATGCAACAAGGAGGAAGTCGCATCAGAGAGAAAAACCGCAAGATAAAGCTGGGGAGGATATGAGACCCACTGCAGTGCAGCAGCTTGCCTTCCCCCACCAAAGTCAGCATCCGTGCAAAAAAAAAAAAAAGAAAAAAAAAGAAAAGCTTTTTAAAATACAGTATAAGTAGCACAAAGGTCAAATACAGCAAAAGTTAATTCGCAGAGTGGGCGATTCCTTCCTAAAACTTTAACTTGAACAAGTAAAAAGGATGTAGGGGTGGGGAACGTATCCTAACACCCACATCATGAAACTGCTGAACAAGAACGTATCAGCATGTTTGTCTCTCGTCTTTTAGAACTCGAGAGAGACCAGGATGGTCTCCCGCAGCAGGTGGGAATCAGCACAGCCAAGTTGTGTTAGGAGTTTTGCTGCTGCTGTTGTAAATCGCGTTTTGGGCCTTTTGGTGGTTAAAATACAGTAGCTGAATAAAAACACCACATTTTGGTGTTCAAGATCTTTTCCAGAAATTAAAATAGACGACTTTTCCAATTAGAAATAATACTGTGGCTGCATCTGCTGACACTATATCACCTGTACCTAGTACATGATATAGCATTTTAAAGGATTTAAAATTAATTAA
Source organism: Lerista edwardsae (assembly GCA_029204185.1). Lineage (NCBI taxonomy): Eukaryota > Metazoa > Chordata > Lepidosauria > Squamata > Scincidae > Lerista > Lerista edwardsae. The sequence continues at coordinate 5,273,790 of JAJKFI010000013.1, forward strand.
AAAATGAGAACTTGGAATGAGAATGTAGAATAAAAAACACAACACCACCATTTGCTATCTTAATCAAGAAATTTTGGAAAAAATATCACCAAAAAACACACCCCTAGATATCTCCTGTTACTGATGTTGTGAATTATTGCTGTACTTTTCTTGCATGACATGGAAATGTCACAAATGGTACCTTTCATGACCTTTTGACTCCATTGTTTACTTTTGTCCCCCTCTTTCTAAGTGCACACAAATAGATATGAACAGATACAGTCACAAACGTACAGACAACTGAAAACTCCGGATAACCCATGCACTGGGATTGAATCCACAAAAAAGCCTTAAACCGAATTCAGGTCTTCAGCCTAAACACAGACAAAGGTGTGGGAGTGTGCTGGCTCAACACTTTCCCGTGTTGAGATGTTCCACGCTCATGCCCCCCCCTTCTCACTTCATATTCAGCAGTTGTCTATAGGGGCAAGGGCTGGCTAGGGGGAGACTTTCTCCCTGCATCCTACAATTCTGGGCAGCAGTGGTTTTAAAATACAGGAAGAAACTCCTTGAGTTCAATGCTCCACAGAGCACACACTGTGTCTATACAGTGTGCGGTTACATCATGTGTGACACCACGGTGGTAGCGAGGCAGCATAATCCTATTTTGCCCTCTACCCGAGTTCAGTCTGAACATCTGAATAGGGCTTCGCGTCACAATAAATCTACAGTAGAATTTCATATTACATGGGGGTTAGGTTCTAAAGCTGTGTAGGTGAAAATCATGTACAGGTCCAACCTTTTTATACACTGACGGCCACTGCAGATAAGAAGGATCCAGTTGATCACTGGAGAAGGGGAAAAAATGTGCCCATTCTTAAAACTGCTTTTCTAGGGAGTCAGACTATTAGAACTGCTATTTTCAGCTCACTCCGGGACCCTCTCTAGCTGAAGAATGGAATGCAAAAGTAACTCTTCACTTTTGCGTTCCATTCTTCAGTGAGAGAAGGTGAAGAGAGGGCGTCACGTTTCTCAGAGTAAGCTGCAAAATAGTAGTTTTAATTAACTGACTGAGAGCGCAATCCTAACCTGGTGTTAGGCAGACACAAGTTAGGCCAGCAAAGTTTGGCCAGCACAAGGGCCACCCTAAAGCATGTTTGGCCCACTCTCGGAGTCAGGGAGGATGGTGCACGTCTGTGTGCCCTGACTCGCATTTTCTTTTGTTTTAACTATGTTTATTTAGTACAGTTTTGGGTATCAGTGGGAATCCCAGAACCAAACCCCAGCAGATACTGAGACACAACTTAACTGTATAGTCAAAATTACCCTTGAAAAAATCTCTTAAATCGTAGGCACTTAGGGGCCCTGTTGTATGAAAAACATTCACTATATCTTTGAAACTAAAATCACACTACGAAAAGCGCATGGGAACTGAGATTAAATGAGGGAACAGCAGATTCATTTCTCATCTATGCTCACTCTGGGGTTTATGCTCATTGAACTGAATAGTGGGCAGAACTGCACACACTAAACTGTTTGCCAAGCACGTACAGTTGCATTTCCGTAACTTGAATGCACATGATGTAACTCCACTTTTACAGTCCACAGCCAAAGTTCCTGGAAAGGCAATGATGCCCAGCAAAGCACAGACCTATGGGACTATGGAGACATTGTGACAAACAAGCAGAATGTTGAAAGTGCATTTCATAAATAGGACAAATTTGTTGTATCCCAGACTCTGGAATTCATTTCAGACATGACCACAGGTGCTGCCTCAGAAGTATCTAAATGGTCAATACAAATAGCAGAGTCTACATGCAAACGAGTTAGAGATGAACTAATTTCAACAGAGGATAATATAACAAATGGCATAAACAGATTAAATGCATCCCTGGTATTACTCATCTGAACTTATTACAACCAAATCTTAAGCCTGTCTCTTCTGCTGTTATAGAAGGAAGAGTTCCTCGTATGTGAGCAAAAAGTGAGAATGTCTCTACCAAAACAGTACCGTACTTGCCTTCGTACCGTGCCATGACCACTCTTCAGAGAACTTGAAGCACTAGAATGGATCCAGTGACACACTTGTCCATTTCTGGGCTGGGCATCTCAGGGTCCACTGTAGGAGCAACAGTTCTGCATCTTGCACAGCTTCCGCTTGCTAACTGTAAGGACGATCATGTTGGAGCCCAGATCCTTCTTTACTGTTAAAGGGCCATGTTCTAACTTCATAATGTAGACCAAAGCTACACTAGAATCCCTCCATTGCCATTTGGTTTAAATTTGCACATGTGTAATGAAGAGCAGGTGTACAGTTCAGCCAATTCTGAAGTATCTTAAGGATTCTGCGTTGCTTTTGCAGCCCCAGTTCCGTTTGCGGAGGACTGCCTTGCTCCGACCTTATTCACCTCTCTGCTATGGATTCAAGAACCCAATTAACCTGTCCTACTATATCTTTACAACTATATAAACTTTACAGTAGGCCATCAAACTTATTGAAATTAGTGTCAACTTGGCAAAGTGTTCCAATAACCCTTCCATCCCCTTATCACTTTCTAACGCTTGCCAAAAACAAAAAAGAAAAGTTGCTTTCTGGAGTGACAAAGAAAAGATTGTATCAGGAGGTGTATTAACCAAGTGATAATTGGTTTATAGCACCCAGTCCCTCAAATCTGCAGCATCTCTGCAGCAAAATAAATGGGATAAATGAATATAGAGAATTGTTTCTCTTTCGTTTAGGAGGGGGTTGACACACCAGCAGAGTCAAGCTAAGCATTTTCCTAAATTTTGACATGCCGAGCCCAAAAGGTTCACCATCACTGCTTTAGACTCTCTCAAACAGGAACCAATATTAAGGGGCAATTAAGAGGCTATCAGTAATCTGGCTATCACGCGCCATAGGAATTCTCCATGCTCCATAATGGCAAAAGCCTCAAGCAGGAAACTTTCAATTAATATTGCAAGGGAATTCTGCTGGGTAGAGCTTCATACTAAGCAAGATAAAAGGGGCCTCAACAAGGGGAGGGGCATTAATAGGCAAAATAATCTATTTCATGTGGTGTTTGGAGCTACCATTTTAAATTTGCTTCCAGGGGACTGCAGTTGAGCACTGCCTCAGTAGCACTAAAGGACCTTAGGGTGGAAGCAGCTGGCAGCTAATTAAAAATAAAGGACAAGAGGGCTTGTCTGGCCTACTTGCAGCAGAGCTGAAGTGAAACGTTGTACAAATTCACAATGTCACAGGATTTCAGAACTCTTCACACTTTCTCTTTGCCAACAATTTAAGTACAATTGGCTTCCATCTTATGCGAGTGTTATGTTGTGAGGCCAACACATAAAAGCCAATATGGGTACAGGTGGGCCCCCGTATCTGCAGATCCCGTATCTGCAGTGTCAGTTATCCACAGATCCAGTCCCCCCCAACACCCCTAAGGGCGCAATCCTAACCTGCATTTAGGCCAGTACAGTTAGGCCAGCAAAGTTTGGCCGGCACAAGGGACACCGTAAAGTATGTTTGGACCACTCTGCAAGTCAGAGAGGCCGGCACACAGACATACTCCATCTTCCCAGATTTAGAGAGTGGTCCAAACATGTTTTATGGTGTCCCTTTTGCCAGCCAAACTTTGCTGGCCTAACTCCTGGTTAGGATGGTGCTCTTATTGGCTTACCTTTCATAAATGTTCTTGCTTAACAGGGTCACTATATGACTATCGGCTTACAGTGACATTCAAGCCTATAGGCTTATAGTGACCCCATTATACAAGAACATTTATCAAAGGTAAGCTTTTAAGTAACGTTAATGAGTGTGTGGGGGCACAGAGATGGCCTTCCCCTCGGGGTGGGGGAGTCCTGCACTATTCAGTGTGCTTTTCTCTGTCATTGGGGAGGCAGGGCTGAGTGCATATACTTGAATTTGCGCAAGTCTATTCTGCGCAAAATGTGAGCAGACTGTATTGGTCAAGCCTAGCCAATTCATTTTTACAGGACAATCAGATTTTGTTCCTGTTCGCCTAACTTAATACATTAATAGCTTATCTTCTGAAACTTTGGAAAGCTTTTCCCATCATCACCAACGTGATGCGGTCACTCTTTTCATTAGTTCTGTTCATTGCAACAAGACCTTTTTATCTTGTGTCCTAAAGCAATGGCATCTCTTGAAGCCAATCATGAAAGGCAGCATACTCTTGTAAAAGGTATTTTGCCAGCAAGAGTGGAACACCATTGGTTCTGCAAGAATCCAAACCATAACCACACGGTCATGTTGTATCATTCCTATTTTCCAAACAAGGTGGCACATATCAGATTACGAAGAGGAATGCCCTCACCACCAGCCCTCCAGCCCATCAGCTTTATGAAAGTCTCTTACCTGGACCACAGGGTGCCCCCCTGTTGGTGCTTTGACAGCCCCCCGGCTCCCTTCTGTCTCATAATGGGCACGATGATGGGGTTTCGGCTGCACTTCAATGCGGAGTTCGTAAGAGCCAGAATGACTGGAGAGTGGCCACTCAAGGGGTGGGAGAGATTGCACAGGGATGCTGGACACCATAGGGGGGAAAATTAGTTGAAACATAGTTATGAAGTGCAGAGGGACACAAAAAAATCAAGACAGTGTACTTTTTATCAACACCAAGTGCAGAAGGGAAATCTGGCCAGGCCACCACTCATGGTGTAGTTACATCAAGACTGGATGCTACATGCACTCAATCACTTGAGGTTGCCTTTGAGAGGAGTTTGGAAACTTTAGCTGCTCCAGAATGAAGCCACAGCTAGAACTTTAGGCAGAACTAGTTTTCCAGGACATGCAACTCTCTTGTTTTTCTCTCTGCACTGGCTACTAGTTCATTTCCAAATCCCAATTTGAACTGCTGTCAAAACAGCTCGCGGACAGGTTCCTTGAAGGAGCGTCTCCTTCTGCATAGCCCTACCCATCCATTCGGATCCTTGGGGTAGAATCTGCTCCTCAACCCGCCACCAACTGAAGCTTGGTTGGTGGGGACATCTTGGTGGCACCACTGAAGTTTCTGAACATCCAGCCACAGGAGCTCAGGTGGGCCTTCCCAAAACATCTTCAAGTCAGCCAGTAGATTAGCTATAGGGGGCTACAGCTTACACAGTGTAAGCAGCCCCTCCCACTCACCATCAGAGCCATTCTGGGCTGCCACAGTAACACACTGAGGAGGAAGAAACCTCTTTGGGGGCCCTTTTTAATTTAACACCTACAGATCATTGGTTGCTATTTTTACATCATTTTGTTATATAGTACAGGTGTGCCCCGGTAGCCACCGATTCAGTATTCGGTATCCACAGTTTCAGTTATCCATGGATACCATAGATACTGGGACACCTATTAAAAAGATTGTTGTTGTTGTTCAGTCGCTAAGTCGTGTCCGACTCTTCGTGACCCCATGGACCACAGCACGCCAGGCCTCCCTGTCCTCCACTAGCTTCCGGAGTTCGCCCAATTCATGTTCATCGCTTTGGTGACACTCTCTAACCATCTCATCCTCTGCCGCCCCCTTCTCCTTTTGCCTTCAATCTTTCCCAGCATGAGGGTCTTTTCTAAAGAGTCCTCTCTCCTCATGAGGTGGCCAAAGTACTGGAGGTTCAGCTTCAGGATTTGTCCTTCCAGGGAGCAATCAGGCTTGACTTCCGGGAGGACTGACTGATTGGATCGGGGAACATTAAAGAAATCTTTTTTATCTTGTTGCAGCAAAACCACTGACATTCCCCTATCTTTAAAAGGGCGTCCCCAGTATCCACGGTTTCAGATGGAGCCTGGAATGGAACGCCAGCGGATATCAGGGTATGCCTGTATTGCTGGTTTTATAACTGCTCCAATATCATTTTAACTGGTTTTATGTATGTTTTATTTAATTTTGATTGTTGTATACCACATTTGAGCACAGGAAATGTGGTATAAAACTCTTTTAATTAAAGTGATTCACAAAACAAAATAAATTAAGAAATGTTCTCTATCCTCAAACAGTTTACTGGCTAAAGAGTGATGCAGAGGAGACCCCAGCAACAGCCACTGGAAGAGACATCATGCTGGGGTGAGAAGGGATAGTTGCTCATGCTACGGACCACTGTGTTCTTTGTCTCCTTGGAAAACGGGGAGAAAAAAGTCTGCTCATCAGACAGCAAAATTGCTGCGAAGTTCTTAAAATGCCTACAAAACACCGAGGATGGACTTCAAATGAAGCATGGATAAATCAAATTCAGATTTCCAGAAAGCTGTTAAAAAGCTGTCTTTTCTGGAACAACTAGGATTAAGCATGTTTTAATCAGCACTTAAGTACAGGCGTGCCCTTGTATCCACTGAGTCAGTATCCACGGTTTCAGTTATCCACGGATATCATACCATGGATACTGGGGTGCCTATTTAAAAGATAGGGGAACATTCTGTCTTTTTAACAAATCTCTCTATTTTAACCTAGGAAAACCACTGTTCCTCAATCTTTAAAAAGGCATCCCAATATCAAAAGTTTCTGCTATTCACAGTAGGGTCCAGAACGGAACCCCCGCAGATGCCGGGGCATGCCGTATTATATCTTTGTCCTGTACTTCCTTCCATAAGCTCAGGGCAGCAGACATTCCCCCCCCCCCACACACACACACCCTAGGAGCCAAGTTTGTTTGGTGAACTTTTCAAACCCCCAATACTAGTTGCCTCCTGGAACACGTTTTTACTAAGGGCCAAAAGCAATCAGATGAGATCCCCCCACCAACCCTCCACATTACCAGAGAACTGTTCTTATAAAATTCCCCAGCATATAGTGGTACCATCAGGAACTTACTCCTACTATACAATCGAAATTTGCCTTGTAATGTAAATCCATTCATCCTTGTCCTACCACCTGAGCAACCGAGACCACATCTGGTCCCTATTCTACGTGACTTTCAGATATTTATAGTTATCATGTCACCTTCTAACCATCTCTTCTCCAAACTAAACATGTTCAAATCATACCCATGCAAGACAAACAGCTTACCTGCAGATGGGTATTGCGGGCATCAGTTGCTTTGGCCAAGATGGCGGCACCAGGAGGATTGACTCGGGCGGTGGGTTTCTCCGGTCATCCTGCTCGCAATGCCCAATGTATTCAAGCACGTGACATGGCATGTTGGCTTTGTGGGAAGACATTGGTGAAGGATCTGGGTTGTTTTTCCATATTTTTGTAGGAACTCCGCAGGAGGAATCTGTGGTGAGGTTGCTCATTGCATCCATGAGACTAGCAGAGGTGGACAACTGGGTGTAAGTGACTGAAGATCCGTCTTCTCTCAAGGGGATCTGGGGAGAGGCCTGTGGAGAGGGGGTCCTCGATTGCCGCGGAGAAGTAGAAGGCTGCTGACTCCCGTAGAGCTCAGTGCAAGAATACCTCCGCTTTGCGCCTGGCGACGACGACCTTGAGTTAGGACGTGGCGATGGTGAACGTGGCCCCAAGCAGGTATCCTCCACGATGGTTGCTTGTGGGGACATTATTGGCGAGGTTCTAGGGGAATAATGAGCATGGGTGTTTTGAAATTGTGGACAAAGGTCATCACTAGGGCCATTATTTGGTGAAACGCATGGTGAGGTATAAGGAGAGAAATTTGTCTCTGAAATGAAGCTTGCAGAGGAGCCGCTGCTAGGAGGGCTCAGGCACAGCGGTTCTCGGTAGCTCTCAAAGCCAGGGACAGGCAGGGTAAACCTTGGGCTAGCGGTGGCCGAGTTGGACTGATGTTCTACCAATAGATCTGTGTCTCTGCTGTAGAAGGGCCCCCCTGAGTGAATCAGTTCATAAGATGGAGTTATCTCAATCCTAGGGCTCAAGGTAGGGGGACCTGCCGCCTTGATAGGGTCCAAGTAGCCTTTTGACCCTATGCTATCTAGCTGTCCGCGTCTGCCCATGTGATCTGCTGAAAGGCTAGACAAAGCGAAGGGGGTGTATGACTTGAAGCCATAATCCGAGACATCATCATGAGGGCAAGAACCTCCAGAGGGTGGGCTGATGATTTTATGTGAAGGAGTCGGTTCTTCTGGAAAAAGAAGGGTCGCTTTTAAGACTGGACATACCACTGCAGAAGCTGAGCAATCACGGGTTAACAAGAAGGCATTAGCGATAGTGTGTTAGGAAGAGAACTGCAATAACTTTACATACTGGTGTCAATTGCACTTGGAAGGCTCCACATCCAAGTGCTCGAGAAGATGAGCCCCCTGTTGAATATAGAAACTGCATCAGTGGACCATCTAACTCAGGAGCACCCATACAGCTCAGGTGAGGGTCTTTCCCAGGCCCACCTAGAGATGCAAGCGACTGAGCTTGGAACCTTCGGCGTACAAAGCAGCTGCTTTTCCACTGAGCTACAGCCCCACCCTAGTTGTTTGTTTGGAGAAAAGCAACAGAACTACAAAAGGTTACATTGAGACAAATGGCCCTATTGGCTCCTGAAATATGACCTGGGGTCACTGCATGGTCATACTGCGTTGCAGTATTGATCCAATATTAAATATAGGACCTCTGAACTCTCAATCGAATTTCCCTTACTGCCAAGAAGAAAGTGCAATTGCTTTCCCAATATAACTAGGTTTTTATAAACCTTCCAAGAAGTTCAGAATTGCCTCGGAATCTTCACTCTGACACAGATGCCATTTCTTCCCCAATTACAGATCTGTTCAACCCGGCTCCATGTGGACACTTGGCAGTCAGGGATACACTCACACATACACACTTGTGTTACTAGATGTAAAACCTCTGACAATGCAAACAGGTTTCTAGTGAACTGCCACAGAAAATTAAGCACTTACCCTCCAGTTAATCACTCCCTTGGACTCTGGAGCATACCAGCTATTTTCTGGCTTCCTCCCTTTGTCACAGATGCAAGCACTTTAGATGTACGCAGTGACTTACACCCAGAGAACAGACAGATTCAGCTGCCTGGCCAGACGCCCTTTCCCACATCAACAGGCTCCTCTGCTTGGTAATGTTCAGTGCTGCTTGCCACTCTCTGCTGACTATATCCACTAGATTTAGAATCCTTCCACAAGGCACATAAATCAAATCTGCAAAGCACTTAAGAGATTCACCAACACTGCAGCCGACTCATAATAGCTAATGGGTGGCAGTGAAAGGGGGACATCTCTCTAAACTACACTTCAAGTGACACAGAGCATCTTGATTCTATTCACACTACCATCTGAAAGTGTTCCCAAGTCATTTCTGATTCAGCAGCATTCTTTGCAAGAGACCCAACATGCCAACTCAACACGCCAAGGCAGCTGTGAATCTGGAAACTTAATCACTAGGCTCTGTAACAGCACACAGCAAAAGACACATACATTTGTATGTATCGCATACACAGCAAAAGAGCACTGCCAATCCAATATAGAAAGACATGACCTTATTTACCTCCAGCTGAAAATAATATATATTTCAGATATCAACCAACCGTATTTATATACCACTTTTCAACACAAAGTTCACAAAGCGGTTTACTGGCTAAATCATAAACTTATGACTGACAGATCTGACTGATAAATGGTGGTTGGGTCAAAACTATCTTTTCTCTGCAATCCTCTTTTCTAATCTCCTGTCCACTTCTTTTGATTTTTCCTGATCCTTGTTTATTGTAGTTCTATCATCATAAGTAAAAATGTGTAAAAATATACTTTGGGTAGTATTTCATATTAAAATAATTATGCAGGGTTTTGTGTTTTTTTTTTACAGGAATCAAGTTAAAATGTCACATGTAATAAATATTTCTACTAGGAAATGAAAAGACCAGACAACACATGGGATTTTGCAAAAAATGGGGGAGGGGGGAGATGCATTTTAGAATTACGGCAAAATGTGCCTGGTTTTCACTAGTCTCATTTTTCATTTCAAATATTTTACAGGCTCAGAAACGCTCCACTTAGCACAGTTTTGGCAGATGCACGACATAAGGGCAGGGAGTAGCGGGGGGGGGGGGGGTTTTTCAAAAACAAGTGTCACACAGTTCCACATTTTTTTTTAGGCACTTTTTTTTTTTAGTCCAACAGACAGCAGATTACATTGGGGAGAAAGTAATATTTTAAAAATCTTTTCCAAGGTTAAGATCTTAAATAAACTACACATTACCTTCCATCATTTTATGGCAGGGGAAAAGCGCAGTTTTGCTTGTTTCACATGAACAAGTGGCTCACAGTGTGGTAATGAGAAACCCCTGTGAGGTCCAGTGTCATAGCCTGCTAAAGCATCCTTAAATGCTCCTTTTGAAAGCTAGCAAATACGTGCTGCCAAGCTACCAAATCCTTTGGCACCAGCCATCTAACCTCAAGCATATGTCTTTAGTGCAAATTATGGCTATGTACACAATAGGGGTTTTCAAACTCCCCCCCCCCCAAGAAAATCCATTGCAGGATATCTACCACTGTTAGTGCATTACAACAAACATCACGCCTGAAAGCAGTAAATAACCGATCACACTGCAAATAACTGCAGCATGCTCCTATATTCCCAGGTTTCAGACTAGACAGAGCTTGAAGCTCTGCAAATTCTTGGGTTCAATTACTTTTATCACCGAGAAGTAACAGGGAAGCTACCTGGAATGGGACCAGTTTATCTCAGAGACCTGGAATGCAGGCTTGGCATGAGTTTCCAGGTGTGACAGTCTCGACTGTTTATGAGAGCTTCTGTTGCTTGCTTCCAATACACGACAGAAAATCTGCACGCCTCAATAACACTGAAATCTCTCCCATCAAAAGATCTTACTTTTGAGCCTATTCCCCAAATTCTGAATTTTGTTCCTTCCACAAACCAGATTCTTGCAGATCTCACTAAAAGTCTTTAAGAAGCTACTTTCTAGTGAAAAAGTTATCACCTAAATCCATCATTTTCTCTGCCTTAATTCCTGCTTCATTTAACATCAATGTAAGGAGCAATCTGTAAGTATTTATAATGTAAGTGGAGAGGCACCATACCATTGTTAGCTCTGTTGTGCAACTTATTCAATCCAAAGGGCATTAGCACATACACAAGATCTTGCCTTTGTAATTAGCCCTGAATAACTACCACATTTTAGCCTAGTCTCAGCAAGATTAGTCACATATGTGGGGATAATTCCCCCATCCTTTAACTCTTATTTAGAGTTTAAGCAAAAAAGAAAAGAAAAAAGAAAAGCTCTGGAAAAAATCTATTTATGACTAACTATAGATAAGGATAATCCAATAATTCTGAAAATTAACTAAGCTGTAAATTAACTAATTAAATTAAACTGTAAATTAACTTCCAGAGTTTGTTGCAGCAAAAACAAAGTATTTCATCTTAAAGACTAACAAATGAATTGGAGCAGTAGCTTTCAGGGTCTACTGTACAGTACACTTCAGCAAATGATAATACGAAGGACTATACTTCATGCATCTGATGAAGTCCACCATAATGCAAGAAGGTTTCTGCTACAGTAAATGCGATAGTCCAAGTATGCCAAAATTTGTTTCATTTAGTGGGCTGAATAAAATGCATGGCGCCCACTGTGAGCCAGAAGTCACAGCATTAAGCAGGAAGTGACCGCATTAAACAGGTGGTGTCCAGAAATAAGAGCTTTGTTTTCATATAGAAACTCATTAGCTCCAAATGACAGAAGAGAAAAATGTGCAAATCATGCTCATAATTTCAAGATATGAGAAAGCCCAATTATAACAGGGGTCACACCCAGCCAGCAGGCCTTATGTTCAACACCCCTGTGTTAGTCTGTCAGGGGCCAAAGACTCTGTAGTTTTAGCCTGAGGATTGATTGTAGCTAGAGCCATGATTTTTTTGGTGAGTTTTCCCCCCAAAATTTCTTGATTAAAATAGCAAATTGCAGTGTTGTGTGTTTTTATTCTACATTCTGATTCCAAGTTCTCAACTCACTGGTGGGGCCTGACCCACAGTTTGGGAACCACTGCCTTCAAGGAAAATGTCTAGAGTGGAACACCAAACCAGACATTCTTTTCTATTCCTCAACAAAAAGGAAAATACACCTCCACTTATTGTGGCATAGTTATAATCCAAGCAGAATTTTGCATGGATGCAAAATGCCACCTTCAATTTTGCATAAAGCTGCTCCAGGTGCACACAAACAGGCAATGAATAACTCCTGTTGATGTGTTGCTTGCGATACAGCAAACTCCTTGACCCCACCCATCTACAATGGCCCAATTCTGAATTGGAAAATAGGTGCTACCGGCCGATTCATTCACATGCCTTCTGCAGCTCTTGGGTTTTTCTTGGAAGTAGGTCACCTCTCCAAATCCCAGTCCTCCTTCAGTTTAGAAGAGACGATGGAACCACTGTCCAAGTCGGTATGGCCACAGTGCATGTTTATTGCATCACAGTCTGTAGCCATGGGAACAACTGTGATTGGTACAAATGCAGCATTGTGACTCCATTATGGAATGAGGACTCCATTATGGTGTGAACCCAGCAGTTCCTGCTTTTAAGATTAAATAAATTGCTTGAGTTGGCTCCAGTTTAAATCATCATGTCCAAAAGTCAACGCCACGTAGACCAGGTATGGAATTAACAAACAAACAATCTGCTGCCCATATACCAGCCTAACTTGGTTTGGTGGGGCTGGTTTTTTGGGATGCATCTCTCCAAAGCAGAGAAGCACACGGTTTACTCAGTGTAGAAGGTGGTTGTCTAAGGGGCTTCCTTAACAAATGACAGCAGCAGCTTCAGTTAAAGTCATGCTCCTATTAGACAGTACAAAACAACTGAGCAAGTATTTAGAGACAATACTACAACTACTCCTATAATGGACCTGGGCCATTCATAATATAGCTTTAGCCCAAATGAATAATAGCACCACAAAGAATAAATCAGTAAAAAGGCAAAATTACACTACTATTACAGCAGCCAGTATTCTTCATTTTAGTTAAGGGCTAATTTAATTATTAGGCAGCAATTAAAATTGAGAACTACTAACTATTAAAAAGGCACCAAGAACTGAGATGGGGGGGGGGGGAGAGTCATGATGGGCAGGGAGGATGAAAATAATTTATAGTAATCTCACTGCACTTATACAACAGCATCTGCATTCTTCATATTACCTAACTCCGCTGCAGAAGGTTGAAGAAATACACTTGGTTTAAGCAATTCTGCTGTATTTACTACACAAATATTCATTCATTCATCCATATCCCGCCTTATCCCTACGGGAGGGGATTCAGGACTGCTTACATAGTTCAAAAAAAAGTAATTTAACAAATGCTAAAAACATTTAATATAAAAACCAATTATAACGCACAAGAGGCTGGCATTTAATGGTAACATACAAGTAGAAGTCCCAGGTTCAACCCCTGTTTCGCCAGATATGACTGGGAAATGTGCCTGTCTTAAACCCTGGTGGAGTAGCTGCCCACCAAGGGGAGGACAGAACCATCCAAAAGAGGTTGAAATGGTCCAGACTCCAGAAGAAAACCATGGTCAATTGTATCAAAAGCCACGGAATGTTCAATCAATCAACAGGTACCAATTTTCAACATGAAGTTCACAAAGCAGTTTACAGGGAAGTAGTAATAATAAAGTTACATGGTTCCCTGTCCCAAAAGGGCTCACAATCTAAAAAATGTGAACCCCCCCCCTCACTCCCCCCCGCTAGCATCCTTTCAGTGCCAAGTGCAAACACTGACATTCCCTCCTGACTGGGTGCTGTGAACATGCTTTATGGCACATTCGCAACACCTAGTGCCAGTAGTACACAAGTACCACCAGCACTACAGAGCTGAGGATTGGGCTCCAAGTTATTTTATTGTAAGGCTACAATCTCTCAATGGGGGAACTTATTTAAAAAAAACAAACACCTGGTTTGTAAGCCACAAAGAAACCACAGTTCCCAAGTTTGGACAATTTTGTAAAGCTGTGGTTTAACGAGCCACGATTCCGCCATTACAGCTTTGCATTCAAGCTACACAGGAGAGTGGTCTTGACACTCCTTGCCTTGCACTCCCCATCCAACAAACCATGGATTGTTTGGAACAGGCTCACATGAAAGTCTCATCTGTTAAGTTAAAGCAGTGGTTCGCACACTTTTTAGCACTGGGACCCACTTTTTTGAATGACATTCAGTCCGGGACCCACCAGAAATGACATCATGGCCAGAAGAGCCATCACTGTGATACCAGAACTGCTGCTTTCCTGAGAATGAAGCAATAAGTTGGGTTATTTCTCAGCCATTTTCCGGTATAGTAGCACAGTGGATCAGAAAGGAAAAAAAAGACAATTTACAACCTTGACACAAGCAAAACAACCACACAGCCCTCCCCCTTTCCAGCAATTCCTCTTCCCATTTTTTCAATATGGCTGTTCTAGGTGCTTTGCAACCCACCTGAAATTGGCTCGTGACCCTCAGTTTGGGAACCACTCTGTTAGATCATTCAAACATGCAAGTAATCGCTTACTTCCAATGATAGTAAGCTGCAGGCTTCCAATGATAGTTCCGCGTGTTAAAGCCATGCGTGAGAACCATCCTACACTGCATGTGGAGAAGCTATAACAATTCCAATCCAATTCCCTTCCCCCTTAACTTGGGATAGATCTTTGGAGCAAATGTTGAAAACTTTTAGAGAGAGACAAAGGGAGAGCCTGGAATTTGGACACACTGCTACGGTTACATTCTGGTAGGAATCCAAAATTGGAAGATTTGCCAGTTCAGATGCAGCTGAGATCTTTTAGAAATAGTCATCTCCCACAACTGCTAGGCACACTTAGACATGTGGGCCAAAGCTCTTAAAAAAAAAATTCCATCTCTTTGTAAACATGCTTTAATCTTTAGTACATTAAAGATCACTGATGTACAAAGGATTGCTAACAGACTCATAATGGTGTCTTTTGAAAGACAAGGACTGTCCTCCAGATTATAAATTTTGTTGTGATCTCTCTTACGCTAATTATTTCCATCTTGAAAATACACAAAATTAATAATAATGGTATTCAATCATTAAATGCCTGGAAAACAGTCTCCTGGAGCGTTCTTCCAGGTCTCTACAAATGCATATACTACTCATCAGTAGTGTAGTTAAAAGTTACATACCATCATTGCAATGCTAGTCTAATAGTATGTAACTTCTTGGTATGTAACAGTTCACTCTAGCAGCTAACCTAAGTAAGAGACCTATGCTTAGGAAATACTATTTTAGATTGAATCAAATAGTGGTATTGGGATAGCACTTTTCTTGAGTGCTTGAAGTGCTTCACCTATTTTATCTCAGAAATTCCAATGTGCGCATTTCTATAAGAGAAGCCACCCAATGACTTTTTGGCTAAGTGAGATTTGAATCAGCCTCAGTTCACAGCTCAGCCTCTTAACCACTATGTTACAGCATCTTTCTGTTACCGACAATCAGTTGACGTTGCTTTGGTTGCCCACTTTACATACAGGTATCTTTTCAATTGAACTGTTTTCCCTTGTCCCAGAATCAGTCAGTCAGTCAACAGGTACTTATATACCGCTTTTCAACACAAAGTTCACAAAGTGGTTTACAGGCAAATAGTAATAATAAAGTTAAATGGCTCCCTGTCCCAAAAGGGCTCACAATCTAAAAAAAAAAAAAAAAAAAAGGCAGCCCGCCAGCAACAGCCACTAGAAAGACTGTGCAGGGGTGAAGAGGGCCAATTACTCTCCCCCTGCTAAATATAAGAGGAACACCACTGGAAAAAGTGCCTCTTGCCCAGTTAGCAGAATCAATGCCTTTAGTGGCATTTCACACATAATGGTTTTACTTCACAGAGATCACTGCCACATGGAAAACGGCATGAACAAGACCATACTGTCATGTACTTTCATTTTGTGTGCATACTTTATCTATATGCCATAGTGACATGTATGAACAAGCCCTTAACCCAACACTTTCTCAAATGCCAAATGATCCTCCAAATTAATAGTATTTTTTAATTCAGATTAGCTACAGCAGCAGTTCTCAAACTGTTGAGTCTAGGACCCACCAGTGGGCCATGACCCAGTTTTTGGTGGTTCACGAAACTTAGTTAGACAAGCTGGCACTGCTGCCCAATCACCATTATAGCCACATTTATATAACATACAGTACATAGCCAAATTTAATGTTTATAATTTTAATATTGTAAGCTGCCTTGGGTGCCTGTGGGATAAAAATTAAATAAATACATAAATTATAGCCACATACATCAGCATTTCTAAATCAGGCAGTAGCCTCTAGGGCCTCTAAAGATGTCCAGAGCCTCTGAGCTACAGGGAAGCAATTTTCTGTGCAAGAAGGGTGGTTTTTAGACATGCAGTAGCCAACGCCAAAGCCACAGGTTTTGGTATACACAGTGGCTTTATGCATCCTCTTTCAGTGAATTACCATCCATCACGTCATCAGAAATCAACTTTGGGATCTAACTAGTATGCACGGTGCCAAGTGCTAGACATGAAAGAACACTGCTCTCATGAAAGAACGGCAAGCGCACGTCCAAAAACACCCCAAGTCGGTCACCAAAATGTACAATACAGATCAGGAAGTACTTCTTTTAATAGAATGGAAGATCGTAGCGTTCTGTGTTATCACATATGCAGCACAGCCAGGGTTTCCCCACGTCCCCCTACTCAACAACCACCCTCCAAGGATAGTCAGGCTAAGGGACAATGACCCAAGGCAACCCAATGAGGTTCACAGCTGAACAAGGATCTGACCTGCCTTCTTAACACAAGTCCTAAACATTACTCTGCAATGGATTCTCTTTACACCACAAGCTTTATTGTGGACATGTGGACATGCATACAGCTAGCAAATTAATAGGAATTTGTTTTTTTGAGAAAGTCATATTTGGTTACTTTGTTCTTGCAGCAATTAACATGTTAGGTTGGCTTGGAAAGAAAACAACTTGTGTAATTTTTTTTTCCCCTATAGGGTACAGAACCATCTGTAAATCCTCAGAATTCAGCTAAGCTTAGGTTGAGTTGATTGCAGGACCGGCCCATCCATGAGGCCAAGTTAAACATTCACCTCAGGCCTGGGAGCACCACAATCCATCCACTGCTCCTCTTCCTCTTTGAACTGGGAAAAAGGAAAAAGAAAAACAGAGCAGAAGAGGGAGTGTAGAGGGGATGCTGGGACATCTGCAGGTGAAAGAGGGGAGCATTTAACATACTGCCCCAGGAGGCTGTTTACTTGCCCTGAAATATTGTGAAACTGATCCGTTATGTTGTGTTTGCAAAAATCTTAAGCATGTTAATTTATTGAAACCTATGACTAACTAAGGGCTCAATCCTAAACATGGAGTTAGGCGGGCACAGTTAGGCCAGCAATCTTTGACTGGCACAAGAGCCACCGTAAAGCGCATTTAGACCATTCTCCAAGTCAGGGAAGATGGCGCACATCAGTGTGCTGGACTCTCTGACTGAGAGTAGTCCAAACATACCCAACAGAGGCCCTTGTGCCAGCCAAACATTGCTGGCCTAACTGTACCGGCTTAACTCCAGGTTAGGATTGGGCCCTCAGTGACATCCTCTTAACATTCCTGGGTTGCCATCCTAGGCTCACTTCTCTGGAGACACACTACACAGAAATTTTAACTTTAAGTCTTTAAATTTAAACTTTAAATTTAAGAAATTAAGAACTTTAAGTCATGCTGAGTTATACTCAGCTTTTTCACATTCTGAATGAAATAGTAAAGGTCTCTAACTCAGCAGTTCTCAAAGTGTGGGCCTGTGGCCCACCAGTGGGTCACAATGCAATTTTTGGTGGTTCGCGAAACTGACAGGGTATAGGCTATGTGCATCAAGGGTTAAACCACCTGCTACTTAAGTGGAGCACTGCTGTCCAATCACCATTAGAACCACAGGGGCTAGAGAGGCTAGTAAAGTTAAACCACTGCTCTAAATTATGTCAGTGCTGATACATTCAAATATATACACTTGACTGCATTCATTGCAATCATATAGCGAAAGCTACCATACAAGCAGCTAGGATAGCTGAAAAACATTGCCCAATACCCTTGACTTCTATTTTGTTCAGTAGGGGACATACAGTTTCAAAGAGCATAAAATATATTTCTCGCTTGCTCAAGTCCCAAGGCAGGGAAAGCTGTTTGAAAACAAATAAGCAAAAGAATGGCTTTTCAATCAATACGATCACAAAATGCCAGCTGGAAGATGTTACATTTGTACACTGCATTAGGGAAAGGTTCAGGGTTTAAGGGATATTTAGGGAATAGAAAGGGAGATGAGGAAATAATGAACACCTCCCTGAGGCACCAAGTCTTTGCATCTTGTTTGCAATTCAAAAAACAGACCCTGGATGTTTATCTTCACAGGGAGTGCCTGTGCCTTCAAGTTGAAGGGTTGTGACAAGTAATGGCCTGAATCTTTATGGGTCAAAATTGCTCCTTGACATGCATCAGAAGTCTCTAATACTGATCATATGCATTTTGAATGTCCACTATTGTAGGAGTGCATAAAAGACACACACACACACACACACACACACACACACACACACACACACTTTTCTGTTGTTTGAAAGAGTTCTACAGTCCCATATTTGAGGAACAACTTTAGTTAGTGCTTAGGAAGGCACTTTTCTGCAATATGCCCTCTTCTAGACCATTTCCTGGCAGGCCCATCCTTCTGAAAAGCAATTAATACTTGTTTCACCTAGCATTTCATGGAGCATTGGCTTTTTAAGGACTAGCAAGGATTCAGAGGCCAGGCTGCTATGAAGACTGCATAATATAAAGAATTTAGCCTTCAGGGATTACCATAGTGCAATATTTATTTTAACAAGGTACCACGTACACAGTCCTGCTTCAAGGAAGTCTGTAAATTTTTGGAGTATCAGGAAGATGTGGCAACGCCCTGGTAGTCACCCTGGATGACCTGCGAGTTCCCCACCAGCTGCAGCCTTTGAACAGTCATCAAAAATACTCTAAGGGCTACTTCATGTATATCTCATTGTTCTCAGCGTGAATGTACCATGATGCAGGGAACATACCAGGTGGTCACACATGCTTAACATGCACTGGAAATCCATGATTGGTAGATGTTAATATAAGTGGGGCTTACACTGACACATGATACTAAATAATGGGGACTCAAAGGCATTTGTCCACGCCCATGTCTAGACCTACATTTGGGGTGATGCATGAAGCAGTTAACTCAGAAAGCACCCATAGCGCTTTATATATGTCCAGTCACGTCACACAGTTAATCTTTCTCTTGCTCCATAAACCAGCAATGTCTGCTCGCCTTCAGTTACTCATGCCACTGGTTGCAGCCAGCTACACTGAACAAATGGCAGCCACAGCCCAACACTCATTCAATGCACTTCCCAATTCTACAGACCCAACACTGCCATACCCTAAGTATCTACCCTTTGCAGCATCAAGAGCCCTGCGACACAACTGAAAGATGCCATCAACCTATAACACACTTATTAGACTGAAAAGTGAGCTACATTTTACTTTAGGAGGTCTCATTAGCCAATACCGACGGAGAACATCCCTTTCAAACAGATAATATGTACTGCTGTCCTGTAGCACGGGGGACTATGTTAATCCTTATCATTTATCTGCAATCCCATGGAACCATAATCCCAATTCACAGGAAACCGTCCTGGCCTGCAGGAGCCCATCCCAGCAATTTGGTTCTAAAAGAAACAAGTGCATCACCATTAAGGACATGCTTAATATATAACATGTACTTTGACCCTCATCCTAACAGAGCCTCAACAAGCTAAACTTTTGAGCATCCAGTACTTCGGACGATCAACAGAAACATATATGAAGAATTTCTAATCCACCTTTGGCTCATGCCAAAAGGCCATCTCCATTTGACCTCAGCAAACCCTTACCTGTAATGTTTCCCCTAATGCCCTCTTTACGGTTAACTGCAGAAAGCAGCTCTTTCCTGTACAGTACAGACCAGCCTGTCTCTTACTCAGGTTGACACCGTTTATTTCCGACCTGAACGCGGCTATCAGTTCTTTTAATTCTGGGTACCCTACATCTGGATGCTGCGAGTCCATCAACAAAGCATACATTCCCGATTCACCGAGATCTTTTTTAGAAAACTTCAGCAAAATAATAAGAGAGGCAGAAGTCACAAACCTGCAGGGTTCGTATAGTCATAATCAAATAAAATCGAGAAGTCCAACTCTTCCTGGGGGCTGATAGTTTGATTCAGATCCGGGTCCCCTGGCTGGGAGTTCGGATCCGAGTCGTTTGGACTGGAAGCCATCTGAACGCCTGCCGGTTACCTCTTTAATGTTATAAGGGAACGAGGAAGAGAAGGATGAAAATTCTAAACTTCCCTATAGAATGTTTTGGAAAAACAAAATCCTCCACGCCCCCCACTTCGCCCCAAATAAACCCCCTCTCTAAATGCAACCAGAAAACTGGAGCGCGAGATCTTCGCTAAGCTTCTGGGATGTCCTCCAGCGACTCGTTTTAAGCAAGCCCGGGAAATTCCAGGCACTCCGTATCAGTAAACCTGCAAGCTGGGAAGAGGGCTTTGCACGATGATGATGATGATGATGATGATGATAAAGCGAGCACGGAGCTCCTCTCGCTCGCCACTCCTCGCCCCGCCACCGTGCTGGGGTTTTAACACCAATCGCGTGAAATTAGCTAGCTGCACGGTAGCGACTTCCTGTTCTCATCAGCCACCTGCGGCTGGGGGGCGGGAGCTGCCTCGGGGAGGGGGAGGAGCTGCTCCTACTGCTACCCAGCAGGGCAACACGACCCGGGGAAAGTGGGAGGCGCGTGCGGTGGATTTGTGATGAACTCGGGATCTTCCAGATCGATCGCTCCTCTGAGGGCTAACAAAAGAGTGATTCAGGGGGAAAGGAGCTAGTCGGGAGGGAGATCAGAAAAAGACTGAAGCAAAGATTTAAACAACAGCAACAGCCACGCAGCAAGTGTGGTCGGTGAGCTTTTGTAAAACAGTTTTTGAGACAGAGTAAGATTGATATTTTTTCTTTGCAGCGCCCCTGCATCTATAGCAGAAGCAGAAGGATACTCAGCTTTCAGCATTGAAATTCATGTACGGAGTGATGCAACACATCACCTATGATGAAGCATGTATAGATGTGTATGCAGGCGTGCCCAATATCCACTGATTCAATAGCCACTGTTTCAGTTATGCACGGATACCATGGATACTGGGACACCTATTAAAAAGATAAAGGGACATAACATTAAACAGATCTCTCTTTTTTTCTTTACCTTGCTGCAGCAAAGCCACTGATGTTTCCTTATCTTTAAAAGGCATCCCCAGTATCCCAGTATCCACTGTGGGGCCCGGATCGAAACCACAATAGTTACTGGGGCGTGCCTGTATACCGCTTTATCTGATTAATTTCATCTTTCCAGGAAGTTAAAAGAGGTGTGATGCCTGTAAAATGGTGTACCTGGGAGACAAAGACCATTATTAAGAGAGTGATGTTAAATGAGACCTTAATTCATGGTGATTGAAAGCTGGAGAAGCTATCCCTACTCCTTAGCGTTTTGCCTTTTATTAAATGCACAGAGGCCCTGCTAGGAATATATAAATGTGACCCTATAAAATCTTAAATGTGGGATAATAAAAGTTTGCATTTGCAGGTGCAGTTCTTCCATATTTTATTTGTATGTGGAGATGGTGGGAAGGAGAGGTGACCTGGAGTAGACCCATGAATAGATTTTCTTGGCACACAAATCATGTAAAATGGATTGAATGGTTCTTGTGTGATAGTGGGTTAAAAGGGGGTATATAAACTAAAAGAATCAAAAATTCCACTCCATATCTTCTCAGATGTGAACAATGCTCCAAAGAAATTCAACCCCGTATGTCAAAGGAGCCAAGGCAAGCAAAAGGCTGAAATGAATTCCTACTAAGAGAAATGCAGCACGGAGGACAGGATGGGCTCCAAAATCCTGGGCTGCTTGATTTCAGAAATGCTCCCATGATCCCTTGCAGCATTGCAAAGGATACTGGGACACAAGTTTTAGCTGATATGTTGCAGAATGTGACCCAGGACTTCCGCCTCACTGTAGATGTGCAAAACATTCTGGGAGTTCTACTAGGTCACTTAGGCCACAATCCTAACCTGGAGTGTCATGAACTACCTTAGAGCGCAATCCTATACTGCGCTGGATTAATGAGGTCAGCTGGCCTCCACCAAATCCAACGTTGCGTAGGAGAGGCTGGAGCCTCCCCACAGCAAGGACACATTTGTGCCCTTACTATAGGGGAGGCTCCAGGCTCCTCTATGTACTCCTCGGATCTGCGCCTGCTAAACATCAGCTGCAGATCCAAGGAGACCACGCAGCCTGAATTGGGGCTGTGCCAGGCTCAGGATGAGGCCTTGGATTCAGCCTTATGGTCAAATCCAAGGCCCACCTCCCTTCCGGATCAGCACATCAGCCAGCCCGCCCACATCCCTCCAAGAATTGCCCTCCCCCCTGCCCACTCCCTCTTCGTCCAGCAATGGCACCTCCCTCGCACTGGCAGTCTTAGGCCAATGTGAGGGAGGTGCAGTGCAGGTGCGGTGTGTGCCACTTGCTGCCCCTGCGTTGGAGCTAGGTGCACAGCGGCGTTGCAGCGCCGCTGCGCACCTTTTAGGATTGCGCTGTTAAAGTGTGTTTGAACCACTCTCAGAGTCAGGGAGGATAGCGCATGCCTGTGTGCTGGCCTCTCTGACTCTTGAGAGTGGTCCAGACATACTGAACAGTGTCCCTTGTGCCGGCCAAATTTGCTGGCCTAACTGTGCCGGCCTAACTCCAGGTTAGGATTGCGCTCTGGTTTGTTTATTGATGTGCTATGTAAGCATTAGGGTTGCTTGTGCAGTCCGCTTGACCCCCAAAGAAAATTAGGACAAGGAAGAAGCAAGTTCTAGGAGTATAGGAAAAAGTATAGGAATATAGGCAAAAGTGCAATTTTTTCAAATAATTTATTCTAGTTAAATAAATTTTAGTGACACTATTGGCACAATCCTAACCTTACCTCCTTTTGGCTCAGCAGCTGCTACAGTAGCCTAGTATAGGGTTGGCAAAAGATAAAGTATGTTTGCAGCATGCAGTGAAGCCTGTGCCATCCCACTGGTGCTGAATCCAGGTCCAACACTCAGTGGAGCAGGTAAGTTTTTGCAGGGCATCACAGGGGTAGGAGAAGGGTGGTACAGGGGCAGAGCAGGGAGGAGCTGTTCAGGCCAGGGAGGTATTAGTGGTGCTGGTCTATGCCTCATCCTATTCTCCCAGGCCTGTAAGCCCTATACAGGACTTCTCAGACCTGCCCCAGCAATTTTGAGTCATCCCATTGCACAGGCTGGGGCTCTACATGGCATAAGGGAACAAATGTTCCCTTATATTAGAGAAGACCTCCACCCTGCTTGATCCTAACACTGGATGCAGCATGCACCATGCAGCCCTGCTGCACCAGCACTGCTTAGGATTCAGCTGCTCCCCTCCTTTTCCCGTGGTTTGACGTGTACTTTAAAAATCTGTTTTCCTTAAAAACAGTGGAAGTGCAAAGCAAATGAGCAGGAGAAGGTGAGAAACCATAGACCACAGTACCCCAGGCACCGATGTTTTTTTGCACAGGTCTGATTCATTTCAATGGATTTTGCACAGGAGGAATTCCAGGTGAATTGTAGCCACTGGGAAGAAAAGACCAATTGCAGGAGAAAGAAAGCTTTAGGGAGACTTGTGCATATCAGTGAAACAGCAAGGAGTTTCAAAAGGGGTGGCAGAACAATCTGTGGAAGGTGCAAAATAATGTGTTGATGCAAACAAGTGCCTGACACAGATTTGTTTAGCTAACGTACTCTTACAATCTTCCTAAGTTCTGTTTTTTTGCATGGGAGGTTATTGCTCCCTCTCAATTCTCTGCTGAAATACTATATACTGTTCATGACGTCCCTGAGGAGTAAAAGCCCCTTCCAGTTATTAAGACTGTGTGCCTTTCTGTTTCATTTGGCCTTGGAATACCTTCTGCATGCAGAGCATGTGGTCTACCAATGAGCCGTGGTCCCAAGCAGAAGAGCCCCCATACAGCTCCAGGCAGGTTTGTAGAAACCTCCTTGCAACAACTGGCCAACTGAATTCTAAACATTGCACTACTGCAGCTGAAGCATCTCCGGTAATCTGTATTGGAGGTGTCTCTGCATGGTCTTACTTGTTTTTATTACTGCATTTTAACATTTTTAATTATTTTAATTATTATTATTTGCTTTTAAATTATTTTATACTACATTGTACACTGCTTTGCGCTTTAGGGAAAGCGACACATACATCTTTTAGGGCGCAATCCCAACCTGAAGTTAGGCTGGCACAAGTCAATTGTGCCGGCCCAAGGTGTTGCAAACACACCATGAAGCATATTTGCCACACTCTCAGAGTCACCAGCCTCCCTGACTCTGAGTGCAATCCAAAACTGGAGTTACACCAGCACAGTTAGGCCAACAAGACAGGCATAGGATTGGGCTCTCGGTCTCTTGAAAACTTAACGGCTTCTATTGCAAAGAGTGTCTTTTCCCGAAGTGTTCTTGGGTCTGAAGGGTTCACTAAGCACGAATCCAACCGTATACTTTGCATCAGGTCTGTGGGTGGCTTCTCATACATCAGTATCATAAAAAGGAAATGGAACAAAGTACAACAATAGCTGAGCCAACATTTATGGTATTTTCACACTTACTGTACTTGCGTACGCAACCGTGTTTTTTGACTGAAGTTATACAATGCTCAATAATACCACTTGCCAGCTTACTTTTTATGAATGCAGATATTTGAACAGTTTACAGTGTATGTACGTCCCATTCAAAATGGGTTTCAAGCATTTCTATGGCACTGCCAGTTCAGAAGAACTCTGGATATCATTCAACCCAGAATCTATTTCACAGCACAGTCCTATGCGTGGCTGCTCAGAAATAAGTCCTATTGTGTTCAATGGGGCTTGCTCCCAGGAATGTGTGTATAGGATGGTAGACTCAGCAATACAAGATACTTAACCCTAAACCTATCATCCTCATATCTATTCCTTGTTCTTCCTTTCTGCCATTTGTTACTATAGATTCTCACTTCACTTCTTTCATGTTGTCTGCCCTGCTGCCAAATGTTAGGTCTTTGAGGTCAAAGCGGGCTCACTCTTGCTCTCTCTTCCCCCCTCATGTTACTTTGTAAAGAACCATGGGCATGAATGGCATAATGGCATTATTATTATTATTATTATTATTATTATTATTATTATTATTATTATTATTATTATTATTATTATTAATTGCTGCTCAAAGTTATAATCCCTTACCTGGCAGTAAGGGTCATTGTATCCAATGTAGATATCTATAGGGTTGTGGCGTAAGTCATGTTTCCTGACTGCATTCAAAAGAGGCACTTAAATTGGTTCTTGAACTCCTCACAATGTTTTTGCACTCTTAGAAAAACCACATCTACCACATTCTAGTATAAGGGAGATCACGTGCTTGGGAGGAAAACTCAGATGCTACAATTCTGTGTGATAAAAAGATAAATTGGCCACTATTAAATGCAGCCTTTTAAGAACAGTGTTGCATATTGAGCAGAGTATTGAATTAGGATTTTAAAGATGCTGGCCCAAATCCCAAACTCGGCCATGAAGTGCATTGGGTGACCTTAGATCAGTCACTACCTATCAGCCTATCCTATCTCACAGAGTTGCTGCAACAATAAAATGAGGGGAGGGGAAAATAGGAACATAAGAAGAGCCTGGGCCAAGGCCCATCTAGTCCAGCTTCCTGTATCTCACAGTGGCCCACCAGGTGCCTCAGGGAGCACATGAGACAACCAGATACCTGCATCTCGCTGCCACTCCCTTGCATCTGGCATTCTGAGATAAATTCTGAGGTAAACACACTGGTGGCCAGTCAATATTCTCCACAGCATTTTTATTTCTCTTTGACAGCCACCAGAACCAGATGCTCCTCTTCAGACATGTACTCATAGGAAAATAGGAACAGCCCCATTGGATCAGGCCAAGGGCCCATCTAGTCTAGCTTCCTGTATCTCACAGTGGCCCACCAGATGCCTCAGGGGGCAGGCCTGGGGAAGGGGGCAAGCCTGTGTATTCTGTGCTGAAAAACTCTAGCTGTGTTTTTAGGCGGGGCCATTGACTTCTGACAGTTAGGCCAGCAACGTTTGGCTGGAACAAGGGCCAATGTAAAGCATGTTTGGATCACTCTCGGAGTCAGGGAGGATGGTGCACATATGTGTGCTGGCCTCTCTGACACCAAGAGTAGTCAAACATACTTTCCCTTGTGCCAGCCAAACTTGGCTGGCCTAACTGTGCCGGCATAACCCCAGGTTAGAATTGCGCTCCCAGTCTCTTTCTTCTCACTCAGGTACATTTATTTGTAAAATAATATATACCATCTTGTATTCCTTGGGGGGCGGGGGGAGATAAATAATAAATAAAGAATATGCCTATACATAGAAAGAGAAATACATGTATCCTCTGAAACGTCCCATTAAATAAACATCATTCCATTTTCTTAAAGGCCCATTACATGCTCCATTAACCATCTACACAGCTTCATAAACCCACAAAACTATCTTTAGCATCACTTCATGCATGCGTGTCAAAAAGAACATCAAAAGCATCCCCTGGAGGATGATTTAAGCGCTACAACAGCTATTGAAGTGGGAGTTGATGAGATCTCTTGAAGTCGAGGGGAGCGCTTCCATGACTAACAGATGATCACACACCAAAAGAGGATCACTCATAAACTATGCATATTAATAGGACTGTAGTTCTGGTATTTGTGAAACCAAAGGATCTTAAGGACCAAACCCTATCCAACACACCCAATGGGGTGTGTCCTTCATTCTGTGATGCGGGGGGGGGGGGGCCACAGAGGCCTCCTCAGGGGGGCTGCATTGCAGCTGCATCAACACCAGGAAGTTGGATAGGATTGGGCCCTTAATTATCACTGTGTGTTTTCCATTGTTGCACACTAAATGCACAGTATCCCTGTGAAGCATTAGGATTTCCCTTGTATTAGGATAGCATTAGGATATCCAGGGTAGTTACTATTGTATTTCCAAAACAATGTCAATAGGTCCCTGGTCAAAGAGAGTAAAATACCACACCAGTTTCTATTCCTTTACCACTGCTTACTTTTATGTCAGAAATATTTCCTTAGAAGCAGTTCTGATGGAGCTTCTGCTTCATGTTCAGAACCATATGCTCAAGGATATGTTTTTAAACTGATAAAGTGAAGGTGATTTTGACTGTGCGATTGATACACTCTGAATGTTTTGCTTCAATGTGCCCTCACGTGGTGAGAGTTGATATTTACATAGTCCATGTCAGTTTTCAAGGTTTTCATCAAGAGATAAACACCTTCTCTCACCACATGAGACAATCAAGAAAAATTCTCATTCAAAACTGTTGCATTGATTTTGCCACATAAAAATGAAATATGCTGATGGAGCCGGAGGCCATATTTGGACATTTACTCCTAGCAGCTCGTGACCCCGTGAAGTGTTTGTCTTCTGTGTTTGGCTCACTTGCTTGAGTCATCTGGAACCATTTGCTCTGTGGGAATCTTGGTGTACAACACTCTGGTTTTGCTGTGCTCCTGGTTATTGATGTATGGAACACAGTGTTCTGGAAAACGGTTGAGTTTTTAGTCTGTCAAGTGGGTTCTTAAGAAAATAAATATGAGAGTTCCTTAGGAAAAAAGGAGGAGAAATGTTGTGTTCCTTGGAATGGCAGTGCCCCTAAACCACAAAGCCGAAGCACTGCTTACTGGGAAATGTAGTCCAACAGCAGAGGAAACAGGAAGTGACTATCTGGAGAAGAATCAGCCTGAATGACTTACTGAGCAATGCAGCAGCTGTTGTGCATGATGGATTATAAAAATAAACCTTGTTCTAGGCTTTACTTGTGGTCAGTTGCCTGACACAATAGGCCGTGTATTGATTTTAATGACTTTTTGATTCCTTCCAGTTCTACAAGTCTACATTTGGACTAATTTCTTATGTTGCAAGCTGTGGGGTGGCTCCAGACTGAAAATGGAAGCCTGCAGAAATTGCATTAGCCTGGCTGAAATCATCATCGCTGTGTGAGGTGTCTCTTCACACAAATAACTTTGTGCATGGAATTTTGTGCCCACGTGGGTCCATTTTCACACTAAATCCACACCACAATTGTCATGTATAATTAGGCCTTAGTTGGTCATGTATATGAGACTGTACTGTGTTGAGTGTTAAAATAGGAATCTATTTCATAGATTAGATCTATTTCATGAATAAAGGCATACTCTGGACCCACCTAGTAATGTGTGTGGGAAAATTCTGTCAGTGGGTCAGTTAACTGCATACCTGGGTTTCCAGCAAAGGGTGAAGCCCATTGTGAATATCTAAACACAAAACATAGACACCATGACCCCCACCCTGGGGAAAAAAAACACCATGTTATTTCAGATCCATTTTTTTAAACATTCAATTTTGGGGTCAGTCTGAGTCAGAGATCTTTCTCCCAATTTGAGGCACAGTGCGGTTTTGGTAAGAAAAGCCAATGGAAAATTTGCTCATAATCTCCATGTTCCCATTAAAAATGCTGAAAGCAGCCTTGAAAAACCAATGGAATGTACATATCATAATAAAAAAGTATGTATTAAGCCAAATAGTGGAAAAGGCATCCTAAGATATTATTATCCCAGGCCTGGTCTCTCCAAAGAAGCGAATGATGAAATAATTTAATTGAGCAATGGTCTGTGTCAACATTATAAAAGAGTTTGCCCAATATAGGATAGTTCACAGCCATCTCTCTTGAATATGAATTTTTACTAACCCTTTGATAAACAAATTTTGAGATACTTCAGGGATGTGCCATGACATTCTATGTCGGTGATGCACAGAATGTCATGGCACTGTGACCCAGAAGTGATGTCACTTCTAGGTCACTTCCAGACATTAACCTGCCGGTCATGTCTGGAGGTGTTCTGAGGGCAGAAGAGACCATGTATGACCCTCAGAAGGCCTAATGCCTCCGGAAGGCCTTTATTTTTAACTTGATGGGTCCTCTGCCTCTCTTGACAATATGTCTACTGAGGGCACAATCCTAACCTGGAGTTAGGCTGGCACAGTTAGGCCAGCAAAGTTTGGCTGGCACAAGGGCCACCGTAAAGTGCATTTGGACCATTCTTGGAGTCAGGGAGGATGGTGCACATCTGCGTGCTGGCCTCTCTGACTCCAAGAATGGTCCAAACATACTTAACGGTGTCCCTTGTGCTGGCCTTACTGTGCTGGCCTAACTCCAGGTTAGGATTCTGCTCTGAAAGTTAGAGCTGATGGCCAAAATTCAAAGCATACCTATTTGGAAATATGTCTGCCGGTATTTTTAAAAAATGTGTTTTTAATTAAGAATTGTTGTATACTGCTTTTCAACTAGAAGCAGTTCACACAGTGGTTTATATTGCAAAATAAATCACATGGTTTATTGAGTTTGTAATCATTTAACTGTTTTAAATGTACATCCCTTTGCATATCTTGAAATAGACAACCAACAACAAATGTCTTGTGGTACTTTAAAGAACTAATTTATCGTAGTTTAAACTTTCATAAGTTACTTTGTCAGGTGTATTCACAGTTTTTTTTCTGCAATGAACCAACAGAACAACCACTTTGGACTAGAAAAGCAACTTAAAATAATATACACCTTTCACCCACACAGTCAGGATCTCATACTTTCACCGTAACAGCTGCTTCTCTGAATCCACTCCGAGCGAAGGAGAAATTACAATAAAGTTGCTCATATTTTGCAACTTTTATCCAAATCCCTCATGTACTTTCTTTAGAATAAGCCCCATTTAACTCCTTTGACTTTCTAAGTAATTACGCATAGGGTCATGCTACAGAGGGTGTCTCTTGTGCTTGCATTAATTGTCGATACGCTTATCTGCCAAACTCTTCCATCTATCAGAATGGACTTGAACCGCAAATTATACCATCAGTTCTCCTAAGTCACAGCTTCACTCTTTCCCCTTTAGCTGGTCTCACAGTATACTGGGCAGCTTTGTCTCAAAATCCTAAAAATTGGCACTCCAAACTGCGTCACTGAGAATAGAGATACAAATTCAGGACTAACAGGTGGTGCATCTCAACCTAGAATGTTTTATTTTCAGAATCTAAGCAAGGACATGTCAGGTTTGATTTTTTTTCCAGCCACACAAAACTTCACCCTATATATAGGGTGGATAATATACATTTATTTATTTATACTGTATAATCAGAACACTTTTGAAGGGTTAGTTTTTGGGCATACCCTCTGTGCGTTTACTCACAGAGTAAGCCCTTGTGGCAGCCTAACAGATTCCTCCTGGGACCAACAACCTCTATGGGCTATAATTGCTCTGCTTCTGTATTCAGGTCCTGCCAGCTCCCTTCTTAGGGTTCATTCCAGTTCTTCTCCCCCCTCCTGCTAGCACAGCTGGATGGGCCTCAGCCCCCTACCCTTCCCCAGAAGCTGCCATCGAAAGATCCCACCCCATCCACCATGCCATGTCACTCATATCCCTCCGCCAGCCAATGGCTGTTCGTCGCGCTGGGTGTACACTCCCGGGCGGGTGGCACAAGGCGCGAAACCACTGGGCGAATTTGAAATCTGCCTCGTCAATAAGACGCAGGGAATCTCCTCACCCCATCTTTGGTTATGCGGGGCGGAGGAACTGTAACATTCACTGTACTTGGACAGTTTTTTCTGTCTGCGAGGTTTGCATCAGTTGGCAGGTTCTTAAGACCACGAGAGTCTGACCCATTTCCCCCTTTTCACAGGGAGTTTGTGCTCAGACGACCGTGCCTGCGGTTTGCTAAGAAAATCCGGGTTTATTTGGAAATCTAGGAATGAGATGCCTGCACTTGTGAGAGGCGTCGCCAGAGAGAGCCGCTCTGAGAGCCGAGAGAGTTGTTTTTAGCAACTAGGGCGAGGCTAGCCGGGAATCTTTTCCTGCCAGCTAGAGCAAGGATCTCTGTGAAGTGCATTTCAGCTGATGAAATAAGCCACACGCCTCTCTGCTCCAGTTTCCCTTTAAGAGCAGAGTTGCCGCGGCGACGTCAGCCCCGCTCGTTCCCAAGGAGCTCTGTAGCCCGGGATCCTTCCGTCGCCTGTTCTCGCTCTCTCCCCGCCCCCTTCATCTCCGTGGGACTTCCTAGGAGCGAGCTGGGCCGGCTGCTCGGCTGCGGCTCCAGGCCAGGGGGAACACGTGGAACGGTCTTGCTCAAAGACCAGCAAAGCGATGTCCGTGTTCCTCAACGCAGCAGAGGCGTCCCGGGGGCGGGCAATATGCTAAGTTTTGCAGGAGCCTGGGCTCCTGTCTAACGCGGCCCTGGCCCTTCCAGACACCTCCAGAGCGATTTGTTGCTTGGAGAGCCAGCTTTGCTCTGAGCTTGGGAACGGCTCTGGAGGCGAGGGGAAAGGGCTGCGTTACACAGGCATTCAGGTTCTTGCAACACTTAGCATATTGCCCCCCCCCCCCACGCCTCTGCAATCCAGAAAGACGGTCACCCTGTTCACGCTAGGTTTGTTCACCCTCGGATCTCCATTTCGCTGAACGAGCAAAAGGGAGAGAGAGAGAGATTGTGGGGCGGGGGGGAAGCCACGTATTAGTCACCTGGATGACGGAATAATCAGTAAGGGTTAGCTGGCTATATGGGCAGAGAATGGGGTGGAAGACATTGGGGAGGTGAAATATACATTTCCGGCTGCAGGGAGGGGTGTGTGTGTTCAGGCCAGAAAATGGGGGGCAGTTGGCATGGGCCTACGATTTTGAGGGGGGTTACTCCAAGAGAGTTAAGTGGCATTTATTTAGCTTAGCTAAATATTTAGTTTAGCACTAAATATTAAAATTTGAAAGATTACTTTCGATTAAGATGTTTGAAAGATTAATTATATTAATTAATATTATACATATTACATACATAAATCATATGTATATAGTATTGATCACAAAAGTACTTTTGTAATTTGAAAGATTACTTACGATTAAGATGTTTTAAAGATTAATTATATTAATTAATACCAGTACATAAATCATATGTATATAGTATTGATTACAAAAGTACTTGAAAAGAACTGTTTGAAATGGGGTGTGTATTTCCCATCTGGACTGGACGTACCTGGACTGTAAATAGAAAATGCTTAGTGTTCTCCTTGCAGGGAGCCTTCTCAGGGGCATCTCACCAGCAGTTATCCTTCCCATCTCAGTCTGCTGCCTGTGTAGACCAGGCCTAAGAAACCTTCTAGTGCATTTGTGTATGCAGGGCAAGAGGTCAACATCCTCTGAAGTAGGGTTGTTCATATAGATTTCTGATGCTGCTCAGAGACTAGGGATGCAATCCTAACCAACTTTCCAGCACTAACGTAGTGCTGCCAATGGGGAATGAGCTGCATCCTGCAGTTGGGGAGCCAGTCATGGAGGCATCCTCAAAGTAAGGGAATGTTTGTTCTCTTACCTTGGAGCTGCATTGCCCTTACCCCAGTGCTGGAAATTTGGTTAGGATTGCATTCGGAGTGAATGCAAACAACAAGCCTGGGGACACTGAGAGTGCAATCCTAACCTGGAGTTAAGCAGGCACAGTTAGGCCAGCCACATTTGGTTGGCACAAGGGCCACCATAAAGTATGTCGAGTCAGAGAGACCACCATACAAATGTGCGCCATTCTGCCTGACTCCGAGAGTGGTCCAAACATGCTTTACGGCGGACAAACATGCTTTACTTGTGCTGGCCAAACTTTGCTGGCCTAACTCGTGCCGGTCTAACTCCAGGTTAGGATTGTGCCCTGAAACAGCACCTTATTTCAGCCACCCACCAGAGAGCTTTCGGCCAACCTTATCTGCAAAACAATATAGAATACTGATTTGTGGTCCATTACTGTTATAAGCATTACTGTATTTCACACACACCCAAAAAGAATGATATGATGAATGCTAGTACTGTTTTATTATTTTCGTGGTTAGAGGCAGTGGGGTTGGGATTCTGATCAGCCTTAGGGAGCAATCCTAACCAACCTTCTAGCACCAGGGTAAGGGTAATGCAGCTCTAGGTAAGGGAATGTAAGGGAAAAAGTAAGGATATAAACATTCCCTTACCTTGTGGTAAGGGTGATTGCCCCCCCCAACTGCAGGATGCAACACATGCCTCATTGGCAGGCACAGCAATGTCAGTGCTGGAAGGTTAGTTAGGATTGTGCCCTTAGTGTATAAGCGACAAGGTCATTGTCCTGGATTAATTCTGCCGCTAGTAGCGGGGCAGTTAGTCCGGATTAATGAATGCAGAGTGCAAATCTGACCTTGTGCAAGACAAGTGATTTAAAGCCGAATTGAGTTGCGCGTACCAAAGGAGACGCCCTCTCAGGTCACAATCCTCCACTTTCCTCTGCGCTTGGCCGAGCAGAAACTGACCTGAGCAAGCCCCCGTGGGCAAGGAAGGAGCGCCCTTTTCCCCCGTTTTAAAATCAGGAGCTCTGGCGGAGATAGCGGACGCAGCTTCCCAGATCAGAGTATTTCCAAGGGGAGCTGCACCTGCTAGCCCGCTACCAGTGGTGTCTCTACAGGGAGGGCAGAGCTCTAAGTTTTGCAAGAAGCCTCACCTTGCAGTGGAAATCACTCCTCTCTGGCACTGTTTTAGCCAAT
Organism: Lerista edwardsae; assembly: GCA_029204185.1. Taxonomy (NCBI): domain Eukaryota; kingdom Metazoa; phylum Chordata; class Lepidosauria; order Squamata; family Scincidae; genus Lerista; species Lerista edwardsae. The sequence continues at coordinate 5,307,375 of JAJKFI010000013.1, forward strand.
CCTCACAGGGAAAAGCAACATCTTGGCGTTGCTTACTGCCTACAGCAGCAAGGGAGAGGAGGGATTTACATGACAGGGTAAGGCTCCTGGCAAAACGTAGAGCTCTGCCCTCCCTATAGAGATGCCACTGCCGGCTACTGAAAGCACTGAAGAAGAAAACGAGTCTGATGAAGTGGACTCTCGTCCACGAAGGATTGTGCTGAAATGTCGCGCTGGCCTCTTTAAGGCCCTGCAAGACTCTGTTCTTTTGGCTACCCCAGACTAACGCGGCCACCCTCTGGAAGAAGGAGACGCGGCGATCCAACAGGGGTCAGGATCGCGTCACCCACTGTGGGCTGTCGCTTTTTTCGCCCCTCTTCTCCTCGCGCTTTCCGTCCTCCCGGCGCCGACCTTGCTTGGCTCCACCTGCCTTCTCTCGCAAGCCCGTCCCAACTCCTTCTCCTTCCCGAGCCATCCCGCTCCCCACCTCGGATGCACACCAGGCGCCCTGGGCAAGGGTGACGTCAGTCCCGGCAGCGCCGCCGGGCACTCTCACTGGGTGGCCCTCCGGAAACGATCACACCTGGGGGCGACCTGGGTGGTGGTGGGGGGGGGGGGGCACGGGGCCCTGCGGCTCGCAAGCCTCCCCCCTCCTCGCAACGGGAGCCAAACTCTTCGTCCCCTACAGAGCCCGAAACGGGACGGACGTGCCGGATCAAAGCCATCGGTCGTTTACACAGAGAGGAAGCGATTCGATTTGATTCGGGGATCTGTTGGGCCTCTCGTGGCCGAACGTAGCCGAGGCGCCTGAGTCGCGCGGGGGTTAGCGAGAGACTCGGAAGCATGGCTGGCCCCGGGCAGCGGCCACGTTGAGCACAACCAACCCTACACTCGCCCCAGCCTGTGACACGCAGCTCCGACTCCTCCTACGCCGGTGCCCTTAACTCTTCCTTGACTCGGTGCGGTGGCAACAACGGCCGGGGCGAAACGCCTCGCGAAAGGCACCGGGTGCGATGCTCTCTCCCAACAAGCGGACGCTTCCAGAGAGCGCCCTTGGCAGTGGCTTGGAGAGCTTTGTTTTGCTCTCTGAGCCGCGATTGGCTGTGAAGACGAGGGGGAGGGACCGCTTTACCCAGGCGCTCAGGATCCTACAAAACTGAGCGTTTTGCCCCCCTTCTAGGAACGCCACTGCCCCTTGGGACTCCGGCGGTGCTGAAAGGGACCAGGAAGGGCGAGCGAGGGCATCGCTCCTCCTGCGTTGGGTATCCTCCTCCTCCCCCAGCTGGGGATCCCAACATCCTCAGACCCAGCGAGGTAGCAGGGCGAGCTGTCAATTGGGACGCACTGCTCAGTCTGAAACTGACCCACGCGCTCCTGCATCGGATGGCGAGATGCCATCGCACTGTTAGCGCATAGGTGTCACCAGAAGCTTGTCGCCTTAGGTAGCCTTAGCTTAGCAGAGCAACTTCTTTCTCTTGCTCGCCCATGCCTGGCAAACCGACCTCACCACAGCGTCGTGCAACTGACACAGCAAAGGTGACACACTGGTGCGCGGAACAGGTAACCATAGGAAAGCGCTGCCTAGGATCGCAGCCTAGGATCGCAGCCTAGGAAAGCGATCAGGCTGCGATCCTGAGCATTTCTTGCTTGGGAATCTTTTTTTTCTTTCCCCGGAGTGTAAACAGGCACGGATGAGCTCTGAGGCTGCAAATCCGCGCACGCTTACTCGGGAATAAGTGCCACGAATACTGTGGGGCTTACATGAGAGTAAACAGACACAGCAGCGGGCTGGGAATTGTTATCAAGCACAACCTCTCATTTCTGGACATTCTCTAATGTACAGTAGCTCTCTAGAGAATCTTAAATCACCCGCTGGCGACAGCAAAACACACGAGATGTCGGCAGCCAATGATTTAAGATGATTGCCCCCCACCCAACCCCACGACCCTGGAGTGTGTGGGGATGTGCGTCTGTCCTCCTCCCACCCCTGAAAGTTTGGGTTCGTCGGAGGTGAAGCAAGAGTTAACCACACCAGCTGTTTAGCAAACGCGACTGCGTTGAAGGGTTTGTAAGAGGAAAATCTTTCTGGACGGAGCTAGAAAGGAGGTCTCTTTCAGCTGAAATTGAGCAGAGGGAGAATCGGTCAAGCAGAATTTTTTCTGGGGGGGGGAATTACTGCATCTCCCACATCCCGAAGCCATTCGTCAGCATCTGTAGCCCACACCTCCCGGTATCTGTATGCAAAACCGTTTCGCTTCACTCTACCCCCGCCGCCCCCAATTCCTTATTTCCTCCTTTCGAACAAGCGAAAGAGAGCTTTCCCCAGAATCAACTCCCAAATTGGGACTCCCACTCCGGGTCATTGGGTCCCCCCCCCCCGCCCCTTGAATCGCTGACACCGGGCAAGCCCTATCTCAGCTAAATTTCCGCGGAAATCCCCTTGCTTGAAATGGGACTGGGATTCTAAACGCCCATAGAATTGCAGCCCCCCCAAAAAAAAAAACAGCAGAAGAGAGCAGCCGGCTAAAGGCTTTTGCGAAAGAGATCAGACGCGAAGGACCAGAGTCTAAACGCGGGATAAAATGGGGAAGTGGCAAAGAGAGAGAAGGAGAGCTTATAATAATAATAATAATAATAATAATAATAATAATAATAATAATAAT
>JAJKFI010000013.1:5324974-5337486 GCA_029204185.1 Lerista edwardsae
AAAGAAAGAAAGAAAGAAAGAAAGAAAGAAAGAAAGAAAGAAAGAAAGAAAGAAAGAAAGAAAGAAAGTTTAATTTATATCTCATGTAGTATGCCTGGTTATGTGTGAATGAAAGAATCAGATCAGGATTTGCACTCAGAATATAGATTCAGGGCGCAACCCCACCCTGTACATAATGTCGATGCTACTTGGTAGCATCAATGCTATGCAGTCATCGCGGATGCAGGGGTGCCGACCGGTGCAGAGGGCGGGCGGGAGGAAGGGAGTGGGTGGGGGGAGGGCGTTCTTGGGTGGGTGGTGGGCGGGCCAGCAGGTGTGCCGGCCTGGGAGGGGAACGGGGCCAGGATTCGGCTATAAGGCCCATTTGGGTCACACGGTCTCCTTGGATCTGTGCCTGCTGTTTATGAGGAGTCCATAGGGGACGCGGGCACGGGGAATGTGCCCTCGCTCCGGGGAGGCTCCAGCCACCCTGAAAGCAGCGCTAGATGCAGAGCAGGCCCACCGGCCTGCCTGATCCAGTGCTGCTTAGGATTGCACTGCCCCAGAACCTGTTGGACTGAACAGTGTCATTGTTAGAGGCTTTTTAAGCACAGGTTTGTCTTCTTACTTGGTAGAGAAGAAATTAGTAACTTGTTCTTTTCATCCCTTCTTTGCACTCAGTAAATAGGCCTACAACTGTATTCAATTCAGGCTGCAAGCCTATACTAACTTTCCTGGGAGTAAGCTGCATTGAATAGAATGGGTCTTACGTCTGAGTAGGCATGCATAGGATTGCGCTGTCAAGGATAGCCAACTTCAGTAACTGTAGAGTCTATTCTAGCCTGTAGCCAGTGAGTTATTCTTTTGAGTAAAACTGTGGGCAAGGTTTTATTTTTTAAATCAGAGTTCAGTTAACGTTTTGTAGAGGCATCCAGAAACCAGATGCAATTATCTGGGGGATGGGATCAAGCATGGGGGCCTCCAGTTGGCCACCCTGACCCTCTTTTGTTTAGTGGGGAAAGCCTCTGCGGCAGGATGCAAAGAGCTGTTTAGCAAAGCAAAAGCCCCCAAAGGCCACCTTTCGCCCTGGCATGCTCTTGAGAAGATCAGGCTTCAAGGTTTCCTGAGGATGTGCTCCCAAACCTCCACGGCAGCACTTTGGGGCTTATCATAACAGCCTCTTCTATTTTTCATTCACAACAGCATTCCAGACTCACGGCAACAATAAAGAGGCTTGACAAAAGGCATTCATTCTTCCAAAGTAAATAATTCACACAGACCCTGCCATCGTGTGCTGGTGAAAACAGTTCCTTGGCCAACTACTCTACATGAGCCGAAGATACCTGGCTAAAAATACACAAAGTGGCTTTAATCTGGATCAGGGCTTTGGTCCATCTAGGTCAGAATTGTCCATAGACTGACCACAGATTTCCAGGCAGGGTTGTTGTCAAGGGATTAGCCAGGGGCCCGGGGCCCATGACTCTTAGAGGACCCACCTCTAAGCCCGCAGTACTAGTATAGTGGTAGCATCCAATCAGGGTGTGAGCAAAGGGGCTTCATGGGGGCCCCTGTGAAGCAGCTTGCCCCAGGTCTTTCCCAAGCTACAGTCCTTCTGAGAGGTTTGAGGTTGAGAGCACAATCCTATCCTGGAGTTAGGCTGGCACAGTTAGGCCAGCAAAGTTTGGCCTACTAGGGCCACCATAAAGTGCGTTTGGACCACTCTCAGAGTCAGGGAGGATGGCACATTCTGTGTGCTGCCCTCTCTGCCTCTAAAAGTGGTCCAAACATACTTTACGGTGTCTCTTGTGCCAGCCAAATTTTGAAGGCCTAACTGTGACAGCTTAACTCCAGATTAGGATTGCACCCTCAGTCTTCTATTTACAAAGCATGTGCCCTACTTGGCTCTTTAGTAATCACAGTTTGTGAAGGGAACTTCCAGATCTAAACGTTTTGGCCTGAAATAGCTAACTTCTCACCAAATATAATGCTGTTTCATGGTGGGAGAAGTGCTTTCATGGTGGGTGTTTCATGGTACACTTTGCTCTGGAAAGACAGCTGCACAACTTCTGAAAAGAATGTTATGAAGCCACTTTATCGATCTACTGGTCCAGTATTGTCCACTCTGACAGCAGCAGTTCTTCCAAGATCTCTTGATCTTTGATCTCTTCTGGGACCTGCTGCCAACCTTGATATGTTGCAGCTGGAGAGCTCAGAGATCAAACTTGAAAACCTTTGCTCATTAGTCCCATACGTGCAAGGTCAGTCCATGGAAACGTATCCAGGGATGGCGCTACCTGCAACAGTGATATCACAGCATCACCTGATGATCGTGATATCACTTGATGCTGTGACATCACTTCTGGGTTTGGAAGAAGGAGGTGGTGACTTCACAGTGTGGCTTCCACCACCTGTTCCTTTTTCCAGCAGCTTCCCAGCCGGCCTTCGACTTCTGCCAAGCTCCTGCAGACCCCTAAGCAGTGTTGTGCTTGGGGGGTTGCAATGGCTTGGCAGAAAGCTGTTGAAAGATGCTGCTCAGTGGTTCCCCCCTTCAAGTGGCACCCAGGGCATGTGCCCTACTTGCCATACCCTAGGTACCCCCCTGCCAGCCCGTCCAGGAGGATGACCAAGGCAGTTGCCTAAGGCAGCAGATTGGTGGGGTGCTCACCTCCATATGCCCAGACACTTCCACTCTCTGCTCCTCCTTTTCCCACTTCTTGGCTCAGAACACAAAAAAGGAGGCAGAACAAAAAGGCAAAACTGTTGAAGAAAGTGGTGGAGAGGAATAACAAGGTGAGCTAGTTCAGTGTTTCCCAAACTGTGGGCTGCAATCCGATGTCACTGTGAGTTGGGAAAGCTGGGAGCAGCCATCTTGAAAGCTGCAGACCTTACTCTTTTGTGAGCGTTAACAGTTTGAATTTTCAACTGAGGGTGTGTTTTTTAAAAAAATTGTTAGTTCAGTGTCTTCTAATAATATTTTCTCCTAATCTTGCTTTCTGTCAGGGATGTTTCATGGTTGTACAATTGCCTCAGTTCAAGAATACCAGCTTGCATTCCAGGAGTGTCATTTGATTATGACACAATGATGACACTTCTTGCTCGATGATGTCACTTCTGGCCAGGACATCACTTCCAGGTTAATGACATCACTTCTGGCGGGTCCTGACATGAGTGCCATTCTAACAAACTGGGTCATGGTGCTAAAAAATTTGAGAACCTACTCAATTTACCTAGTTCACCAATCTCTTCCATGCTTCCTGTTTCTGTCCATCATCAATTCCAGTCTAGGGAGTATGAGGTGCAGAGATCGGTATACACTTGGTAAAGAGGGGAGGATTCTGGCACACCACCTCAGGCCAAGAATTGTCCTGTGTATTTGCTCTATCACTGTGCTATGGCTCTTCCCAAATGTGTATCCGAACTGAGCCAGATGATGAGCTCATTCACATATTTGAGGGCACAATCCTAACCAAGGGTTAGGCCAGCACAGTTGGGCCAGCCAAGTTTGGCTGGCACAAGGGATACCCTAAAGTATGTTTGGACCACTCTCAGAGTCAGAGCGGCCAGCACACAGATGTGTGCTGTCCCCCTTGACTCTGAGAGTGGTCCTAACGCACTTTATAGTGTCACTTATGCCAGCCCAACTGTGCTGGCCCAACTGTGCTGGCCTAATTCCAGGTTAGGATTGCACTCTGAATGTGTTTTTGAAAGCAAAACTGGTTCAGAAGACAGGAAAAAATCAGTGTCCTGAATCAAGTCAAAAATTAAGAGATCGGTTTTTAATCCAACCCTATTTCACATTGAAAGCTATAAAACCAGAGCAATGAAATGTTGCCAATAACCATCAGTACTTCCATGTGGCCACTAAGGAAGACAGAAAGTTAAAATGTGTTTGTCATTTGTACGCACATTATTATGAACTCATGAAGCTATTTACCAAGGTTGACTTTTGATCTATCTAAATCTGCCCATCACTACTTGCACCAAATAATTGGAGCGCTCCGATCACACCTTGGCCGGTTCTCAAGATTTTACCTGCCTTTTGTCAGCTGACTCCTCCACACACCTCACATTCCTCCAGGGGCTCTGTCAGTGACTTTCGGTCTCCCATCCAAGGCCAATCTAAGGCTGAACCTGCTTAGCATCTTCAGGCAGGCCAACAGCTCAACCTCCAGACCACACTTCCTGCCTGCCAAGCATGTGCTCTACTGCTGAGTTACAGTTCCAAACCATCAGCTTAATGCACACAGGATATTGTAGACATCAGGAGATCCTTGAAGTCTACAAGCCAAATATGTGATTATTATAGATGGACTTGATACAGAAAGAATTTGCTTACATGTTGCAATAAACTGGAGGTGTGTTCAGATTTTTATGCTAAATGTCTTTGAGTGATGGACATTGCTTTGGGTTCGATCTATTGTTTGGTTTTTGACAGTGTTTGGACCTTGTTGCATCTGTCTCACAAGTCAGTGTAAACCAGTGACATCACTGGCTTGCACTATCAGGCATAAACTTCTCTGTGTTCCACAGGGCTTACACACAAGAAAGTGTGTCTAAGACGGCACCATAAATTTCCAAGAGGGATCAGGTTCCACAACTGCAGAGCAGCCACCAAAAAATGTCTCTTTCCGTGCCTTTCAAAGGGAATTGACACACAGATGGTGTGGTGCAATTTGGCTGAACCATAGAGATGATAACACATAAAGGAAGAGGGAGCAGGACTAGAAACATTCAGGGCTTTATAGATCAAAATCAGCACCGTGGAACTGTATCAAGATAACAGATAAGAAGCCAGTGTAGAGTGAAATAAGCTGCTTCTAATGATCCAGTTCCACATCTGGCTCACTTTTCAGAAGTGAAAAACATGCCATGGAAAATACTGATGATATCTTTATTAAATTGTCTTTATAACATTCAGCCTGTGCTTTGCATTTCCAAAAAATGAAAGAGATGGAACACTAACCAGGTACCAATACAGCCCAATCCTAACTTAAACCTGCCATTGCAGCTGTGCCAATGGAGTGCGCAGTAACCCAGGGTGCGGAGGCAATCATGGAGGTTTCCTCATGGTAACGGAACGTTTGTTCTCTTTCTCTGGGTCAAAACTCCACTACCCGAATGGGTCTCATCCAAACTGCACCAGTCATTTTGCTCTCCTATTCCTCCCCTCCCCGCCCCATTCCTCCCACTGCCCACAGTGGCATTTCTACAGGGATGGCAAAGCTCTAAGTTTTGCAAGAAGCCTTACCTTGCAGTGGAAATCACTCCTCTCCTGCACCGTTTTAGCCAATCCTCACAGGGAAAAGCAACATCTTGGCGTTGCTTACTGGCTACAGCAGCAAGGGAGAGGAGGGATTTACATGACAGGGTAAGGCTTCTTGCAAAACTTAGAGCGTTGCCATCCCTGTAGAAACGCCTCTGACTGCCCACCCGCTGCCAGCTGACCTGCGCTCAGGTTGGCAGTCAGGTGTAGCCAAAGGCCGATGTCACCACTGCTGTTTGTGGTGGCTCAAAAATGGCCAGCACATGGTCATTTACGACAGTGGTCTGTTCCTTTGTTCATTAGATTTTGCTGGATCAGGGCCATTGTGATATATTTTTAATAAATTGGACGTAAACAAGGTGGTCCTTACAGGAGCTGTATTGGGGGCAAACCAAAGTGCAAGGAAATCTGAGGGCGCAATCCTAACCTGGAGTTAGGCCGGTACAGTTAGGCCAGCAAAGCTTGGTCGGCACAAGGGCCACAAGGGTGTTTGGACCACTCTCGGAGTCAGAGAAGCCGGCACACAGACATGCGCCATTCTCCCTGACACAGAGAGTGGTCTAAATGTGCTTTACCATGGCTCTTGTGCCAGCCAAACTTTGCCGGCCTAACTGTGTCGGCCTAATGCCAGGTTAGGATTGTGCCCTGAGTTTGTGAGGTTTTTTTGTCTTCTTCTTTTTTTAAATGAAGAACTGTCACTTTAAAGTCATGGCAAGAAGAGACAGAATCCAATCTTAAATCTGAGTACAATTTGCTATTCATTCTTTTGGCCACTGGCCACACCCTGCAGCTAATGTTGAATTTCACACATTTAATGAACTCCATACTTGAAGGAAAAGAAACCCTGACCTGTAAAATCTGATTTACACCGTTGTTAAAATACCTGGCATTTGAAAGAAAATGTTTGAAAGGATGGATTCGTGCAAGGAGGGTTTATTATTATTATTATTATTATTTAAAAAAACAAAATATACACTTCACAACCCAGTCATTAATTGGGCTGAAAAATATAACCCTGCCCCCATCAACGAAAACATTCCTCCTGGTGCTGTATTTCTTTCAGCACGTCAAATTTAGCTGCTCTCTGCTTCAGTGGCCAAGCGTGCTAAGTTATTTAAGGACGGAAAAGCCTTCACAATGTAATTGTCGATACTTGGGATGCTAAGCTAGCCTGACAAGTCAGTTCATGATGGAGTCCAGGTTCTATAATTAGTATGGTACTTGCAACTGTAATAAAAACCCTCGGCATTAGGTCAGTTCTTGTCTGGACTGTTTAAGAGGTACCTTGCAATCCGCTTTGATTCAGGCATGTTTTGCTTTTATGGGATGTTAACACCTGATATTTCCTCCAGGCTTTGGTTTTACTGAATGCTTTGTTCTGTCACTTTTTTTGCGGCTGCCAAATCATCAACAGGAGCTGCCTTGAAACCAAGAAGATCAGAGATGAGTGTAAATCACTTCGTCAACAGCACAAAGGGCGAACACAGCTGGAGCAATGGCTCCGGTCCGTAGCAACAGCTGTGCCACACCAAAACTAAAAAGCACACAAAGCCGATTGAGCCGATTGTTGATCGGCTCAAAAAATGCCCATCATTAGGACTGGTATTTTGCGCATGAAGGAAGGATCAATATGACTCAAGAATCCCTGAAGAGTAGCAAGGCACCCCAGTTTGTTTTCCATACATTCTCTGCACCCCCTTTTCCTCCCCTTTTGCTCCAGGGTCAGAGTGAAGAACAAATTTTCATCCTAAAGCAATCATAGAATTAAAAAGTTTCTGGTACCTACAAGGTCATCTAGTCCAATTCCTTGCCTGTAGCCAGAAATCTTCCTAGAGCAGTGATGGCGAACCTATGACATACATGTCAATGTTGACACACCATGACATTTTGGGTGACACGCCAACATTTGCCAACACCCAACTACATCTGAGTTCGTTTTGATAAGATTTGATTTTTTTTGTAATGGTTTGATGTTTCTTTATAGAATGCATAGCCTCACACACAGTTGAACTGTATTTTTTAAATACCGTATTTCCCCAAGTATAAGACGCACCTTTTTCCCAAAAAAAATTGGGCTAAAAATTGGGTGCGTCTTATTCAAGGGGTGTGCCGGGCAGAAATTTTTTCAAATTTCTGGCCCCAAAATTAAGGTGCATGTTATACTTTGGTGCGCATTATACTTGGGGAAATACGGTAATACATATTTTTTTTCTATTTATTAGAGAAAAATAATTGTTTCTCTTTGTGGGGGTGGGGGTGGGGAGTGACATGCCAGCAGAGTCAAGTTAGGCATTTGTGACCCGACAAACCGAAAAGGTTCGCCATCCCTGTCCTAGAGCATCTCCATCAGGTGTCTATTGAGCCTCTGCTTGAAGATCTGCAGCAAGGAAGAATCCAGGGATACCCGCCCCCCCCCAACTGCAGCACTTTCATATGGGAGAAAGTATAAAAGTTTCCCACTGGATGGAGGCTGAACCTGCTCTCTGTCCTTCATGACCCAAGAGTATGGGGCACAGTGTACAGTTAGCCCTTTTCTCATTAGATCCCAAGAGTGTAGCTTCTTTATTCTTTGTCCCTTAGCAGATGGTCCTATTTTCTATTGAATTTTGTGCCTACTTCCATTGTGAGAAAGAGGCATGGGAACTGCCGTTTCGTATGCACTGATACTGTTCATTCAACCCTTTCTTTTAAAAAATGAAATTTGTCTGGGTTTTGGAATAACTGCATAAAGATAATGAGAAATGCTTCCTCTTGCTCTTTTCACGGTGATGCTTTTGGGTGTCTGCTGGCCTCTTTGACATTGTTCATCAATGTCTGTACAGGCACACAGCACAGAGCAGAGAATAGGGCTTAGAGCCTGAACGTGAGAATGAGCACAACACCTTCCAGTGTTCCCACTACAGAATTTTTTTTAAAGCCTTAGACAAGAATGTCTGGATTTTGGAATATTCTAGATTTTGGATGTCCGAATAAGGGATCATCTATCTGTACTTGTATCTTGCTGCCACTCCCCTGCATCAGGGATTAGGAGGTAGCCTATTTATACTCGCACCCAGCAGTGTTATGCTGCCGGAACGCTGGGTGGGACATCCGGGTGATCGACAGCCCCCCCGTCGCATTCCGGAGCGTTACACCGTTTGCGTAACCAATTACGCCGCTTGCGTACGTTACGCAAACGGCGTAACGCTCCAGAACATGACGGGTGGGCTGTCGATCACCCGGATGTCCCGCCCAGCGTTCCGGCAGCATAACACCACTGCTCGCACCCCCCACCCACCCAATGAAGACACCAGACTAAAACCTATAGTCATTAAACAGTCATTAAACTTCATTAAACTTTATTGCCTAATAAAGGTTGTTTAACTTAATTGGGTTTAACTTTATTAAACATAAGTGACCATTTTTAAAGACATGACACCTACCTCTAAAGGTCAGGGGCATCACCACACCTTGTAACAGTGAACTCCTGCATCTCTGGGTCAGGAGGGTCTGGCCGAGTGGAAGAGTTGCCACCTTTGAAGCCTGAAGTTCACCTGGGATGGCAGTTCGAGTCAGCAGGAAGTAACCTTGAACTGCTGATAAATGCTGCAGACAGCGATGAGCCTCTCCAGCTGGTGAGAGGAACAGAGATGACTACCCTTCCATGAGAGTGGAGTGCCTGTCAAGCCATGCATGGGAATGTGAGCAGCCAGAGAGAGACCAGACTGTGAAGGAGACCAACTGGACTGTAGTGTCTTGAAAGATAGAATTTGTGATTGTAATAACCCCTATATGGGGTTGTGAGAAGCTGTATTGGAAAAGGCAGGAGATACCCCGAGGAGATAGGGAATGGGTATCAGCAGTGGCCCCTTGTCCCAGATTACCCGGCTTCTGCAAGCCTCAGGAGCACAGCTGCAGGCTGATGAGAGCCCTGGCTAGGAAGGGATTAGCCCAGGTGCAGATGGGTGTGGCTGATGAGCTAGAGCCTGCCCAGCAACAGACACCGATTGGCCTGCCTCAGTATAAAGTGGGAGGCAGGAGCTGCAGTAAGGGGCCTGGGGAGGTGCTGGAGGAGGGCACCAGGTAGGTGCTGGATGGATTGTTAAAGGAAGGGTGATTAGCACCAGGTGCTGGACAGATGGACTGACTGTTAAAGGACTGGATAAGGTAAGGTTATTGTGGGGAGTAACTATGGGGAACTGTTGTATGGCTGCCACGCCTCTGGAGCCACCAAGTGGAGGAGGCAGGTGTGGCTTAGGCAAGCTGACTGCCTATTGTTTGGTGGTGGGGTTTGTTGGTGCCAGACTTAGGGTATTTGGAGCTAAGCCGGTGATGAGGGCAGTCTGGAGGAGGCTGGCCAGCTGGTGATCCCACGCAAAACTGCTGGAAGAGAGAAGGCCCAGTGGGTGAATGAACCCCCTCCCTCTTGCCTATCTCTGAGGCTGCTCTGGAGGGGAAACTAGTTAGCCTAGTGTGGGCATCAGGGCCCTTGGGGAGGCCCGGCAGGGAGTTTTTGGCAGAACAGAAGCCTGCCCATGTAAACAACCATGATTAAAGTCAGAGGAGAAATCCAATGACCAGAAAGGTGGTACATAAATACTGGTATCATCATCGTCATCACCTCCATTTTGCTCTAGCCTCTGGGAATGGCTCCAAAGAGAAGACGGAGTGCCTGCTTGCAAAACCTAGTGCTGTGATCCCCCTCTAGGTATGTCTCTGCATTGGATGACCCCAAATTCTAGTCTGACGACAGAGGGAGGAAAAGAACCCTTTTCTCCATTCCAGCTTAACCTCCTTCCTGGAAAAAAGTGCCATTAAGTAGGGTGATCAGATACAAAGGAAGACAGGTTTCCTGCCACTTGGATAACATAGGACAGTTTGACAGGGCAAGAAAAGCTACCCTTGCAGAACCTTCCCCTTTTATACAACTGTTAAAGGCACAGGAGTTCTGCCTTCCTTTTCATCTGGACACTTTAACTGCAAAACGTAGCCTGGCTTGATTTTATGAGACAATCACAGCCAAATATAATAAGGCCTCCTATCTTGGGTGACCCTTTAAAGTTTTAAAATCCAGATCAAACAGCGGGTAGCTGATTCATGCTCGCTGTGTCAAGAATTCCATGGATGGTCCTGGTTGCAGAGAGATCCTAGAGTGTTAGTCATATACCAACAGCGGTTGCAGAATACAGCAATTCTTCAGCCGCAGCGCGATCAGAAAGGAGACGTTGTTGGAGAAAACAGTGACCCTTGTAAATGTGGCCTTTTCATCCAAAAACTCAATTTCGAGTTTACAGATGACATAAAGAAATTGTGCTGTTCTCTGCATGGAGGACTTTGCTTCATAATGGGGCAAACATTTGTATGATGGCATTTTGGTGACATCATTCGTTTTGAGAAAAGGTGGCATACTTGGGGGATGACATCAGTCTTCAAGATAACAGTAACTCATGGAAAATTTGCTTCAACTTTTGGAATTTAGAAGCTCTGTCTCAGCACTGTCCACAGTAATTGGACAAATGTGTGCCACCAGTTTATCAAATCACTTTCCAGCCGATGGGGAGCTTGGCCTTCAGCTTGGGGTGAAGGCAGTATGTGTGGCTGCTTGGGGGACAGGTGTGCCCACCTTAATCGACTGCAACAGCCTTCACATCATTTTTAAAATTTTGCATAGGAAATATAAAATTGCATATGAAAGACAAAATTGATAGCAAGCGGTTAGTTCATAAAGGCCTGTACTGGCAACTGTTCTCCAGTGCCTGGACAGAGTGTCTTTTCTAGGTCTACTGACCAAGATTATCTTATCTGGAGATAAAATTTGGAATCTCCTACACAAACAAATGGATGTGATGGCGCAGCGGGTTAAACCGCTGCTGCTGGGCTTTCCAACCAGAAGGTTGGGAGTTCAAGACCGCACGACGGAGTGAGCTCCTGTTGCTTGTCCCAGCTCCTGCCAACCTAGCAGTTCGAAAGTACTATACCTAAAAATGCAAGTAGATAAGGCTAGCCGAAGGGCAGGACGTCTATCCGAGAGGGTAAAAGCTGCAGTCATGCCCGAAGATCAGATAAGATCTGAAGTTCACCAGTTTGAGAACACCGGAAGTTTCCGTGAGCGGCAGACCTCGAGAATGCGGCTGATAAGATTTGAGCTGTGTCTGGCTGCCTGTGAGAGGGGAGTTGTGTCTGGCCAGCTGTTCTTGTTGAGAGCAAGAAGCCGTTTATCAGCCAGCAGGAAGGCAGTCGTGCGGCTAGAAAGGAAGGCTGGACTTGAAAGTGTCATCTGAATGTAGCAGTTCTTTTAAGATTAGAATTATTTGTGATTGTAAAAAACCTTTGGGTTTAGAAATGCCTGCCTATGTAAACCGCCTTGAATAATAAAGTCAAAAGAGCAATCTAATGACCTAGAAAGGTGGTATATAAATATTAAGTATTATTATTATTATTATTATTATTATTATTATTATTATTATTATTATAAATAGGGACCACTTCGGTGGGAAGATAACGGCGTTCCGTGCGCCTCGGTGTATAGTCATGCCGGCCACATGACCACGGAAGCTTGTTCTAGGACAAACGCTGGCTCTATAGGCTTAGAAATTGAGATGAGCACCGCCCCCTACAGTCGGTCACGACTAGACCATTTGGTCGTGGGGAAACCTTTACCTTTTTACACAAACAAAGCATGTCTTCTACCACTGAGCAAGGGGTTGTTTCCACTCATCTAAGGTCCTTCTTAATAAATATTCAACAATACAAGCATCCACCGATTCGGTATCCACAGTTTCAGTTATCCATGGATACCATGGATACTGGGATGCCTATTAACAAAAAGATAGGATATGAAACAAGCATGGCTTTTGCACATGCAGAGAAGCTGATCAGTAAGAGGCAGTACTGCCATCTGAGGTGCACCCTGAATAAATACATAAATATTATGCATTCATAGGGCTTAGATTAATAAGCCATTTGTCAACATTTCGGCGGGGATTGAAGACCTTCCTATTCCAACAAGCTTTTAATTGTTGACAGGCTGACTTGTTTTTACACTCTTTTTATATATTTTAGGATCCACGCGGCTGGCTGTTTAAATCTTAATTTTTTTAAATTTTAATATTGTTTTTTAACTACCGTTTTTAATTCTTAAATATTGTAATTTTATTGTATTTTATTGTTGTAAGCTGCCTTGGGTGCCTTGGGGCAGAAAGGCGGGGTATAAATTGAATGAATGAATGAATGAATGAATGAATGAAGAAGAAGAAGAAGAAGAAGAAGAAGAAGAAGAAGAAGAAGAAGA
>JAJKFI010000013.1:5338669-5436327 GCA_029204185.1 Lerista edwardsae
ATACATACATACATACATACATACATACATACATACATACATACATACATACATACATACATAAATGGGCTCCTAGACCCTGCAAGACAAAAAAAATCTACTCATCCCCCATTACCTCCACTCCACCCCACTGCCCTCACTTGCATCTCTTTTCCTACTAAGAACGTAAGAAGAACCCTTGGGGATCAGGCCAAAGGCCCATCTAGTCCAGATTCCTGTATCTCACAGTGGCCCACCAGATGCCTCAGGAGCACACAAGACAACAAGATGCCTGCATCTTGTTGCCACTCCCCTGCACCTGGCATTCTGAAGTAGCCTACGACTAATGTAAGGAGGTTGCACCACCCATTATGGCCTGTAGCCCACGATGGACTATTCCTCCAGAAATCTGTCCAATCCCCTTTTAAAGGCACCTAGGCCAGATGCCATCACCATCTCCTGTGGCAAGGAATTCCACAGATTAATTACCCGTATCTGTTTTAACTCCCCCCAACACTCAATTTTAGTGGATGTCTTCTGGTTCTGGTGTTGTGAGAGAGGGAAAAGAGCATCTCCCTATCGACTCTATCCCTCCCATGCATAATTTTGTATGCCTCCATCATGTCCCCCCTCCGGCTCCCTTTTTCTAGACTGAAGAGCCTGGTTACAATGTGGCAGATCCTGGAATGACTGTGAATAGACTTGTGGAACATTGAAATAAGAAGTGGCAACAGTGCATAAGCAGAATGTAAAATGTTGAAAACAGATGTACATTAATGCGCTGGCTAAGCCACATGTGACTGGTTGATCACAGAAGATACAGTTCCTTGGGTCATCAGATTACTGTTTTGGCCTTCTTTTTGTGCAGGATGGGGCTGGTGCAATCATGTGGTCCCTCACTCTAATTTATACTGTGGATAATTCTGCTTTCCTCATGGCAGACGCGTTTCTGGACATGGTTCAACCTACTCTGAGAACATATTTAAACAAAAAATCTGTTTCACATAGAAGGACAAACAAGAATGGCTCTTCCATGCACTAAATTGTCCTCCATGCGCTACATTCTTTTGCGCAGATTGTTCTAGTTATTCCTGCTTTGAAAGGATCAGAACAGGACACAATCTGCTTCTTTACATACACGACTGCCATAAGCCAAGCTGAAACTAACCCCCAAATGTTTGGTGTTATGCTTAATTCAATATTTTTTTTAAATTTGGGGCGTAATCCTAACACAGTTAGGCATAGTTAGGCCAGTACAGCACAGTTTGGCTGGCACGAGGGCCACCGTAAAGCATGTTTGGACCGCTCTCGGAGTCAGGGAGGACGGCTCACATCTGTGTGCTGGCCTCTGACTCTGAGAGTGGTCCAAACATATTTTACGGCATCCCTCATCATGCCGGCCCAGCTTTGCTGGCCCAACTCCAGGTTATATTAGGATTGCGCTCTTTACTTTGGCCACAAGGAGCTGTTTGTGGCTGGCTGATGGGCCATAACTGGAAGGAAGTGACAAGTGGGGTAAACACAGCGTTCTGTCTTGGGCCTGGTGTTGTTCAATATCTTTATAAAGGATGAGGAAGTAGAAGGGGTATTTCTCAAAATTTGCAGCCCAGACTGGGAGGGGTAGCTACCCAAGAGCAGACATCCCCAAACTCTGGCGGATGGGCCAGACCTGGCGCCCGCCTGATTGGATCCTTCCCCAGGGTGAACAGCACCTTCCATTCCACTGGGGATGCTGCAAAAGACTCCAGCCCTCAGGGTTCCTCGCAGCCAGCTGCATAAGTAAAGTGTGGAATGTCAGCTGCAAGGCTTGCTGGAATGGTAGACCTGGATGCAGCTGGTTGCAAAGACCCCTGGGGATTGTAGTCAGGATCCTTTGCAGCATCCCTGGCGGAATGGAAAGTGCAGTTTGTCCCAGGGACACTTTTCCCTGCTGCAGCGGTCTCCAGTTTGGAGAGTGCTGCCCTAGAGGAGAGGAACAAATTCCAAGACTATCTTGACAGCAGAGGCGTCACTAGGGTTTGTACCACCTGGTGCAAGAGCTCATTGCATCCCTCCTGCGATGGACTCCTTCCTGTAAACCTTACA
Source organism: Lerista edwardsae (assembly GCA_029204185.1). Taxonomy (NCBI): domain Eukaryota; kingdom Metazoa; phylum Chordata; class Lepidosauria; order Squamata; family Scincidae; genus Lerista; species Lerista edwardsae. The sequence goes on from JAJKFI010000013.1 coordinate 5,340,734, forward strand.
GAATAAATTACACTAAATTACACACAGCCTACAAGCAGTTGCATCACTAGGGTTGGTGTTAACTAGCCATGGAGGTATTATACACTGGAGAAGCCATGACGTCATATTCTTGAAGCCAAGGGTCTGGTCTAACAATATGGCTGACGCAGATCTTTCCTGCCAAGGAGGATTGCTGCGGATTCACGAATAAAAATCTCCCTGCACGCGTGTAAAAGTTAATTTCAACCTCTTTAAGCATGCCTGAGTGTTCTGCATACGGGTGTGCGAATCGCTGAACGAAAAATGGGATTTAATTTCCACGGAAAGATTCATGTACTCTCATTACATCGGTTCAATAAAACTACCGTTCAGTGAGTACTGAACATTAACAGAATTTGTCTTTTTTCTTTGGGGGTGGTGGTGAGTGTAGAAGTTAAAAAAATACTCTTAATAGTCTAGAAGTAAAAAAGAATTACTCTCATATTGACAACTACTTGTGTCATGAAGAGATTTTAATGTAATTTTCCTATATATTTATCTAATTTTTGCCCACCCTCCCCTTTTTTTCTTTCCTTCCCATTCACACTTTATTTTTGCTTGTGTAGATTTCAAAAAATAAGTCTGTCAAAACAGTGCAATCCGAGTTTAAATAGACAGCAAGTAGTATTTCGTCCGGTATGTTCAGTAATATAATTACGAGGAATTTAACCTTGTAATTGCATATTAAATCATAATAAGGTTACCAATAATGTTTCTACACAATCACACGTTTTTATTTTCGTAAGTTTTTATTTCAGGAGTAAACTATTCAGTCCTAAACAGCACGTGCAAAGCAATCTGAAATGCTTGGAATGAGGATTGTTTTGAGTCACACAACAGGGGCCACTAAGCCCGCCCCCTGGCTTCAATTCGCTCCTATTAATTCTTAAGGCAGGGCCATGGGTTGTAACTAGCCCATTAACTTTACTTATTTATTTTAATATACAGGGTGATTCAAAATGAATGGGACAAAGTTGGAACTTTGTCCCATTCATTTTGAATCACCCTGTATAACAGAGCACAATCCTAAGGCCGGTCGGCCACTGCCAAATCCAACGCTGCTTAGGAGAGGCTGGAGCCTCCCCGTGGCAAGGGAAAGACTGCGCGGCCTGAATTGGGGCCGCGCAGCCTCCCAAGCAGGTATAGGATTCGGCTGTATGGCTGAATCCTGGACCCACCCATGCCCCGCTCCACCCCCCACCCCCCGACAATCCCCCCAACAATGAAACGAGACAGAGCCTCCCTTGTACTGACCAGCTTCAGTCGGCGCAAGGGAGGCTCCCCATCGGTGCTCTCAAGCCAACGCTACTCGTAGCGTTGGCGTGAGAGCTGTAGCACCGATGTGGGGGGGGTGCTTGGCAACCCCTGTGTCAGCACTATGTACGTCGCGTTGATGGTATGACATAGTGTTGACTCAACGGGCAGCATAGGATTGTGTTGTCAATTTGAGTACACCTTACTGGTCCCCTGTGGTGTCTTGGCAACACCTCATTGGCATTTCAAACAATCAGCATCATTGGCTGTTTAAGTTAAGAAAATCCACTTTGTTTCAGTTGTGTTTCATTTTTCTGGTTAATTGGCCATAGGTTCTGAAAGAATACAGTTAATTCAGCACGGTTTGTTTCATTACATTTTGCATGAAATTACTTTCTAGTGATTTATATAACATGATGGTATGATTCATAAATACAGATTTCTCAAAAGGTTTCCAAAATTTTGACCACTGGTGGTATCACTACCCCTCCCCCCCAAGCGCGGCACCCAGTGCAGTTCACACACCCCAAACACCCCCTAGTGATGTCACTGTTTGTCAGGATGGAAAATTGCTGCTCACAATGGACTGGCTCCCTATAACTCAGGGTGCAATCCTAACCTGGAGTTAGGCCAGCACAGTTTGGTTGGCACAAGGGCCACCAAAAAACACATTTGGACCACTCTCAAAGTCAGGAAGGATGGCACACGTCTGTGTGCTGGCCTCTCTGACTCTGACAGTGATCCAAACATACTTTATGGTGTCCCTTGTGCCGGCCAAACTTTGCTGGCCTAACTATGCCGGCCTAACTCCAGGTTAGGATTGCGCCCTCAGTGCCTTGCCTGGCTGCTCCTCAATTGGAGGCTGCTCTCTGCAGTGACATGCCCAAGTATGTCCCTGAAGCTATTGGCTAACCCCATAATATCCTGCTCCATTTCCCTTCTTTTCAGTTCCCTCACATGCTTCTGTTTCTTGGTCCTCATGCTGGCTCTCCCACCTGGTAAGCTTGTTCATGTGGGAACCATCCTGCCATTGCCTGGAAGCACAATATTTCAAGACACAGGTGAATGTAGTTACCATTACAAGGAAGGGAGGGAGAACTCCATATAAGAAGAGCCCTGCTGGATCAGGCCAAAGGCCCATCTTATGGAGCTTCCTGTATCTCACAGTGGCTCACCAGAAGCCTCATGAGATACCCATATCTTGTTGCCATTCTCTTGCTCCTGGCATTCAGAGATAGGCTACCTCTAAAACAAGCCCAAAGAGGATAGGTTGAGGGAACTATGTTTCTGGAGAAGAGAAGGCTGAAAGGGCATATGATATAACTCTTTAAATACCTTGAGGGTTGGCAGATGGAAGAAGGAACAATTTTGCTCTCAACTGCCTCTAAGACAAGAACTCGATCAAACAAAGGGAGGAGATTCTGGTTGGATATCAGGAAGAAACCCTTGATGATGAGGGTATTTTGGCAGTGGAACAGATTGCTGAGGAAGGAGGTGGTTTGGTGATCTGAAGGTCTTCAAGCAGAGGAGCTAGGAGGATTTCTTTCTACATGCAGTGGCGTTGAACTAGATGACCTTGTGAGTACCTTCCAGCTCTATAATTCTATGAAAAGTCAGAGGTTGCATATAGTCATCATGGCTTGCTGCCCGTGAAGGACCTTTCCTCCATAAATCTGGCCAATCCCTTTTTAAACATCCCCTTTCAATTCCCTTTCAAGCTTTTAAAAAGGGGGTACCATCACCCCATCCTGTGGCATGGAGTTCCACAAGTTACTTGCTGGGTAAAGAACTATTTTCTTCAGTTTATTCTCTCTCTCTTGCCATTCAGTTTTAGCGGATGTCCTCTGGTTCTGGCGCTGCACAAGAGGATCGGTGCCTCCAGAAGAAGGGGTGTCATTTTTGGCGGCATTGGTGAGCAACCTGTAGTTCTATTCTTATGCTTCTTCCTATTATGCATAAAGATTAGGCCAGAGAAATTAAAACACAGGATACACAAAAATTCAAACTTAGCACTCATAGGATAAGCACAGGCTAAAGAGGAGGAAAAAAAATTGAGACAATGTTCTTGCTAAGCTTTAATCTGGAAACTGAACTCCGTATGTGAGAGCTGCCAGAACTCTGCCAGGTCTTGTGGTGTTTAAAAACTTCTTGTACAACCACAGCCCAATGGAAATCTGTGACATTTTTACCATTATGCAATGTTTGTGTGAAAAACTATTGCAGAAATTCCCCTTGTCTTTCCAGAACTATTTCTAGCTTTTAATTACATTTCACCATTAATTCAGGACAGGTTTTCATAATGATGGCCCACTACACAGAACTTATGTAACCCATTTAAAAATGGGAAATGAGGAACATTTGGAGAACGAGGCTTTGTTGTAATGTGATGAAGTCTGTTCTTTGTGTCTCCAAAACCTCAAACATCCATGAACCTGCTTAGTCAGTTTGTTTTTGCAATAGTCACAGGTATCGTAGGACAAAAAAAAAAGGATGTAATGGAAAAACTAATTTTAGGAAGGTTGCTGACATTTTAAAAGGTTGCAAAGGGTCTGCGGTGGGCTGTAGCCTGATGGTGCAGATTGCATGAATCTGTTTTCAAGCTCTGACGCAACACTGTTGCTTTGGTGCTACGGCTCCTAGGTCGACACTAGCTGTAACACTGGCCTGGTAGCGCGGGTGGACAGCTGCCCTTGCGCCAGCCGAACTTGGCTAGCGCAGGGGTGGTTCTGGGCAGGCAGGTGGGCGGAACGGGGTGGGGGTGCCGGCCTGGGGAGGGGGGAAGATTTGGGATGCGGTCATACAGAATATACATATTCAGTATGGAATTTCATGCAGAATGCAATGAAACAAAATGGGTGTGTAATATTGCCAACCCCCCCCCCCCCAGAAAACAAAAACACAACTGTCTGAAAACAAAAACACAACAAACACAACCAAAAATTGTGGTTTGTTAAAATTGCAGTTTTTAATGATGATACTATCATGTTATATATTGTGGGACGTGGTGGCGCAGCGAGTTAATCCGCTGTTGCTGGGCTCTCCGACCGCAAGGTTGGGAGTTCAAGACTGCGCGACGGAGTGAGCTCCCATCGCTTGTCCCAGCTCCTGCCAACCTAGCAGTTCAAAAGCACTTAAATGCAAGTAGATAATTAGGGACCACTTTAGTGGGAAGGTAAGGCGTTCCGTGTGCTACGGTGTATAGTCATGCCGGCCACATGACCACGGAAGCTTGTCCTCTGAAAAAATGCCAGCTCTACAGGCTTTGAAATGGAGATGAGCACCGCCCCCTACAGTCGCTCATGACTAGACCATTCGGTCGTGGGGAAACCTTTACCTTAACCTTTACATGTTATATATCACTCGATGTGGAATTTCATGCAGAATGCAGTGAAACAAATTGGAGTGCAGTATCTTCATTCTATCAAACGTTATGGCCAAAACACCCAAGAAAATGAAAATATGACTGTGATGCCACGTCCTGCTGCGACATCACTTCCAGGGCATCATTTTGCCCTCTGCACCAGGCTACATTTTTATTAGCCACTCAATACTGATATATATTTTTTTACCCTTTTGTAACAGCTGTTTCATTGGTATATGACAGGGTCTGCCTCACCTGACTGCACATGCCTGGAGCATAGGTGGTCTTGCGCAACTCCCTGTCAGCTTCTGCTCCTCACCTGCAATTGCAGATAATTGCACTGACCTCATGGAGATAGTAATACCTAGCAGTTGAAATGCTTCACACTATTACCACCTCTGTATGTATATGGGTAAAAGGGGAAAAAAACCACATTGGTACAGCAGTTTCTTGCAGAAGGCTTAATGCTCCCCCCACCACTGCTGAAGGGAATCACAGTCTATCTCGGTGGTTCCCAAACTGTGGGTCAGGCAGTCGCGGATCCAGGGGGGTACAGGGATGGTAAGCTGCATGGGCGCTAGGCGGCTGAGGGGCGCCATTGCGCGGAGTCCAGGTGCTTTTTGGCCCGCCCACCGTGCCATGCACCTGGAACGCTCCGAAATGGAGCTCTTCCAGGCGCAGGGAGGCATGGCGGGGAGACGCACGGGGGCGGGGCAATGTGCCGGGGGCGCGGTTTCATCGCCTTGCCATGGGGCGCGCTCCCAGCCCGGACTGCCTCTGGGGTCGTGACAGCCAATTTCAGGTGGGTCACGAAGCTCCAAGAACAGCCGTATTGAAAATATGGGAAGATGGGAAAGAGGGAGGACTCTGTGGTTATTTTACTTGTGTCAAGGTTGTAAATGGGGACAGAGTTCAGGTTTGTGGGATTGACTAAATTCTTTACTAGATCCCAGAGGGCAACTTAGAGCCAGGCATAAAATGATGTTGTAGGGACAGAGCTAATTCCCCCAGTATACTATAAGAATAGGGGTGTTTTTTTACATGAATAGAGGTGAAAGATAGGATTACAGCCCAAGCCTTACTAAACACACTGGGCTGAGTAAAGTAAAGAACACCGTTTTCAAACACCTCTACTCATGAAGCAGACACTGGAATACCCTATAAATGCAGGCATAAAAGAAATTCAAACCCACAACTCCAACTGACCCCAAAGCTACAAAGTCTTGGTTTTAAAAAAAAATTAACACTCATGTTTTGCCAGTAAGGAATATGGAGGCAGATTCGTTTTACTGCTTGTATTTCAAAGAAGCAATACATTCTGTGAATGCACAGAAGCAGAAAGTGCCACTTTAAAAGCTGGGAAATACTGAGATCCAGAGATACACAACTTTCTCCCAGATCAGGGAAGTCAATGTGGTTATTCTCATGGCTGGTGAATTGGGAGACAAGGGCTGAAACCATTGTTGATCCACTGCAAATCTCAGGGCACCGAAAACTCAGAACTCAAAGTTAAAACTCATTTTAAAAAAAATTGTTGTGGAATCTTGGTATTTATTGAATGGCCCCAAACAAGATTTTATTCATTTCTGCTGGAAGTGCAAACACGTCTCTGCCAGCCACAACTTGCCACAAAAATGCATTTTTTTTCAATTCAAAGTGCGCAATTCACGATTAGCTTTAATATTGCAACGCAAGCCGTAGAATGGGAGTATCAAAGCAAGTAATTTCTGGAAAAGAACATCTAAAGAGAGACTTGAATTGTAATGACTTATGAGACACTATCTTATTCAGCTTCATATTATTTACACTGAATTGGGGTGCTGGTCAGTATTTTTTTTGTAAGCTCTGATACTTCAGATTTGAACCTGGGACTTTAAGGACGTAAAGGTATATACTGTATCCCCAAGCCACTGTAGGACTTGAAGCAAATGCAGCTGATTTTTTAATTTCTACTGACTATGAAGCTTTGGGACAGTTGGGTACTCTGGGACTAACTGGTTCTAGAAAACACACTTTTGAGAGCACCTACATCAATGCTCAAGTTCCACCTAGTGGAGAAAACTAGCAGGATCTGTTTGCACAACACATTACTGCAATTCAGCAGGAAGTTGTACTAATATAAAAGGCAAACACACATAATCACGCCTTGCTTATGGCAGAACATGGTGTTTGTAATCTTCACCCATGCTCAAAGGATTTTTTGTTCCCTGGTGGTCTGCTTTTAGAGGTTAGCACAGCAAGACCTAGCTCACCAATAGTGCAAACATGCACATATATGGCCGTACATTTATATATGGCTGTCACGTTTGGTTCTGTACTGGAGAGCCACTTTGTCAGCCACGTTTGTGACTTGGAAGTGATGGTGCAGCCACTTCAGGTTGTGTTAGGACAACCATAGCGTCCACGTTGTGTGAAGTAATGGTTCTAGTTTACTCTGCACTGCTCAGACCTCATCTGGAATACTGTGCTCAGTTCTGAGTGCCACGTTTTAGGAAGGTTGCAGCCACAGTGGAACAGGTTCAGAGAAAGCCAAACAAAGATAATTGAGGTTACAGGGGAAAAAAGTCTTATGAGGCAATGGAATACCTGGGGGGGGGCAAACCCCCCAGGGTGCCAGGCAGGAGGGGCAGCAAAATTGCCCCCCGCTCTCAGTTCGCTCCCCCAGCATACTCTGTTCTGAGGGGGCACCCTTCTCCTCCTCTGTTTTTCGTTTAAGGAGGGTGGTCCCTGAAGGGACTTCTGGGAGCCAGGGAAGCCATGTTGAAAACTGGAAGTGACTTTTTTTGGCCTCCAGATGGCCGTGCATGGCCCCTCAGGCCCTCAATATGGCTCCAGAGGAAGGCAGTGGGCACAGAGGTGCAGCAACCCAGGAGGTGTTCTTGGGCACTGCCAACCCCACTTAGAACACTACTGCTATAAGGAAAGGTTAAAGGAACTTGGTATGTTTAGCCTGGAGAATGCTGAGGGACCACATGATACGTCTGAAGGGCTGTCACATGGAATAGTGCAAAGATTTTTTTTTCTTTTTGCTGCCCCAGGGTGTATGAGATCTAATGGGCTTAAGCTTCAGGAGCAGAACTTTCAGTTCAATATTAGGAAAATTTCTTATTGGTAAGAATGGTTCAGCAATGGAACTGATTACCAAGGGGCATGCTGGTTTTCCCTCAAAGGTCTGATCCAGTGGGGCTTCTCCTATGTTCCTACGCAGAGAATTGACATGCACCTTTTGGAGATCTAGAAAGTATTTTCCTGCTTCAAGAACGGACAAGATGGCCTTGAAACCCCCATCCAACCCTAAGATTCTCCTGAAAGTCCCTAGTCTCATATTGGGCACATCTCCAAACCTCAATATTGATTTGCTAACACCTAAAAATTCGCCCACAACCCTGTCTAGTCTATCTAATGGATAATGTAAGCCCCATACACAGAGAACCATCATTCAGAGCACAATCATACCTTGGAGTTAGGCTGCACAGTTAGGCAAGCAATGTTTGGCTGGCACAAGGGACACCGTAAACTATGTTTGGACCACTCTTGGAGTCAGAGAGGCCAGCAAACAGACGTGCGCCATCCTCGATGACTCCAAGACTGATCCAAACATACTTTACGGTGCCCCTAGTGCCAGCCAAACCTTCCTGGCCTAACTGTGCCAACCCTAACTCCAGATTTAGGATTGTGCCCTTGGTGGCATTACAGATGCATTTCTCCTCCAGAGTGGGTGTCGCCCCCCGCTGCACATCACTTCCTGTACCATGCCTGCACATCACTTCCTGTACCATGCCAAGCAGTGGGTGCTGCTAGAAGCAGCACCTGGATGAAGCTTGGCGGTGATGGGTTGATGTTGACGCATCATCATGCCACCGCTAATTGCTTCTGGGAGTCTGCAGTTTGCATTCAATCAGATGCAAGGGTACGAGCTCTGGGCAGTGCATCCACTGCTGCCAACACCACTCCAGGGTATGGCACCCCAGTCACCCACACCCAGTAACACCACTGCTATCTTATTTAGGTACAACAGTCCATTCGTGCTAAACCAATGTAAATAGGAACACAAATATTTGCGTAAATGTCTCAAGGTTTAACTAAAAAAAAAGGCTTGCCAAATCAATAATTAGATATGAAGTTGCATAAAATTTATTTTATTTTTACCTGTGTTTATACCATTCCCTTTTAAAAAGTTCTTATACATCGGCAACACAGAACTGCACTGGACAATGAATCATTTGCATTTATATTTCTCTTGCATCAAGAATATGTACAACTCAATAAACAAGAGGGGACAGGTACAAAACATCAGCATCACAAATAGTTTGACAAGAGGAGCTGTTTTCCCTACATGGGCAAACATGTTTTTGTTCTCCACATCCCAAAGGCATAAATCTTTTTTATTTGGTGACAGTAACTACTTGATCATAGCTTTGACAAAAGCTTTGGAACGACTGACAGCCAATTCAAATATTCAAGAAAAAACATACAGTACAATTTTATTCAGAATGTGTGGGGTAGGGATTGCTTCCTGGTTATGGAAAGCTAGCATGTCAGGGAGAGGACTAGATTCTCAATTTGCTACCTGACATCTTAATTTGCTACGTGAAAAGAGGCTTGCTTTTCTTCAGCGAAAGAACATTTGATTCTCCTTTTGGCATCTTGAAATTGTACAGTCCTAGGAAGGTTTCTAAATTGGTAGATTCAGCTCTGTGACAATGGCACTGCTGGGGAGGTTAATCGGTCCTTCTAGCCTGCTACTACTGAGCCAACAACATTGATTTGCAAACACTCAGAGCACAATCCCAACCTGAAGTTCGGCAGGCACAGTTAGGCCAGCAAAGTTTGGCCGGTACAAGGGACACTGTAAACTGTGTTTGGACCACTCTTGGAGTCAGAGAGGCCAGCACACAGATGTGCGCCATGCTCCCTGACTCCGAGAGAGGCCCAAATGTGTTTACGGTGGCCCTTGTGCTGGCCAAACTGTGCTGGCCTAATTCCAGGTTAGGACTGCGCTCTCAGTGTTCCTGGAAACTGCCAGCACTGAAGTTCTGGCACTTTTCCCTTACGATATTGTTGTTGTTGTTCAGTCGCTAAGTCGTGTCCGACTCTTCGCGACCCCATGGACCACAGCACGCCAGGCCTCCCTGTCCTCCACTAGCTTCCGGAGTTCGCCCAATTTCATGTTCATCGCTTCGGTGACACTATCTAACCATCTCATCCTCTGCCGCCCCCTTCTCCTTTTGCCTTCAATCTTTCCCACCATGAGGGTCTTTTCTAAAGAGTCCTCTCTTCTCATGAGGTGGCCAAAGTATTGGAGCTTCAGCTTCAGGATTTGTCCTTCCAGGGAGCAATCAGGCTTGACTTCCTGGAGGATGGACTGATTGGACCTCTTTGCAGTCCAGGGGACTCTTACGATATTGCTCATGCTTTAAGCACCATATCTTGAGGAAACATCGTGGCTGAAACTGTTGAATGAGTTGCTTTATGACAGCTATTCCCAAACCTTTTAGCATCAGTAACCTAAAAAGACAGTGTCACTTTACTAGACAGTGGCTAAAATGCATCATTGGGCAACTGTCCCCCCCCCCACATAGCCTAATTTATCCTGTCAGTTTCACAAAACACTAAGAACTGGATCAAGGTGGGCCATGGACCCAAAGTTTGGGAACTGCTGTCTTAGGAAGATTGATATGGGGCGGGGGATTCAAATGGAGATAGGCATCGAGGCCTGGTGGGTCCCAAATAGTAGAGGTCTGGTGGGTCCCAAAAATCTGTGCATGGAGAATCAATCAGGAGTCTTAACACCCAAAAAGAAAGGATTCTCTGCAAGCAAAAAGCCTTAGTATTTTACAAAGAGTTCATATAAAATACTATCAGACACTGTCAAATGTCGCTACAGATTTCAGCAAGATGTTTGACAGAAGGCTTGCACAGTACATAGGCATTGCTTTCTTCATGCCACACAATGATCTTCCAACTTGGGAGCACAGATTATTGACTATACATGTCCCCAGTGATGTCATTCAGGGGGAACGGACCAGAACGGGTGTTCCAGATCCTAGCGGGCTCCGTGTCTGGTTCCGGGTTCCCGACAAGTGCCAATCAAAAGTGAGTTCCCGTTCCTAAATCATTTGAATGACACCACTGCATGGCCCGTTGTTGACACGTGAACAGTTTTACCCCATCACAAACAAAAAGCAGTAGGAGAAACGGCGAAATCCGTCCAGGAGCTTTCTCCAGATAGTTGCTTGCCCCCCTAGGGAATAACTATTGTTACCGCCGCTTATGAAATTCAGGTCGCTTTCCAAAGTGTTGTGGAATATCATCATTTCTTAGCAGTCAAGCCACAAATTTATTGTTGGGTGCAGAGAAAACACAATTGATTTCCTCCCAGCTATCCTGCGTAATGTGATTGTGAGTTTGTGGCAGTTGCACAGTTTCACTGTATGCAAACACCCAGAATAGTGCTTGGGATATAATTAATAATGAAAAATAGTTCTCTCCCCTATAGAAATGTATCCCTCTCTGAGCTTGTTTTATTTCCAGTGTTTGATGCTGGGCACTCAGCATCAGGCCAGATGTTGCACCACTTACATGACTTGGGTGTTGAAAAAAGAACTTTTCAGGCTGCATTCCCTTCTGCATCTCCTGTGCTTCAAAAATGTGGCCAACAGCAGCCCAGCTATCCCCTTGCATCAAAGCAACCTCACTGCAGTCTCTTCCATTACATGGGGACAGGATATAGCGGTTATTGCTGCTGGAATCTTCCTGGCATGAGATTGCACTGACATAAAAGCGCCAATTATTCTATTTAATTGTCTGAAATGGCTGTAGGAATGTGTGCAAATATATGCTTCAAGAATGGGAGGGGAGAGAGACTAACCAATGAAGTCTTAATAACCTAAGGTGATGCATCTAGTTAATGAAATGGCAACATGAAGGGTAATCAGTGTAAAAATGAAGTGGTTCTTAGTAGCTACCTGCAAAGGGAAATAGTATATCAACCATCTCTGTAAAGTAGCAGATGAGCTATAGGTATTCTCCATTTTAAGTGAAGCTGCCAGATTGTCTCTTCTTATACATGACACAAAGCACGTCTCACAGGGCCATTTGTTAATGTAAATCCATTTGAAATGGATTGGAATTCATTTTGGAGCTGTGCTCTTAACGCAATTCCCATTCTTTTAAGTGGGATTGTGCAAATATGCCCAGTAGATTGTCCCCCGATGCACAATTTTCTGATGTTCAGAAAATTAAAATTAGTTAATGGTATTTCATTCCCATTTCATTCCCCATCATATGATACATTTGTGTGTGTGTGTGTGTGTGTGTGTGTGTAACACAAACACATGAACAAAAAACCCCACCCCATTTTGTACCCACAAGAACAATTTTTCAATATACTCTCCATTTGTACGTACGATTGTCTTCCCCAAACAAGATTGTTTTGCAGACATGCTCCAACCAAAAAGGAAATCAATTGGTGCTACTGGCCTGTTACACAACTTGCTATTTTAATTGATTAAAAAACACAAAACACTCACAAAATTAAACCATGTAGCATACTTTCAGCAAGAAACACTTCACAGAATATAACCTTGTGCAAGACGTTGGCTACAAAGAAAGGTCATGGAAGTTACATAACACACGTCTTACACAAAGCATGTACTGCCACTAAAATATGAGTTGCTTTGTCAAGTCATCCATCCAATAAATATTACTGAACCTAATTATAATTAATTCCCTTTCTCATTGATTTTGTTAATATGACAAAACAGTCAACCACTGATTGCGATCAGTCGACCACTGATGTTACCATAGTCTTGCACGTTTCCCATTAGTTTCAATAGGGCTTTCACAGAAGAAATGGCAAAATGTGTTTCCTTGTAGGACATCATTATGCACACATTCGAGGAGGCATTCTGTTTCTGGAAAGGTAGGACAAAGGCATTCCCATAAAATAAGTTAAAGAAAGATTTAGTAGTGCAGTCTAGATCAGCTGGCTCTTTGTTAGCCATTGGCTGTCTGTTTTTATGGAGTCCTCTCAAAAAAACTGATGAGAAAAAGCAGCAGTTGTGTGCTGGAATGAGATTTGCTTTGGCCCCATTGATATGGATAGCCAACGCACTGAAGGTCAAACTACCCATGAGTTCAGTCACATCACTGGTCCAACATGCTTGTTCTTGTTCGTCTTCATTTTTGGTGTAAATAGCACATGCAGCGGACCCAGTCTTTGGACCATGGCAAGTGTACTATAAGGGGAAACATGATAAAGGCCCGAGGCCCTCCCCCATTTGCTAGAATAGCAAATGAATAGCAACACAATAGCAGCGCCAAATGATGTTACATCTAGGTTTAGCCCTTAAGTGCTTTTCTATGGGTTGAAATCACACTTAGAGCGCAATCCTAACATGGAGTTAGGACGGCACAGTTAGGCCCGCAAAGTTTGGCTGGCACAAGGGACACCATAAAGTATGTTAGGACCACTCTCGAAGTCAGAGAGGCCAACACACAGACGTGCATCATTCCCCCTGACTTTGAGAGTGGTCCAAACATGGTTTATGGTGGCCCTTTGTGCCAGCCAAACTTTGCTGGCCTAACTGTGTCGACCTAACTCCCGGTTAGGATTGTCCTCTAATTTGATTTGACCTCCGGTGCTTCAATGTGTGTTGCATTTATTCTCAATCAGAAATGAACTGAAAGTACAGCATAACATTCTAGCCTGCAGACTGATAATTTACATGTCATTTAAATCTACTCATTGTCTGCTCCAAACATTGTATGCAGTCTGTTCAATGAGAGGAACACAATGGCTCCCACTGTCAGAGAGCAGGGATGGGAAGTGGAAGGGCAGATACCAGAGATGAGACTTCCTGATTTTTTTTATGGACTCCAAGAAACCACTCGACCATTGTAGAAGCTTTGCAGATGGCCACAGCGTGTGCTCTGAAAGCAATCCGTAAGTAGGAGTTACATGCTGTGAACTCTTTGGGAAAAGGGCAGCCAGGTGCTGTAAAGTTGCCACTGGTAATTTGGCTTTTCAAGGAAACATGATGTCACAAAGGCAACTATCAGTAAAACTTTCCTTTCTGCCTAAACGACCGACTATTCACCACTAACCCTTCTGAGCATATAAAATGGAGGGGCAACTTATTTTTAAAATTAGCAGCAGGTTTCCTTCCAAAAACCTGAAGGTTAAAGTTGTCTGTTGTGTATTATGGCAGGGTCATTCATACCACCAGCCCAGTTGTCTCTAACCTGGTATTTGGGACTGTCACTTGCCTTTCATATTTGGCACTTGTTGATATCCAGCATGTCCTAATGTTTCCTCAGGATGTGTATGTAAGCAGTTAAATAAAAGGTGTGCAACAAGAGGCAGAAGCTGGTCAGATAAGATGGATGCAAGTTGCATGCGAGAATGGATATTGGATGGCAAATATGGATCCAGTGGAGAATGGATACCTTGGCAAATACATATTGACTTCTTTGCCGTAATGTGGGTGTGGAGTATTAGCAGGGAGAGCTTCACTCTCTCCCATCTGACAACCCTCTCACTCTCTTGGCCTCTATTTCTCTAATTGTGCTTATAGCCTGTCCCAGGGAGGGCGGGGGGGGGGGGGCCCTGCAAGGCAAGGGGTGGGCAATATCGATGTAAGTGTTGCTTACAACCTGAAAGGTACTCAAGAGAAGTAGGATATTATATGGCCCTTTAAAAAAAAATCATTGTATAGTTTGGAAAAGTTGTTCAAGCCTGTATACATCTATTAAGTAACTTCATAGTAACTCCCCATTTTTTCCCCTTTTCTTCTTCCCTCTTCTTGTTGGTATAAAATGTGTCCAAATTGTTGTCGGGCAGCTGTTGAGGAGTGGGTAGGGTTTGGAGATGGGAGTTGTCTTTCAAGCACTGTTCCATGCATTTGGCAAAATGCAACAATTCCTGGTGTAAATAAATAAAAAAAAGCAGCCCTCCTGATCCTCTCCCACAAGCAGCCCCGCACTCCCAAAGTGCGAGTGCGAGCCCTGCACTTGCATTAGGAGTGAATGCGGAACCCCACTTTTGCCCAGTAAGAAGGTAGTTCCATCCTTTGCGAACGGAGTTACCTTGTGCAACTATTTAGGGCCACAACGTACTTCTAAGAAAGCACAGCTGCCGAACAAAAAGAGAAGTTTTCTTTACCAATCGTGCCACTTCCCTTAAACTAGCTGAACTACATCACAGAAGGAAGATCTGCTGTTCTTTTGTTCTGTCACCCCGGTTTGCATTGGAACACCTCCAAAGACCACGTCAGCCGTTGTCTGTTAATGACACAATGGGTCACCCATCTGAAAATCTTTCAGAAGCCTGACAAAATGCTTAGAACCACCTGCACTGATGAGATATAAAAAGTAAACATACACAAATGAGGAAGCAAAACAAAAAGGGAAAACTTCATTTAAAAAAAAAATCAGTCACTGAAATAGCTTCCTTAATCATTTCCAGGTAAATTGGTTGCTCCACAAAGCCCAATTCTCTTTCCAGTTTAACATGCATTTGACTTCAGGTTAAATAAATAGAAAGTAAGACATTGGAATTAACAGTGTGGTGCCCATGACAGTTCTTCCCGCTTACTTGACTGAGCCCCTCAGGGTCTGCTTAACCGTGAGCTGTCATGTTTCCAAGCCAACGCACAATCCGTTTGCAATGGTCAGATGTAGCTCTTAGTATGATGAGTATACATTTATTTTGCCTGTGAGCACTGTGCAAAAAACGAGTCTCTTCTCCACTGGCAGAACCACCTACGACGTGAGTTTTGAGTAGCTCGGGGGAGAAAACTTTCGCCTCAGGTACTTCAGGACATAGAGAGGAAGGCAGCTGACCAGCGTGATGACAGTCACCTTCCACAGGAACGATAAGGTCGCAATGAAGTAAACATCTGCAGGAAAGAGAAAAAGAAAAAATGTTCCAAGGAGGAGACAGGTTTGAATGGGAGGCAAATGGGTTGCATAGCAGAAGAAATTAGAAAAAAGGGGCGATCCGGAGGGGGGGGGTCAGTGCCAGGAGCACAATGCCAGAGGTGCACCCCCTGCAGGTGCCACTCCCACCACCCACCTGGCTTGTGAGCAGCCACCTCCCAGATCAGCCCGGCACTGTGGCACTGAATGTCATGGTATGCAGAAACCTGCTAAGGCCGAACCAAACTTTTCTCCGTGGACAGTAGCTCATGGCACCAGGCCAAGTTACAGAATGCGCCTGCATGCAGGAGATAGCGCAGTATAATTACTGATGGGCTACAGCTGTGCTGAGGTGGACGCGCCTCGGTGCACATAGATTATGGCCACCTCACGGAAAGCTCTGATTGGTGGGCAGGCCTCAACACAGGTATATAACGGGACAGTTCCCCAGGGTAAAGTGTGGGGTACGTACGATAGGAGGGGAAACGCTGCCCGATTGACTTTTAACATCTGCTGTGTAAGTTGCCAACTGCCGTGTCCTGTATACTGTGTTTTGCCTGACTGATATGTATGGAATGCGACCCTTTGACTGGAAACCAACAACGCTTGCTTAATACATTCTCATCTAAGCAAAGACCGTGTGTGTTGCATTTCTTTGCTGAAGCCAGAGAAGTCTCGCTGAGCCGACTGGGGAAACCGTTTCCTCTGAGCAACCGAGCTGTTACCTCTGCTAACCATGCCGGGTTGTTGGCGTGAGAGCCCTAACACTTGGGGTCCTCTCCAATGCCACCGGGGCATGAATCTTGGGGCGCGACACTGAAGCCAGTCCAGGAAGCAGCTGAACAGGCCTAGAACTAGATGTGCGTGGCCGCTTCCCAGATTGGCCTCTGCGCTGCAGCTGGTCCAGGAAGCAGCCATGCGCAGCCAGTTCCAGCCGCCCATGGCTGCTTTCCGGAGTGATGCAGCTAATAAGCGCCACCCGTCCTCAGGGGCACAGCCCCTCTGCTGTACCGAGGGCAATGAGAACTGGCACCAGATTTGGCTTTGCAAATCTTTTGACGGGGGCAGGTTTTGAGAAAGACAAAACCATTACCAATAAATTCGTGCAAGAAGACCAGCGAGGCAATGTAGCAGGAAAGGCTGAGTAATTCTGCCACGATCATAAGCCAGTGCCATGACTGGATTGTCAACGCCACCATCAGCAGCTCGGTGAGGATCAAAGAGGTGAAGGAAATCGCTACGATATGGACAAACTCGGACTCGAAGAGCAACAGGGCCCCATACATAATGATGCTGCCTACATGGGAGGGAAAGAAAAAGGGAGTTAAGGACTTGCCAGCCAAAAAACCAAACAAGTCAGCAGAGTATCTGTGTGCAGTTACAGAAAATTATTATTCAAATCATGCTTTTCTGAACTCAGTCGAGTGCCCCATGTTGCCCCATGTAATTGGAGTATTAGACGTACTTTGAATACTGAACCTTCCCATGTTGTATGAAAAAGCAGACCATCCTCAATTTTCGATAAGAAAAGGAATCACAGGCATGCCCTGGTATCCACTGATTCAATATCCACAGTTTCAGTTATCCACTGATTCCATGGATACTGGGACTCCAATTAAAAAGATAGGGGAACATTAAGCAAATCTCTTTTCTTTCTACCTTGTTGCAGGAAAACAGCTGATGTTCCCCTATCTTAAAAAAGGCATTCCTAGTATCCACAGTCTCAGGTATTCGCGGTGGGGTTCGGAACAGAACCCCAACGGATACTGGGGCATGCCTATATCTGCATTATGATAAAGTCTGACAAAGATCACCCCCAGTGATGAAGCTTTCCACGTGCAAATGACTGCTGTGGTCTGCACGTATCCTGCACACGTATCACTTTCACCACAAACACACATGGCATAAAGCCATGATTGGCAGTAGCTTCCTGCTGCCTGTGTCTCTGCTTCATCACGTGCACCTTCGCTCAGTTGAGTTTTAGCACATACAGGTGATTCATGGAAAAGAAATTTCACCTGGCATCAAGAAGCCACAAGGGTCAGTTTACACAGTGATGATATGCAAGAGTGGCCATTCACAGATGACTTGCACACAATGTTCATCGCGACCGAATGTCAACCAAAGCACAGTCCTTACTGATGCTTATCATCAACATATTCAAGCCATCATGTGTTCAGGGTAATCATATGAATGAAGGTAATGTCATGTTATATACACATTTGTGGAACAGCCGTAAGTCAAAGAGAACATTGTTTTTGAGTTCTCCTAGAGAAAACGAAAGCCATTATCTCCTGGAAAGTTTTGAAAAGGGGCAGAATTGCATGCAGTACATGTTAACCCCACTGCCCACATATGCTTGCAATATGATTCTGCATTGTTTTTTTTGACAATTTGTTAGCCACCATTCCAGCATTAGGTCCCAGGGCAGCATACGATAAGAATAAGATAACAAAAAATACAGTATAATCACATGAGCCATAAGTAAAATAAAATAATGGCATTTTAAAAATATCACAGAAGCAGAAGGTTCCCATATGACAAAATCCCACAGAAACATAAAATCACAGTTAGAAATCAACTAGTTCAGTGGTATTCAAACTTTTTAGACCAGGACCCACTTTTTAGAGTGGGACCCACCGGAAATGTCATTAACCTGGAAGTGATGTGGCAGGAAGTGACAACATCAAGCAGGAAGTGCTGTCATTGTATCATAATAAAATGACACTCCTGAAATGCAAATTGGCATTCTTGGACAGAAGCAAGATGAGGACAAAATATGATGTAAAAGCACTGAACTAAAAACACAATTTAAAAAAATCCTCACTTGAAAATTCAAACTGTTAACATGCACAAAAGGAATATAGTAAGAGTAGGGTCTGCAGCTTCCAAGATGGCTGCTCCCAGCTTTCTGCGATCCACCTGACATCAGGTCGTGACCCACCAAGTGGCTCCCGACCCACAGTTTGAATAACACTGAACTAGTTCAAAGTAGTCAAGAAAAAGGCTCAGCAAGGAATTGAGAGGTGCGTCCAAGTGCAGCCACCCTCAGTCAAACCCTTCTTTAAAAATCCTGCTTCTTGTGGACAGAGAGGAAAGCAGCCCAGCTCTGGATCACTGCTTAGCACAGTGATGGTGAACCTATGACACGTGTGTCGAAGGTGACACACCACAACAGTTGGGGTGATGCACCAGCATTCACCAAATACATGACAAAAACTGTGTTTGTTTTACTCATTTTTCCGTTTTGTAATTATTTGATGTTTCTTTTTGTAATACATAGCACCACACCTGATTGGACTGTGTTTTTTGTTTCTCCTTTGATTGGGAGGGGTGTTGACACGCCAGCAGAGCCAAATTAAGCATTTTCCTAAGTTTTGACACACCAGGCCCAAAAGGTTTGCCAGCACTGGCTTAGCACCAATGATAGCTAGAACCCCTAGAAAGTCTTTGCTTGGCAGTGGAGTGTCATGAAGATTGGAATTAGGCAAGTTTCTTTGGGGAGAAAAAAAGTCAGACTTTTGCTACTTATTCCACATTGCAGTTATCGGGCAAATCACAGTCCCCAAATAATTTGCACTGCAAGAGGCCCTATTTTGACCCACAAACGATCTACTTTTTTCAAGGTCTCTGCTGCCTACGTTTCTAGTTTATTTCACAAGTACCGAGCAAAAAGCAGGGGAGGTTAATATAACCATGCAGCACCGTTCCATTGATGAAATGAATGTATATCTGACTTGTTTTTGACTGATGTCGATAGGCTGGTACTTTTAATGAATGTAATGTTAACTGTTTGTGTTGTGTGATACTTCAGGATCTGATCTGTTTTATTGTTTTATGTTTCAAGGTTTTAGTATTGTTTTAAACTCACACTGTATTTAATTGTGTTTATATGTGTTTGTAAAACACTGGGCATTGCCAGGAAGCCGCTCAGCTTTGCTTTGGCGTCCCCTGCTCTCCCAATGGTAGGAGGAACCCATGCACATCAGAGAAGCCGGGGGCGCCGCCTGGAACCAGTGGCATTATACACCCGCCGGGGCGGGTGGGAAAGTGGCAGAATGCGGCGTGACGCAACAGGCGGACTGCCGCTCAAAGGTAAGTCCCGCCCAGCGTACCGGGTGAATAACGCCACTGCCTGGAACCCTGTACAGCCGGCAAACGGCACATGAATGGGGGGTGCCCCTCCAAACCCCGCTCTAGGGGCACGTTCCCCCTTTGCCCCCCCACAGGTCCACCACTGGAGCCAATTTAGTATTTCTATAGCATTTCAACATTCATTTTCTCAGCAGTCCTTACAACAGGCATGTAAAGCATGCCAGCATTATGCACCTATTGAGCATGGGGAACTGAGGATGCAGATCAAAAGGGGTTTGCTCAAGAAGACTGTCAGGCAGGTTCATAGTTACGGTAAAGTTTAACTGGGGACTTTGCAGCTTATAGTCCGCGCTCTGCCAAACTGTCAATACAGTCTCCTAAGGGGGACGACGACACAAGCGCTACCATCATAATCCATCTGTTCTTGGCTGCAGTCCTAAGCATACTTACGAAGCGGCAAGTCCCAATGTATTCAGTGGGGCTTACTTTTAAGTAAACATATTTAAGGATGGTGAGAGACAATCACTCCGCTTCCTGCTTCTGGCAGATCTGAGCACAGCTACACAACTTCCCAGATCCTCAGCTGCAGACATAACTCATGTCATCAGCATGAGTAATCTGCACTGATGAGTAATCCACAGCTTTCGCATTATGCTTGTTTGAAGAACAATTCTACCAGTGACTCAAGATCAAGCCATAAAACACAGACCCAGAAGTAACCTTTCCACCATCTGGGCACTGCTCAGTTTGGGGCCATCCCTGATCTTGGGCGATAGACACTCGCCAAATTGCATGGTGTGATCCATCCAGAGGTGAAGTCATCTGACCCACAGAATGTAACAGGAGAAGAGTCTTGGCTTAAACATCTTTCCCACGATGTCTCACTCTGACTGTTCAGAAGCTGTGCGCTCTTTCTCGCCCCCTTCCTTACTCTCTGAAGGCCTAGAGGCTGTTCTCGTACTTTTTGTGCATTTGAAAAGCCTTTTGTGGCTGTAATGTTCTCTCCTGCAGCTCAATCAGCCCCTAAAACATTACAGTGGTTTTAAATTTCTGGTCCTGTTCCACTAGTTCAAAGGAATGCAATTAGCACTTAAAAGGGTGGACCTTGTCCTTCTGAATGCAAAGATGAACTTGAAAATGGATAGACAAGGAGCAGGACCAGAAATATTCTTGCTTTCCTTTCAGGTGCAGAACAGCTGTATTGGGGGCAACTGTAGCCCTGCTATGCCCTGTTGACATTGAGCCATTCCTGCTCTGAGCTACATTCACACCAGAGGATTCACTCCCAGCCAAAATGCATATCACTTTGAAGCATTCAGCAGCTCATTTTTTACACAGACCTGGGTAATGGCAGTACTTTTGCATTGTTTCTGTTGTGAGTAGTAATGAATAGAGCAGTGACTTGGTACCAAAAGGTGGGGATGGATTGTAATGAAGTTCAATGGAGCCACTGCAAGGCACCAGAAATCTTGAACTTGGCACTGCAGCAGCATGAAGCAAGTATTTTTGCATCTCTGTCATGATGGCAGCTTATTAGAAAAGTCTGCTGCTGGCTCCTTCTTTGCTGCACTGCAGCACCACCACTGCAGATGGCCAGAAAGTGGCACTGCACTTTCTATCAACTTAGCAAGATATAGGATATTCTAGGGGTCCTAAAACTTTTTAGACCAGGATCCACTTTTTAGAATGGCACTCATGTTGGGACCTACTGGAAGTGACGTCATTAACCTGGGAGTGATGTCATAGTCAGAAGTGACATCATCAAGCAGGAAGAGCTGTCATTGTGAAAATTAAATGACACTCCTGGAATGCAAACTGGCATTCTTGGACTGCAGCAATTGCAGAACCATGAGGCATCTCTGATAGAAAGCAAGATTAGGTCAAAATATTATGTAAAAGCACTGAACTAAAAACAATTTAATACACACACACACACACACACACACACACACACACAGAGTTGGAAATACAAACTGTTAACACTGTCAACAGGAATATAGCAAGAGTAAAGTCTGCAGCTTCCAAGATGGCTGCTCCCAGCTTTCCTCAACTCACCTGACATTCAGGTTGTGACCCATCCCAATCCCAATCCCACAGTTTGAATAATACTGGGATATTCTATAGAGCTGCCAACTCTGGCCTGGTTTCACGGAATGACTCATTGCTTAGATAGACACAAAAGAGCTCTTGGTTGTTTATCTCTCCTTGCCTGCTTGCTTGCAGACCACCAGCTCTGACAGCCACTCTGCAAGCTGCTCTCTGCAGAAGGAAGTAACGGGATCTGGGGAAAGTTAAGAAGCCAGAGGGGGATTGAGCAGAACTTTCAGTGGTCAGTGAATTGGAGCAAGGGGAAGTCCAGTGCTCTGCAGAGCTCAACACCTCTCTCAAAAGTTAGCAGAAAGCAAATGTACAGTTAACAAAACCACTGAATTAGTAAATTTCATTGCTTATTCAAGTCACTGAATACAGCTTTTTCTGATGTAAAACTGGAGACACAAAAAATGATTTAGAGACCTTTGGGTGTTTTTCTATAGAGAGCACACACATCAAATTGAAACAATTCACTTCCTTGCTTTTCATTCATCTGTTCAGAAGTACTGTAGAAACAAAGGAAGTTTCTTACCTTGATAGATACTTATCAAGACCCATATCAAAAATGTTTTGTATGATAGTGGCCTTCCCTAAAAATAAAGGACAGAAAAAACCATGAAACAAGTCACCATATAAATGAAATATCACATCCAGAAACTTGAACACAGAAGATGTTGAACCTTCAGGAGATCTTTGTAGAGCTCTGGATACAGCATGGCAACTTCCGATTTGACATCTTTGTCCAGGACCAGAGAGAACACTGGAAACATGGTGTAGATTGTAGAATACCTGAAAACATCAAGAGCAGAAAAAGTCACCGATTTCTGCATGGCTTCAAAAGGCAGATGCTTTCTTCTGGGCTCAACTTTTCTCTGCACATATGTCAAAGGGATGCTCTGCTTGAGGTATTGCAAGCAATTGTGTAACAGCTGGCCAATGTTGTTGCTTTCTACATGGTCTAAGACATTTGGCAATCCAAAGCAATGGCTTCTCTAAGGATCTGTCTAGGAAACCTGAGTCCCTGGATTTTATACAGGAGAATATCTGGAATGACTTGTGGATCTTCCTAGCCAACCTCATAAGAACATAAGAAGAGCCCTTGGGGATCAGGCCAAAGGCCCATCTAGTCCAGATTCCTGTATCTCACAGTGGCCCATCAGATGCCTCAGGAAGCACACAAGACAACAAGATACTTGCATCTCGCTACCCACACCTACACTCAGGGTTTTTGTTTTTACATTATATGCATGGCTCTGTGTATCTTAAGTACTTATATCCTGGCTTTTCAGAAAAAGTTTATGTTGGCTCCCAACTGGTCTCAATGACACTAAGGGCGCAATCCTAACCTGGAGTTAGGCTGGCACAGCTAGGCCAGCAAAGTTTGGCTGGCACAAGGGCCACCGTAAAGCCCACTTGGACCACTCCTGGAGTCAGGGAGGATGGCGCACATTTGTGTGCTGGTCTCTCTGACTCCAAGGGTGGTCCAAACATGGGCTAACTGCCTCAGACTAACGCCAGGTTAGGATTGCACCCTAAATTAAAAGCAATAAAACAACCCACGACCTACATGGATGTTGCCACTGGCAAAAGCAAAAAACAGACAAACATGGATCCCAGACACTGGGTATGCCACAGTCCCAAACAAAAATCAACCTCCCTCTTGCCATTTCAGTACGCTTGCATAAGACGCAGAGGTGCATCCGTGAATTGCAAACATTTGGTATTTGTTCTTTTTTAAAAATACTCCTGAGTGTTCAATTTCAGGAGAGGGAAGTGCTCTTTTCAGGACAGAAAAGATGAATATACTAGTGCCTAGGATCTACTTCCAATATGAAACATCCTGGTCAGCGGCGTCATGCTGCTGGAACACTGGGTGGGAGGAACGGGTGAGCGGCAGCCTGCCCGTTGCGTACCGCTCCGTTTCGCCATCTTCCCCGCCCCTGCTGCCGCTCACCCGTTCCTCCCACCCAGCGTTCCGGCAGCATGACGCCGCTGATCCTGGTATGTTTTCATGTGCAGCCTTAAAAAGGACAGTATAATTGTGGCAAACACCTTTGCCTAACCTGCGTATCACACAGGTATGATAATTAAATCAGGAATTGGAACTGGCTCTGTGACTCTGGCAACAACCAGAATTTACATTCTGGAATATAGCTTGTAGCAAATCCGGGTTTGTAAAATAGACAGAGGGTTTAAATTTTAAGGAGAACCTGGCTAGGGCCCAGCCTCAAACCTTCTCTGCAATGTCAGGAAAACGATAAAGTGGGGGCATTAACTGATTTTTCTTTTTAAAAGGGACACACGAGACAGCACGGCTGTACTGCTTTATTATTTATTTCAAAATTTATATCCTGCTTTTCTTTCAAATACGGGGACACTGATCGAATGAGACCATTGCTTCCTCGTTCGCAAATGGACATTGCTTGAACAGCTGAAATCACGCCTAATAAGATCCATGTGCTTATCATGGTTGCTGGATAAAAGTCACTTTGAAAAGGCAAACCTTCAAAGTCTCATCTCTTATTCCGATAACAGCAACTATAGCAGGAAGGAAAACAATTCATGCTTTAGCCAGGCCAGAGCCACTCTGCCACGAACACTTCCTAACATACGAGCATTTCAAAGAAATTGCTTTACATTTTGAACTTCTATTCCGTTTTTTTGGCTCTTACCCAATAATGAGAAAGCCCTGGTAGAGCGGAACTGAAGCAAAGTAGAACACCGAAGAGAAAACAGCCTATGGAAGAAAAAAAAAGAATAAAGGACTCTTTGGATTTTAGAGTAACACTTGGTGGGTCGTGACCTGATGTCAGGTGGGTCGCAGAAAGCTGGGAGCAGCCATATTGGAAACTGCAGACCTTACTCTTGTTATATTTCTTTTGTGAGTTTGAATTTTCAAGTGAGGGTTTTTAAAATAATTTTGTTTTCAGTTCAGTGATTTTACATCATGTTTTGTCCTCATCTTGCTTTCTGTCAGGGATGTTTCATGGTTGTGCAATTGCTGCAGTCCAAGAATGCAATTTGCATTTCAGAAGTGTCCTTTTATTATGTTACAATGTTACAACTTCCTGCTTGATGATGTCACTTCCTGCCACAACATCACTTCCAGGTTAATGACATCACTTCTGGTGGGTCCCCACACGAGTGCCATTCTAAAAAGTGGGTCCCGGTCTAAAAAGTTTGAATACCACTGCCTTAATATCATGCAGGTTCGAAGATTCTGAATCATGATGCCATTGATGTTCCGACATAATCACTGTGATGGAACAGAACATTCAAGCCATTTTCCTTTAAGATCCTTGCTCTTCCCTCTTCTATTGGCTATATAAGCCAAAACACATAAGGGGACATAGTGGAGCTGCTTACCTGCATTGTACTGATGCACAAGCTTCTGTGGATCACGAACTGGCTGAGCGCTGCTGATCTTTTGTAGCTGTTCCGCCCGTGCACCATCAGTAATCGGCCCAGATGCTTGAACTGAGTGACGGAGAAATCTGCTGCAAGGGAAGCTTGCTTTCCTTCCTAGGGACACCATGACGCAATTAGGAGAACAACTATCAGACCAAGATAGTGGCAAAACACTTCCGGTCATAGAGAAGCTTAGACCATCCTTTTCTGTCGCACCTGCTCTGCTCCAGTCAGACTTTTGGGTCATCACGTCCTGCTTTGGATGCCCTAATTAGCCCCATATAGTCTGGAGCTGTTGACACCGTTCACGGTTACAGTGTGTTTGTGAACATGCCAGCAGGTCTCACCTCCATCCTGCTCCAAAGTTGCCCCCCCTCCATGACTGCAGCATCTGTCTGCACAGAAAAGCACTAAACCATGGGGGACATCCTCCTTATGATTAGGGATGTAGGGTAATTGCATAGGGATGAGGGCAAGGCTTTGGGACACAGAGGGTTGGGGTCCTGCCGGCATGTCACAGATGCTCCAAAAGCCATGAATGATGCCCACAGTTACAGCACACCTGCAAAGGAATATCGTGAGCAGTGGCGGTCTGGCCGGGAGCGCGCCCCATGGCAGGCGCTGAACACGCGCCCCCCCAAGTTGCCCCACTCCCGCGCGTCACACAGACACGCCTCCCTTACCCCGAAAACGCTCTATTTTGGAGCGTAAGGGAGGCGTGGGCAGGCCAGAAACCGCACGGTCTCTCCCGGACCGCGCGCAATGGCGCCCCACCACTGCCCTGCACCCCATGGCTCGTGCCATGGGGTGCTACAGGTAAGATACGCGCCTGATCATGAGAGGCTAGAACAGTGACAGAAAAAGCAGGGTTTCTCCTGGAGTGGGGGTAAGGATGTTTTACTGAGAAAATGGTGTAAAGGTCCAGCACTTCTTACCCAGTAGCACAGCAGTAAGTATTGTCGGTACTGCAACATGCCATGTGAGAAGCCCCTCCCACTTGCTGCTGCTGTTTGGAATGGTGCTTGGTGATGGGGGGGGTGGGAGGGGCCACTTACATCGCATGTTGCGTTGCCTTCCGTACTTCCCTCTGGCTATGCTA
This sequence comes from Lerista edwardsae, assembly GCA_029204185.1. Taxonomy (NCBI): domain Eukaryota; kingdom Metazoa; phylum Chordata; class Lepidosauria; order Squamata; family Scincidae; genus Lerista; species Lerista edwardsae. The sequence goes on from JAJKFI010000013.1 coordinate 5,366,980, forward strand.
CTGATCTTCCCTCTATGTCAGGGTCCTGATCCAGTTTGAGACCCATTTTAAAAGCAGAATTTATGTCCCTAAACTATAACATTTGGGACAAAAACCCAAAACTTCACACATAGCTTTCTGCGACAGATCAGGAGAGAGATCTTGGAATGCTAGTGGACAACTGGAGGAAGGTGTCGACCCAATGTGCGGCAGCGGTGAAGAAGGCCAATTCCATGCTTGGGGTAATTAAAAAGGGGGTTGAGAATAAAACGGCCAACATTATTATGCCAACAAAACGGCCAACATTATTATACAAATTGATGGTAAGGCCACATCTGGAGGACTGTGTACAGTTCTAGTCACAACACCTCAAAAAAGATATAGGGGAATTAGAGAAGGTGCAGAAGAGAGCAACCAAAATGATTACTGGGCTGGGGCACTTCCCTTATGAGGAATGAATGCAGCATTTGGGGCTCTTCAGTCTAGGAAAAAGGCACCTAAGGGAGGACTTGATTGAGGCAAACAAAATTATGTATGGGATGGATAGAGTGGATAAAGGGATGTTCTTTTCCCACTCTCACAGCACCAGAACCAGGGGATATCAACTAAAATTGAGTGTTGGGACAACGGATAAAAGGAAATAAATGGATAAAAGCTCCTTGAGGCTTCCAGTGGGCCACTGTGAGATACAAGAAGCTGGACTAGATGGGCCTTTGGCCTGATCCAGCAAGGCTTTTTCTTATGTTCTTATGAAATACTTTTTTAACCAAGTGGGTAATTAATCTGTAGAACTCCCTGCCACAGGAGGTGGTGATGGCATCTGGCCTAGGTGCCTTTAAAAGGGGACTGGACAGATTTCTGGAGGAAAGGTCCATTCCAAGCTACAGTCCGTAATGGGTAGTGCATCCTCCATATTTTAGAAGTAAGCTACGTCAGAATGCCAGATGCAGGGGACTGGCAACAAGATGCAAGTATCTCGTTGTCTTGTGTGCTCCCTGAGGCATCTGGTGGGCCACTGTAAGAGACAGGAAGCTGGAATAGATGGGCATTTGGCCTGATTCAGCAGGGCTCTTATGTTCTTAAGATTAATATCATGTTTAATATATACAACTCCATGAAGGAGATTTCCGGCAAAGAGAAGTTTTAGAATGCCCCTCCTGCACTTCATTTTCTGCAGCAAACATCTCCCCTAGCCTGTGGGTGGCCACTACAGATAATCAGCCCGCAACAACGAGACTATTACCATGTGGCTGTACAAATCCTACGGAACAGTACCAGTTAGCAGACAGTCAGCCGCGCTAACTCAAATACAAGCCTGTTATTCGACAAACAAATCCTCCTTGTGTTTCATGGCCCCATTACATGTCATGCTTACAACGTGCAAAGCAGCCTGTTTTGTTTACAAGTGTGACGATTTCCTCCCTGTAGACAAAGAAAGCTGCACAAGCACTCTTGGATGCTGGACTGACATCCAATCCTCTCTCCTTCCCGACTGCTAGGGAAGATTAACTGAGTGAGAGGGGAGAAAGCCTGGCATGACTCTGCCGCTCTCCCTTTGTTGGGACTACCGAGAAATGAAAACAAAAACTGGGGTCATGGTCTTCTGGCTTTCTTTGCCTGTAGACAGACAGCCTCCGGGGAGTCTTCAATGCTCCAAGCCAGGTTGCTTTTCATGAGCAAAGTACAATTTGTAGCTCAGTTCACAGTCCAATGTACAAGTGCAAACTTATTTTTTGTGATGTAAAACAAGTTCTAGTGGCATAGCCAAAGGGGAAACATTACGGTAAGTACTGTAAGCATTGCAACATGTAAGGAGCTGTAAGGAGCTCCTCCCATTCACCATTGGAGCCATTCCAGGTAGCAATGGCAATGTGCAGTCACTGTCTGGAAGGGCTCCAATGGTAAATGGGAGGAGCTGCTTACATGGCACATTGCAGTGGCAATAGTACTTACCGTGCCACCCTCCCCTCTGGCTATGCTACTGGCAAGTCCTCTGTGTCTGCATGACATCTCAATCATGTTGGATGGAAACTAAAAAATGTTGCTCTGCAGACTCACCTTTCCTTCCACCCCAACGCCACAGTCTGCCTCCTGGATCATACTGACATCATTTCCACCATCACCTGCAAAAGACAATGGAGCATCTTAGTGAAACAGGCACAACTGCTGCATCTGCACCAATAGTGGAACTCTGTTGCTATGCAAAAGTGCATCATTTTTCAGGTCTACCTGAGGCAGAGCCCTGTGCAACTCAAGATCAACTCAGATCTTTACAAACCACATCTTAATGAGAGGCTGAATCGCAAATAAAGCAGAACTAAGAAACCCACACTGACAATTCTTGTGCTTCCAGCTAACATGGGAAAGGAAGCATCCATTTCCCTAGTGCTGAGATCTATGGGTTCTAAATGCATTTTTGCAAGGGGAGGAAGATGCACAAGATCTGCTTTCACTTGTTAGCTGGGAGCTATACATGGTAACAGAGTAGTCTTCCTTGGTTCCCAGGATTGGATCTGGCTTTCACATGTTAAACTTAGAAATACACAAATCAGTTCTGGCTTCACCATCCAAGCATGCAAATGTCATCTTTTGCATGCTTATAGCAGAGCTTAATTATATATGCAACAACACAAAAAGCAACACATTTCTTTGAAAAAGCCAGATACTCCAAATGTTGTTTACATAAATGTTTCACCAGGGAAATATTCATGGTCACATAATGCAGATTTAATTATCGTGTACAATGATAGAGCTAGAAGGTACTTTCTTGCTCAAAGTAGAGTTGATTGCAGTGGTACAATTCCAGTTTAACAACAAACCATGGTTTGTCTTTCGGATGTTGAACAGGTATGAACCTCAAGCTTACATGATCTCCTTTTCCCTGACACATGGAGAAAGGGAGGAGAGACAAGGAAGTTCTACATCTAGTCTGTGGCAGCCATAGCTTGATGCTGCATTCACGTGTGCCACGCATGCCCACAAGCTAGGACCAAATCATGATTGGGATCCTGTTTTGCAGATAAACAATGGTTTGTCAGTAGTTAGAAGTGGAAGCTTCTAATTGCTTTGCCTTGCACACGGAGCAACGGGTTGTCTTTATGTTTGCATTGAGCATGAATGAGTGAAAGATTACACAGGCCTGTGAAATTGAGAGTCAGAAAACCCTTTTTTCAAAACGTGGTTTTTTGTATGAATTTGGGGTGCTGATTCCAAAAATGGCATCAGCTTTGCTCTATCACATCTAGTTTTGGAGATAAGGCATAGCCTTATTAGTGAATGGCTCAAGCAGCTTCCTCATGAGGAAGCTATGGTGTAACCTTCCTCAAGAGGAAGTTTCTTGAACCATTCAGGAAGGGGATTAAACAATATCTCACAGTTGAGACATGACAGAGCAAAACTATGCCATTTTTTGAATCAGCACACCAAATATACCCAGGAATAGGTCTACTCTAGTTTTCAAGGCAGAAAAATGCGTGTGCAGCCTGTGTTATTCCCCTACCTACATTTGCAGCGCATGATTATGAACCACATCGGGAATGTAATCCATATTAGCACTGTGATCAAAGCAGCGTGGACTACACACAAAATGTAAACTTGCTATCCCCTATCAAAGAAATGATGTTTGTGTTTGGAATTTCTTATGAAGCGAACTTGCTGATTCATATATATATGACTGGATCCATGATTCATAGTCAGCCAAACTTGCAATTGCCAACTAACTGGAACAGGCCGACTCTTGTTCCTGGCACCATCATGAGCTTCAGAGCCCACGATGAATGTGGGAACAAGGTCCAAATCTCTGCTCGCCAGAGTCCAGAAAAAGGATAGGATTCTTGAAATATTAAAATGCAATTGGCAATAGAGAGCACAGTGGTGGACCAGTGTAGCCAAATTTCCATCTTCGTAATGGGATAGGTGTGTTGTAGGCGGAGGGCTTGCTCATTTATTCCTCTCTGATAGAACTTCCTATCCACTAATTTTAGATCTGGACCCACTTTTTAGAATGGCACTCGCGTCGGGGCCCACCAGAAATCTGGAAGTGATCTCATAGCTGGAAGTGACATCATCAAGCAGGAAGTGCTGTGATTGTGACAAAATCAAATGACACTCCTCGAATGCAAACTGGCATTCTTGGACTGCATCCCTGACAAAAAGCAAGATTAGGACAAAATAGTATGTCAAAGCACTGAACTAAAAACAAAATTAAAAACAACCCTCACTTGAAAATTCAAACACTCACAAAAGGAATATAGCAAAAATAGGGTCTGGAGCTTTAAAGGTGGCTGTTCCCAGCTTTCTATAACCCACTGACATTAGGTCGCGACCCACCAAGTGGGTCCCAAATCACAGTTTGAGAAATATTGCTCTCAGGTTATCTGAGAAGGCCCTTCTATGTATATGGCTACCATTCTGGAGCATAGTTGGCTGTGATGTGCAATAGGACCTCCTTGTTGGCACATCCCAGCTGTAGAACTCCCTATCCCAGGAAGTGCAGCATGTGACCATCTCTGGTAGTGAAACATCTCTGGTTTCAATGCTGAATTTTGGGGGGACAAGTTTTTGATTGGGTTGGACAGCTAGTCAACCCTGCTTGTTTAGTTATTGGGTCCTCCATGGCTTTAAACCTGCTGCATTTGGTGCACTGGTTGTTAGGACCTTGCTTTGCTGTTTTCTTTGTAAGCTGCCTTGAATTGTTCCCTTTTTTGAATTGGAAAGGCAGGATATAAACCCCTGAATAAAAGCATAGCATATGGACCCTTTGAATTCTTTGTGTCCGTCTTCAGGCAGAAGACCTTGGGCAGATACTGCAGCCCAAACAGCCCTTCCTAACTAAGGAATTAAGTCAGATAATGGTTAATATAGATGTTTTAGATTAAATTGATAAATTAAACATAAATAAGTCACCAGAACCAGATAGTATACAACCAAGAGTTATTAAGGAACTAAAGAACGAAGTTGCTGACCTCTTAACTAGAGTATGCAACTTGTCCCTTCAAATGGCCACGGTGCCAGAGGATTGGAGGATAGCCAATGTCATGCCAATCTTTAAAAAAGGGAGAAGGGGGGGACCCTGGAAACTACAGGCTGGTCAGCCTAGTGTCTTTTCCAGGTAAGAGGGTGGAAAGCCTCATCAAAGATAAAATCCTAAAACACATAGAGGAACAAGTATTGCTGAAGGAAAGTCAGCATGGCTTCTGTAAGGGTAAGTCTTGCCTCATGAACCTTTTGGGATTCTTTGAAAAGGTCAACAGGCACGTGGATGTGGGTGAACCTGTGGATATCATATACCTGGATTTTCAGAAGAAACTTGCTGAAGAAACTTCATAGTCAGGAAATAAGAGGGCAGGTCCTATTATAGATTCAGAATCAGTTGAGGGCCAAGAAACAGAGAGTGGGGGGTCAATGGACAATTTTCACAATGGAGAGAGGTGAAAAGCGGAGTGCCCCAAGGATATGTCTTGGGCCAGTGCTTTTCAACTTGTTCATAAATGACCTGGGGACAGGAATAAGCAGCGAGGTGGCCAAGTTTGCGGATGACACAAAACTTTTCCGGGTGGTGAAAACCAGAAGGGATTGTGAAGAGCTCCAGAAGGATCTCTCCAAGTTGGGGGAATGGGCAGCAAAATGGCAGATGCATTTCAAAGTAGACAAGTGTAAAGTGATGCACATTGGGGCAAAAAATCAAAACTTCACATATGGGCTAATGGGTTCTGAGCTGTCTGTGACAGCTCAGGAGAGAGATCTTGGGGTGCTGGTGGACAACTCGATGAAGGTGTCGACCCAGTGTGCGGTGGTGGTGAGGAAGGCCAATTCCATGCTTGGGGTAATTAAAAAAAGGAGTTGAGAATAAAACAGCCAACATTATTATGCCATTGTACAAATCGATGGTAAGGCCACATTTGGAGTACTGCGAACAGTTCTGGTCGCCGCACTTTGGCTGGCACAAAGGATATTGTAAAGTATCTTTGGACCACTCTTGGAGTCAGAGGGGCTAGCAGACAGACGTGAGCCATCCTCCCTGACTCTGAAAGTGGTCCAAACGTGCTTTACGGTGGCCCTTGTGCCAGCCAAACTTTGCTGGCCTAACTATGCCGGCCTAACTCCAGGTTAGGCTTGCGCTCTCAGAAAGTGTAACTTTCTGATGTCAGAAAAGGGATGTGCAAAAATATCTAATCCCGTTGCTTTGGATGCTAGAACTTGGAAGAACATACGTATTAAAGAGATGCTGAACTGGAGAGCACAGCTGGAGGAGCCTACCTACTGCACAGGTCAACTTTCCAGTTCTCTCCTGAAGCAAGCGCACAATCTGAGCCTTCTGGGTTGGAGCACATCTGCAACAGATCACTGCTGGACACTGGCAAGCCAATTCCATAAATTCGTACTCGTAGTATTTCAAGCACACCTATTCCGTGAGACAGACAAGTTGGGTTATGCAGCATGCAATTTATCCCTCCCCTCTCCAAATACATAGTCTGCTGTTACAACCACAAGAATTATTTTATTTTAACATCTACCTCCAATGAATCACCAGAGATCACGAGGGCACAGTCGTGCTTGCGACGGAAGGCATTCAGTTCCAAGTGAGCTTCTCCACGATTGGTCACCTAAGAAGGGATCAGTTACGTAACGTCAAATGCAATCTTGGAGGGGGGGGGAGATTTCCCAGAAATCAGAATTTTAACAAACTAGGATACAAAAGTGCTTAGTTACATCAACTAGAAACTAGGATCAATTAAGCCACCTGCCCCCAACTATATCGTTCTGACCTTAATACAAGCCCTCTGCAGATGGTTCAGGGTTACAGCTAACTGGGAGAGTGCTAGCTAGCTCTGCCCACCCATGCTGCCCGGGGAAACAAGGATGGGGGAGCAGAGATGCTTATAACTCAATGCTGCAATCCAAAGGCAGTGTTTGAGTACAGCTGCATGGTTTGGTGAGGAAAAGAATAGGATTGGTCTGTTAATCTCCGTACCTTGCTATAACAAAGCATAAGAGTGTGAAATGGAAACAAATGTATATAGGTGGGCCCATATTATCCACAGGTTCGACATCTGCAGAGTTAATAATACATAGGTGCTGATCCCTCTCCCCCAGGAGGGTCCAGAGGGTTTTCTGAGGCCAGCAGTGGCTGTATGCAACAACCCACAGACAGGGGTTCAGAGGTGGGGAGATCTGAACCCACAGGTTTCAATACTCGCAGATTTCGGTATCCTCAGGGGTATCCTGCATTCTTTCCTGGTCCAGCCTGCATCCATCCTTTAGGCTGCAAATGTCTTGGGGCAAGAACTTGACCTCTTACACTTGGTGAAACACCATGCACACTGATGGCTACAGATGGTTTTCTTCAGCGATCAACACAGAATGCTAAATAATGATAATTTCCACTAAGCAAAAACACCGCTTTTGCTTATTTTTGACAGAGTTTGACACAAATTCAGATCAATTTCACAAAAAATAACACTACTTTGGTTAATTGTGGACACAGTTTTGAGGAATCCACATATAGTTTTCAGTAAGGGATCAGGAGGAGGAATGGCAGAAACAGGAGGAAGCCTGCTTAAACTATGAACATCCATGTTCATAGTTCACAGAGCATGCTGGGGCAACTTTATCGGAACGTGGAAGTAGTAAGTAGCAGTTTCTTGATGCTCCAAGAAGCTTGAGAACATATTATTATTATTATTATTATTATTATTATTATTATTAATAATAATAATAATAATAATAATAATAATAATAATAATAATAATAATTGAATTTATATCCCGCCTTTCTGCCCAAAGGTATCCAAGGCGGCATTACAACAAAACAAATCACAATAAAATACAAAGTTTAACATTAAAAGACAATTTAAAAACAATATTAAAACAATACAACTTAAAATTTAAAAAAACAACAAGCCCTGTGGCTGATAAGATATAAGCAAGATATAAAAGTGTAAAAACCAGCCAGCCTGTCAACAGTTAAAAGCTTTTTGAAATAAAAAGGTCTTCAGCCCCCGCCGAAAAGTTAACAAAGAGGGAGCAGTTCTCAATTCTAAGGGTATTCCAAAGTTGGGGGGCCACCACCGAGAAGGCCCTCTTCCTGGCCGCCGCCCCTCTCACCTCTCCTGGTGGCGGCACAGTCAAAAGGGGCCCCCCCCCCGATGATCTAAGAATATGAGCAGGTTTTTGGGGGGGCTGGTGTGTGTGTGCCAGTAATTGCTTACCTTTGTAGGGCCATTCACCCTTATTTATTGTGCTGTTTGTTCGATTTGCAATAAAAATTTGGATAAAAACACATAACACCGCAATTTGCTATTTTAATCAAGAAATTTTGGAACAAATATCACCAAAAAAACCTCCACCCCTACTGATGGCACTATCTAAACAATAGCAACTGGAACGCAAAAAGGCCCATCAGAACCAGAATGCTATTTGGGTCGATTAGTCATTAGTAAAGCGCAACGAGGCTTTTTGCCTCCTTAAGAAGTGATTATGGGGTATCCAAGTGGACCACGTCAATTTTGCTTGCAGGGAAGAAATAATGTTATGCCAAGAAACATGAGAGGAAATGAGGGCTATGTTTTCAGAGTGTTCTTTTTCCACTACCAATGTCCAACTTCCATGTACTCATCAGATGGCTGAAGGTGTGGTGTAAATGCAACGATGGTCTGAGAAAGATTAGGTTTGCAAAATATACTCAGATTGTATTCTAACTCCACATTGGAGCTGGTGTAAATTATTCCCCTTGATTCATAATGTAGCTCCTTAGATAAGTGCTAAGCGAGCTAGTTTTATTCATATTACTCACCAGTCTAAATATATGAATGTCCTGGGTCCTGGTTACCAGATGTGCATTCTTAGCTGTACACGTGGCTGTTTCCAGTTTATCCCCTGTGAGCATCCATACCTACAATAAAAAAATATTTAATATCCGAACACCAACAACAAAGTATCTTGTAGGAAGCTTAGCATATACACAGTATTTAAGATGACTTATACAAGAATCTACTTCCTTTTAGCCTTACATTAAACCAAACATTTGAACATGGTCTGATTAGGAAAAACAATAGAGCTTGATTAGGACTGGATCTGACAGCTGATCGACAAATTATACAGAACTGGGTTGCTGAATTCTGAATTGTACCATATGGAGCAGGTGGGGTTCTATTTTTGAATGCACCTTTGCACACTAAATTTCCTTATGTAATGAACAAGCACACTAAACTCAATCTCCCCACAATGTCATAGCTCAGTGGTTCTCAAACTTTTAAGACCGGGACCCACTTTTTAGAATGGCACTTGTGTGGGGACCCTCCAGAACAGATATCATTAACCTGGGAGTGATGTCATTACAGGAAGTGACATCAACCAGAAAGTGCTGTCGGTGTGACTTAGAGTGCAATCCTACCTTATGCCGGCCTAGTAAGGCCGACATAGCAGGGCCATATCCAAAGGCCTATTCAGAGGCGGCAACAGCAGCAATGTGCAGGGCAAGGGGAGGTTTTCCCCTTGCACCCACGTAAGCCCCAGTCACCCCTATGGGCTGCACTGGCAAAATAGCAGGCGCAGAGGAACGTGCATGGGAGCAGCCCGAATCGGGGCCGCCATGGCCTGGAACCGTCGTTAGGATATGGCACTACGGCCGTCCTGCGTCACAACCGCGTCACAACCGCCGTCTCCACCTGCTGTGCCGCCCAGTTACGCCCCCAGAACACCTCTGGAACGACCTCAAGGAGGCCCTGCGCCGACTGAGCAAACTGTTAACACTCACAAAAGTAATACAGCAAGAGTAAGGTCTGCAGTTTCCAAGATGGCTGTTTCCAGCTTTGTGAGACCCATCTGACATCAGTCCTGACGCAGTCTGAATAACACTGTCATAACATACTATATATAGTATATATATACTATATATATAGGGACGTGGTGGCGCAGCGGGTTAATCCGCTGTTGCTGGGCTTTCTGACCGCAAGGTTGGGAGTTCAAGATTGCGCAACGGAGTGAGCTCCCGTTGCTTGTCCCAGCTCCTGCCAACCTAGCAGTTCGAAAGCACCTAAATGCAAGTAGATAAATAGGCACCACTTCGTGGGAAGGTAACGGCGTTCCGTGAGCTACGGCGTATAGTCATACCAGCCACATGACCACAGAAGCTTATCCTTGGACAAAACGCCGGCTCTACAGGCTTTGAAACGGAGATGAGCACCGCCCCCTACAGTCGCTCACGACTAGACTATCCGGTCGTGGGGAAACCTAACATACTATATGCAGGAAGAGGGTCCCCCCCCCCCATGGGGTAGCTTGTAAAAATATTTTCCCATAATCCAGTTGCAGTTTAGAGGGGTACACATCAGGATTCTACCAATGCATTCCTGGGAATATGATGGCTTCTCACATAAACAGCAAAGGGAGGTTCCTGAATTTTCAACGTGAATTAATTGCATCTGTTCTGTGATGGCTGAAAGGCAGTCACATGTTTGAAAAAACAAACAATGAACACACTCGGGATGGACATTTGTCTCCCAGATGTATGCTGATTACCTGCTTTGATGATCAAGAGTGGAATCATGGGAACCTGTCCTTGCAATAAATGTGTGAAGCAAATGTGTGATCCACTCCAAGCATAACTAAAATTTTATGTAACTAATATCCCTTAAACCTCCTTAAGTTCCATTTGGCATCAATCCTACTGAAACTTTAAGGGTACTGTTCCAATGCAGCATGGGAGGAAATAAGATCTTTGGCTATTGGCTTCACTCAGAATTACTGGACAGATGGACTGAAACAGAAAAAAAAAATACGACTTAATCAAGTGGGACATTTGAAAAGTACCAGCAGGACAACTATAGCCACTTATACCCCACTTTTGTTCAGGCTCATTTTCCCTTCAGTAGCACCCTTACAGCACAAACTCTGACCAAGTGTCACTTCTAATTGACCCTCCCAATCAATCCTAACCCACATTACTTCTATGAACCAACCACATCTCTTGGCCAACAGCATCACATCCTAAAAGGAGTTCTATTTCACAAACAATCAGGAAGAACCGGAGATGGGAAAGCATTTTTAGCTCGAGTTTTCACGTTTTGGCCTGACTCTCATGAGATGCGAGTCTCGCATAACAATGACTCGCGACTCGGGCCACTAACTCAGAAATGCATAGTGAATTCAGGAACTCGATTCAGTGAGAATGACTGATTTCCCTGCACTCCAGCAGCTGAAGTTTGATCCTGGGCTCCACATGGCTTGCTTCCTGGAAGATGCATATTTTTATTTATTGGGAATTTCTGGGGGTTCCCCATGTGTTTAAATTAGTTTTGCATTGCATCATGGTTCCTGCCTGATGTAACCCACCTCCTTTTTATTTTTTAAAATTTTTCTTTTTGCTGTCCCCATCAAGGATTTGAACCAACAACCTCAAGACCTCTAACTCATGCTGTAGGAGTTAGATTAGCCCTTTATCAATTGAGCTATTCTGACCCTTATGACTACCTGACCAAAGAGAGTGGCTATGGGTAGGGTTACCAGGTACAAACAGGGACAGTGTGCCTATACCTTTAACCACTGTATAGTAGAGTCAAGTTAAAACTCCACTTAAACTCAGACCTAGGGGAAGGTCTCCATGCAAACATCAGAACTGCTTGTCCAAATCCACTTTTAAACTCAGAACCAGTGTTGGGAAGGTGGGGAGGGAGGAAATATCTCCATGCTGAGTCAGCTAGAAAGAGTTAGAAAGCTTGTAGGTTGAATCCGTTCCTTGGCAAATTGATAATTTATGAAGCACCAATAGACCCGAGTCATAATGACTCTTGAAATTCCACAAGTTGAGTCATTAAAGGTGCATGCTAGGACTCATGCATGAGTTAAGATGGAGGGGTGGAGACTCATGATTCGACTCGAATTTGGAGACTCATTCCAACCCTAGCAAGAACAGTGCATTTCATATTTCCTATCCTCCTCCAAGTTTTCACCTCTCATAACTGGTTTTTAAAAGACAAAGCAAACACATTTCACAATACATATTACTACACAGACACCTTTAAAAACAAATAACTATTAAGACAACCCATTGCTTCTATTCCCAAACTTTTAAGCACCTAAATAAAGGAAAAGTAAAATAAAAAAGCTTTACAAACCGCTCAAGCCTCTGTAGTTATAATGGTGATTGGGCAGCAATGCCCCCCTCCCCCAAGTAGCAAGTTGTTTAACCCTTGATGAACATAGCTTAATCTGCCTTGTCAGTTTCACGACCCACCAAAAATTAGGGGTGTGACCCACTGGTGGGCTACAGGCCCACGGTTTGGGAACTGCTCTTCTATATTAACGTACAAAGTAGCTTCATGTCATAAAAAGGGCATTTCAAGAGAAATACTTGAGGTTATAAATACACCTTTATAACTGCTGACCCAAAAAAGGGTTTTTGTGATAAATTTAAATGGAATTCTTGTACACCAACAAAATGGATGGTTGCTTGTGTATCAAAATGGAATTTGAGAAACAAGCTTTGAAAACAAGGAGTAGCACATAATGTGGTCACGCACTGGGAATTCACGTACAGTAAAATTTTCTCCCCATCATTTGCCAGAATGATACAGGCTATCCTAAGATGAGAACGTTCAACTTTGGAGCAGGTTTGATCACATGGATCAAATGGATTCAATGTGGGCAGAAATTGCACACATTTCTAGGAACAGATGTAGTGCTACAGCAACAACAGAGGTCTGGGTAAGGCAGGGTCTGGAGTAAGATAGAACTAATGTGATGTCATAATTACAATGTTGGACAGATAGAGATGAAATCCCTACTCAGACAGAAAGCTCACAAGGTGCCTTAAGTCAGTCATTAAAACCTGTCAGCCTAATCTACTTTATGAGTTGTTATGGACAATCAGGATGGTGGGGTTGTGTGAGAGAACACTATGTAAGCTGCCTTGGGCCAGTTAGACCAGCAATTTTCAACAGCTTTTCTTCCAACAGCACACTGACCTCTATGGTCTTCTCTATGGTATTCACCTCTTGTGATGTCACTTCCGGGTTCCCAGAGACTCATCCAAGATCTGTGGCTCTCTTTCTAGGGCAACTGTCTGTAGTAATGGATAGTAATGAACTACCTGTCATTTTTCCTCCACTGGCAGAGTTGGCGGAGGAAGAGGAACAAACAATTTGTTACTACAGACAGTTGCTCTAGAAACAGATTCATAAAACCCAGACAAGGGTTTTTTTAAAAAAAAGTTATTTTCAACACCGTGCTCCAAACTCCGGCTGCACACTTGCAGACCTTTTGCACACATTAAAGTGCCATGGCACACTAATTGAAAACTGTTGATTTAAAAGGCAAGATTTTGAAGAAAATAATGAACTGGGTCATCCGTTTCTAGCCCATGCCTTCCCTAAAGGTTCAGAGATTGGTCTGGTCTACAGCCCATTTGGCCAGACCAACTGAACCTTCAACATCAGTTGCAGCTGGTACCAGTTGTACTGCCATGAAGGATTCTGTACAGGGCTCTGCCCACAGCAACTTGGCACCAGCACTGGCTGAGGAAGCGGCATCAATGCATGAGTCACATGTGGACACAAACAGGAGACATAACATATACTGCCAATCAAAAGCGAACAACACTTTATAAATTCTCACCCGTTATACCCACCAAAACCAGTTCGAATAAACTTATCTGGTTGACTTGGTTTATGTGCAAGCCCTTAAGAAATGCACAAGCTCCATCACAGTATACCTTCAGACTGTGCTCCCTCTGGTGGCCACTTCAAGATTGGAATCTGAAATCTCAGGTTTCTAGAAACGGCTTGGTGCATCAAACCAGTGGCCCCAGCTCTGGAGGAGAGCTTGCTGGAGCGGAGCATGCCTTTGTGCTACCAGGATTCAACCACCACAGAGAAGACTGGGCAATGCAATCAAGCTTGCTTCGTAGTGCTAAAGAGATCTTGATTATGCCCTCAATCAGCATGTTACTCACAATGCACCATCTTTTTTAATGCTTCCCATCATAAAAATCCCTCCCTAAATGCAGCCCTGCTGGATCAGACAAAAAAAAAGTCCATTTTGCTGCTTCTCACAGTGGTCCGCTGCATGCCTCTGGAAAGCCAATAAGCTGGAAATTAAGGCAACTGCCCTCACTGCTTGCTCTTCCCAGCAACTAGAAGAATGTTGCCCTTCACCATGGAAATTCCACACATCTCATGACCAGTAGCCATTGATATGAATGAGGGTGCAATCTTAACCTGGAATTAGGCCAGCACAGTTTGGCTTGCACAAGGGACACCGTAAAGTATGTTTGGACCGCTTTTGGAGTCAGAGCGGCCAGCACACAAACATGAGCAATACTCCCTGACTCCGAGAGTGGTCCTAATGCGCTTTACAGTGTCCCTTGTGCTGGCCAAACATTGCTGGCCTAACTGTGCCAGCCTCACTCCAGGCTAGGATTGCACGCTGAGTCTAACCCCTTTTTAAGACATCTAGCTTCAGCACAGCTCAGTCTTTCTGTTTGTATGTGTGCACGCGCGCATGCACACACATTATTTAGCTACCTGCAAGGAGCACTGTACAAGGGAAGACATTAAAAATGTTACGTTTCCCATGTAATTCAGAATTCTTCCATTACATCTCAGTCTCCCACGTTGTTCTTAGTAATTTGCAAATCAGCTCTTAGCTGTCCTCTTACCCTTCCTTTTGACCGAACTCACATGCAGGGAAGTACCCAACTATCCCCTGAGTATCAAAGTCAAGGGCTGGCTCGGAACAATGTCTCTCAGAGCACGTACAGACAGTTATTTTTGCATGATAAATGCAGCTACTGTATTTGATCCCGTTTGACTTTTCACGAGACCACATTGTCACAGTAAAAATCCAGGATTTTTTAATTGATGGGAAAGTGCCATCCTTCCTCCAGATAATGCTGCCATATCAAAACATGATTGCTGCACGCATTACAGATTTGTTTTTAACACTATAGGCACCAACTGGATAGGGTCTGTGCCACAAGTGAAAACAAGTGACCAAGCTTCCTTGACCGTTATTCACCAATTCAGAAAGATTAAATAACTTTTTTTTTTACATTTCCTACATTTCAAGTTTTTTTAACAATGAACCAAACTACCAATCTTTTCCTTAAAATAAGATTTTAAAAAGAGCAAAACCAGATCCAAAATGCTTAGGAAAAAATTCTATATCACAGTGCTTCTCAAACTGTGGGTTGGGACCCACTAGGTGGGTTGGGGGCCAATTTCAGGTGGGTCACGTAGTGCCTAGTGCAGCCATCACTGAAGATACAGGAAGATGGGATGCTGGAAAGGGGGAGGGCTGTGTGGTTATTTTGCTTGTGTCAAGGTTGTTACTGGGCTTTTTTCGTTCTGATTCACTTTGCTTTTGGAAAATACCTGACAAATACCCCACCTTATTGCTGCATTCTCAGGAAAGCAGCAGGTTCTGGCATCACAATGACAGTGCTTCCAGCCAAGACATTTCTTCCAATGGATCCGGGACAGATTGCCATTCTAAGAAGTGGGCCCTAGTTCTAACAAGTTTGAGAACCACTGCCACATAACACAGAGAGGAATACAGGCATTCAGCAATCTTAAACAGAGGGATTCTCGGGGATAAGAACCTATCAGGCCAAGGTCCACCAGATGCCTCAGGGAGGACACAAGACGATCAGATACTTGTATCTCACTGCCACTCCGCTGCATCTGGCATTCTAAGGAGACCTATTACCTTGCACCACCTGCAAGGAAGACACCAGACTGAAGTTGGGTTTTCACTTTATTACACTGGTAACAATTCTAAAATCCAAATTATATGATATGATCATGACCATGCCAAACAATGTGAAATGCCCTTATTCAGATTGGTGTGTGTGTGTGTGTGTGTGTGTGTGTGTGTGTGTGTGTGTGTGTGGCAGCACAGGGATGCCACGTCGGCTTTTTGTTTCCCGTCCAGCCATACCTTAATGCCAGCATTCCTCAGCGTCTCCAGAGTAGGCCTGACATCCGCCTGCAGCTGATCCTCCACCCCGGTCAGACACAGCAGCTCCATCTCCATCTCCAGGCTTTCTATCACAGTCGCCACCTTCAAGGAGCGGTCGTGGACACTCAGCTTCGCCTGAACATAGCGAGCCTAGCAAAGGCACAAGAGACACACCCAGTCACTACCAGCTCAAAACCACTTACCGTGATGCAAAACACACAACAGGCACTTCTGTGTCCAACTCCAAGGGTAGACAGTTTCCATTAAAGCCATAAATGGCTTGAAACAAGGGTCACATGAAGGACCGTTTCCTCCAACATGGTATTGTCCACAAGGGCGTAGCTAAAGAAGTGCAGGGGGGTGCAACTGCACTGGGCAACAAGCTTTAGGGAGGCAACACGCTGAGCTTGACATTAATGGCCAGAATTGTGAAACCCTTGGTATGCATGAATAATGCCATCATGTTATACACCAATGGAAACATCATTTAATGCAGCATGCAATGAAACAAACCAGAGTGTAATATCTTTACTCTATAAAAAGTTATGGCCAAAACAAAAATAAGAGAAGACTAAAATACAATTGTGATGTCACTTCCTGTTGTGATGTCATTTCCAGGGCAACATTTTGCCTCTGCACTGGGCTACACTTTTATTAGCTATGCCCCTATTTGTCCATCTATCGGTGAAGATTCAATTTCATGTCCTACCACTATTAGAGGTATATAGTTGATGGATTGTGAGGGAAAAGTCTCAGTTGGAGCTTACACGCTATGGCAGTTCTTCCCAAACCGTGAGCTCTGGCTCCCTGGGAAGCCAGGGAAACCAGCCAGGTTTGCTATAGAATTGTCATGAAAAACCTGCCACCCTATACAACGTATAGGATTGTAGTCCTAACGGGGAGCCGCAGCCAATGGCCCAGTAGGTCAAGGGAGCTGCCAATCAAAAAAGTTTGGAAACCACTGAGCTATGGAATTTCCTGACCTGGGAGCTTCAGCTGGGCCTCTCCATAGTGGCGCTGGGCAAATGCACTTCAATGTTGGCATGCTTATATGATGCGTGGCTCTTAATTTATCTCTGAATATTTATGCTTTTCAACTGTTATGCTATTTATTTGGGCTTAAATTTTTTTTAAAAAATGTACTTAACCTTAGCCACCCATGAGCGTTTGTTAGAAATTTTGTTTTACATTTGCAATTCTGAGCATTTTTCCAAAGACCACATAGTCTATTTTGCAGAGAGATGCCTGAGCGTTATAGCAATGACTCTTCATGGATTAATCTGAATTGGTGTGTGTGTGTGTGTGTGTGTGTGTGTGTGTGTGTGTGTGTGTGTGCCAGCAGCCCCACCCTGTCACCTCTCTCCTTGGTTCCATTTCCTTGACATGGATAATTATAGCAATGAATAGCATTTGGCTGAAGACAACTCTCCATCCCTAGGGTTTTTCCCATCAGACAAAAACGGTAACAGAAGGAGTTGAGGCTAAGGAGCATGTCGGCTGCAAGGTTGGGGTAGCTGGCATGCTTCTGCTTGGACTGTCACCATGCAGAAACTCCACGGTGACTCTAACGTCCAAACAAGGTTTGTGTGTTATATTCTTTAACAGCAGCGAGTGCCACATTTACAGAAGGCGTATCTATCAAGATTTGGCTTAGGGAGACTTTGGGACCAGGCAAGCTCACTCCTCAGCACACAAAGGTTGTTAAGCAATTACACAAAGCCTCTTCTATGCAACCTCTTTTAAGGTAGGTCAATCCTACACACCCCAGATTCAAGCTCTCCTGCCCCCTCCCCACTCATTATACATCCTAAATTCCATTCTAAAAATGGATCCAAGTGTGATTGTCTTGCAATTCTGTATTCTATCTCTTCTATCTGTTTATAGCACCGTCAATGAGCCTGGTGCTTTGCACGGGGTGAAGAGAGAGGTCCCTGCTCTTGGCTTACAATGTAGATAGTTATCGCAAGGGAGATTGCAAGGGGAAGGGAACAAAGGCAGGGGCAAGCTTGTGCCATTGGCTCCCTTACAAGCATTTCACTTAGCCGACTTTAAAACATTTTTGGGCGATGCTGGAATCTGCTTTGAGCTCATACTGGAAAAGTCTGTATAAGACAAAGTCAAGCAAAATGAAGCATGCCGCAGACCTCCCCTACGGACCAGAGGCCAGTCAATAGACTAGACAACCAGCCAGAACAGGGTGAGCGCCTGAATCCACTCCCACTCTTTCCCGTTGTTCCACTGCTCTGTTGTCGACGTATTCAACATAGGCAGCTGTAGCTGGAACCCCTCAAGACCAGCATGCTACCAGGCCTGGGAGCACAAAAAGCAAAGCAGGAAACACCCGGGCAAGGCAGTTCGTGTGTTTCCAGCAGCTTCCCCTCCCTCTTGAAGACAGATGTGAGGAGCCTCGCTAGCCAGTGCGATGAGACGCTTTATCTCCTCCCAGAGCATGGGACAATGGCCAGCCAATTGGCCCGCGTCCATGGGCTTAATGGGGCCGACACGCTGCCAGCTGGCTGCCATTGCCGCAAACCGCGTGCATGCAGACCAGCACTCTTGTCATATTTCATTTTTATTTCTGCTCTGTCCCTCAGCGTCCTGGAAGAAATTAGCATCTCTATTTATTCAGCGCTATCGATCAAGGCGCAGGCTGCTGGGGAGATTTTTTTGTAAAAGGAAAAGGAGAAAAAAAGAAGACAACAGGTCCCCCTGCACAAGGTGCCTACACGCACCATCTAAATGTTGGTGTGTGCTTATGGAGTGGGGGGGGGATGTAGAAAGTGGAGGGAAGGCAGAGGTGATGGCATTGTGGAGAGTGGAAAAGGCCAAAGTAACATAGGACCACGAGCAAATGCTGGCTCACATTACTTCTGAGTTTGCACATGTTTCTTCACATCTTCACGTTTCCCAGTACAAAACAGTACATTTATCCAGTAACTTTCTAGACCAATGGTTCCCAGACTGTGGGTCGGAACCAATCAAGGGGTCATGGGCCAATTTCAGGTGGGTTGCGAAGCACCTAGAGCAGCCACATTGAAATTTTTTTGAAGCCATATTGATGGGATGCTGGAAAGAGGGAGGGCTGTGTGGTTGTTTTGCTTGTGTCAAGGTTGCAAATAATCTTTTTTTTCTTTCAGATTCATTTTACTATTGGGAAAGGGCTGCAAAATAACCCAACTTACTGCTGCATTCTCAGGAAAGCAGTAGGTTCTGGCGTCACAATGATGGCACTTCCAGACATGACATTACATCTGATGGGTCCTGGACAGATGGTAATTAAATTCTAAAAAGTGGGTCCCAGTGCTAAAAGGTTTGAGAAACACCATTCTAGACAACACTCCATATGATTGACAATTAGATGTTATTCAAGTACACCCAAAATAGCCCTACACCGCCAAGGACCAAGGACAATTTTCTGCTTTATGAATCTGCTTGTGTGCTAGGATTGTCAGCTGAATTCTTGCCTTGGATGCTTCCATCTGCAGAGATTAAAGGTAAAGGTTTCCCCACGACTGAATGGTCTAATCGTGACTGACTGTAGGGACCAGTGCTCATCTCCATTTCTAAGCCTGTAGAGCCAGCATTTGTCTGAAGACAACCTTCCGTAGTCATGTGGCCAGCATGACTATACGCTGTAGTGCATGAAACGCCGTTACCTTCCCACCGAAGTGGTCCCTATTTATCTCCTTGCATTTTTAGGTGCTTTCGAACTGCTAGGTTGGCAGGAGCTAGGACAAGCAACGGGAGTTGTGTGGTCTTGAACTCCCAACCTTCTGGTCAGAAAGCCCAGCAGCAGCAGTTTAACCCGCAGCACCACCACGTCCCAAGAATCTGCAGAGATTAGGGTTATATTAAAAAGGCAGGGTCTTTTCTGCCATGGCACCCTGAGTACCGAATACCCTCCCTAAACATGTTCGCTCAGAATCCACAAGACTTTTAGGCTCCAAGTGAAAGCTGCTTTATTTTCTCAACTTTTAAAAATAATATTTGGGACTGTTTTGGCTCTCATATTATTATTGTCATTCTATAAACTGCTTCTTATGCTGATGCTTTTCTGCTGCTGATTTTAGCAGCTCTTCCTGTCTTTTATTGTGTTGTTTTTCACTTCTGTTTCTGAGTCACCTTGGAGATAGACTGTGCCTTTCCACCAAGTGAAATCTGCTAAACCAACCAACAAAAAAGAAAGAAAAAAGAATGCCAAATTCAGTTCTAGAATGCATTTATCAATCCTCCTTCTCCTTGATTTGACTTGGAGTTTTAACCTTTTTCCTTAGAAAAAACGGATTTTTCACAGCTGCTTCCAACATTCCCTAAAAATTTTTAATCTAGTTTACCCGAAAACAGATGACAACGATGAAGAAGCTAGTCCTGGGATTGTGAATGAGCTGGGTTTAGTATCTGCTAAAACGCTGTTTTCAATGTAAATAACTACTCAGTTGCAAATGTCCTATCTGTATTCACCATAATTTTTAAGATTATGTTAATAAAAATAAAATAAAATAAAATAAAAAGAGTGGGCAGGGCTATGGAAAAGAGGGACAGTAAAACATCCTCGGCAGAACCAGGTACACAAAAACATATAAACCAAATATATATACAAAATATATAAAGTACAAAATGTTGCAAAAAAAATAAGTGAAATGCAAATTGCGACATATTACAGTACATTGTGTGCCTGGCAATCTTTTCTCATATAAATATTAGATGCAGATCTTGAAAAAAAAAATGCTACTTTGCATACACCCTTTTTGTCAGAGGAGACGTCTATAATGCAAGAATACTTACAGTGACGTAAGATCTAATTTGGGTCTCTCTGTAATGTGAAAAGCCTGGAAGGTGGAACAGAGCTACTAGACATTCCACAATTGCTGAGGGGTAACTTACTCTTTCTATGCAGTCTGCGCAGTTTAAATTTTGAAAAAGGGAAATTTGTCCCTGCTACAGAACCTCTGGGAAAATTCAGATTCCAAAACTAAATTCTGGTTTCTAAAACAGAAGATCACTGCACTATGCTGAAGCCCAGATGGAAGAAATTAAAGCACTGAAATGGGTTCATCGTATTAATATACTGTAATCATACAAATTACTTGTAGTCACAAACCTAGTTGGGGGGAATGGATGGGCAGTGTGAGTACCCAACCAAGGTTAGTCCTGGAATTGCCAGTACGGGTGTTGCCTGGGGCAGGAGTCACCCCTCCTTCCTCGCCCCAAGTGATGTGTGGCACCCAGAAGTGGTTCAGCAGTGAAGTGATAACCTCATTGTGTCACCACTTAAGTTCGTCCAGGAGCTGCCATTTTGAGTCCATTTGGGTGGGAGGGCCCATCCGCTGCCAAACACAGCACGGGCCTCCACTCAGTGGGGTCTCTAGTGGCATCACCTATCAATCCCCAGGGCACTGCCCCCCCCCGGCCCCTGCCAGCTACAGTACTGGTTCTTGGGGCTCTTCAGTCTAGAAAAAAGGCGCCTGAGGGGGGACATGATTGAGACATACAAAAATATGCATGGAAGGGATAGAGTCCATAAAGGGATGTTCTTTTCCCTCTCTCAAAACACCAGAACCAGGAGGCATCCGCTAAAACTGAGGGTTGGGAGAGTTAAAACATATAAAAGGAAGTACTTTTTTACCCAGCGGTGTAAAAAAGCAGCAGGAGGTGGTGATGGCATCTGGTCTTGATGCCTTTAAGAGGGGATTGGACAGATTTCTGGAGGAAAGGTCCATCGTGGGCTATAGGGAATGATGGATTGTGCAACCTCCTTACAAAGGTGGAGGGCTACTGGTACTGGGTGCAAGGGAGTGGCAACGGGATGCAAGCATCTTGTTGTCTCATGCCTCCCTGGGGCACCTGGTGGGCCACTGTGAGATACAGGAAGCTGGACTAGATGGGCCTTTGGCCTGATCCAGCAGGGCTCTTCTTATGTTCTTATGTGAGTCCTGGATTCGTCCCATTCTACAGTTAGTTGGTAGAAAAGTCATTAGCTCTCTGCCTTTGACAGTGAGCTATTTTATGACATTTTTGTCACAGAGACATTTTGAGCACAGTTTTAACCTGGAGTTAGGCCGGCACAGTTAGGCCCGCAAAGTTTGGCCGGCACAAGAGCCACTGTAAAGCTCGTTTGGACCACTCTCAGAATCAGGGAGGATGGTGCATGTCTGTCTGCTGGCCTCTCTGACTCTGAGAGTGGTCCAAACATAACTTTACAGTGGCCCTTGTGCCGGCCAAACTTTGCTGACCTAACTGTGCCGGCCTAACTCCAGGTTAGGATTGTGCTCTTTGTGTCTATTTGATGACACTTTTAGCCCACCCTTTCTCGAAGGAGCAGAGATAGGATTAATAGCTGGAAAATATGTACTGAAGGCATTTCTTAATGTGTATGTGAGAGAGAGCGAGAGCACAAGATTTGATATTACTCCATGGTTAAGTAGTGATTGCACTGAAAGACAGAACTAGTATATTACTTACCTCAAAGTCTTGATATTGTTCTTCTGTCAGGGATTTCTTAGCTACCACAAGGACCCTCAGCCCTTCCCTTGCCATATTACCACACTGCAAAAGACAACATTATTTCAAATATAGTCAACCGTATCTGAAAAAGCAACACTGAAGCAAGAGATTTATAACTGGGGATGTTTTTTTTTTGTTTTTTTGTTTTTAAACGATCTATTGCAAATTATCTCTTTAGTTCTGTTTGATAGGACAGGAAGGAAGTGGTGCTGGTCAAGATTTAGTTTGCTCTTTCAGTAAAATGATTTTGCCATAATGTTGCTATTACACTCCTGCACACAGAATTTGTCCAGCAGAAGAGGCAGATGTTCATAGCAGCAGCTCCCTTTTCACCTCCAGTAGCAAGGAGAACTAGGTTTTATGTGACATAAAGGCCATGTTCACGTTATGTTCCCCATGTGCTAGTCTGTAAGAAAGGCTTCCTCCCACGATGGTGTGGTTGAGAAACTCCCACAAAAATTCAAGTTTGGGGGACAACACACAAGTTTGAAGATTCCAAACATGACAGTCCCTGCATGGCGTTCCCACTAGTCTTTTGGGTCTAAAACAGACAAAAAAACTCCAACGTGCATGGAAGCAAGATGCTTTCATTGCTAATCCAAAAATCGGAAATTCAAAATGCTCCAAAATGGCTGGCTGAGATAGTGACATCTTTGCATTCTGATGGTTCAATGTACACCAGCATTGTTTCATGCACCAAATTAAAAATATTGTACAAAATTATCTTCAGGCTGTGTGTATAATGTGCATATGAAACATACATTAATTTTGGTGTTTAGATTTGGGTCCCATCTTCCAGAAATCTCGATGCAAATATTCCAAAATGCAAAACATTTCTGGCCCCAAGCATTTCAGATAAATCTAGGGATACTCAGCCCTTTCTAATCCCAGTATCATAAGAAAAGTGCACTCTCTCAATACCATTTGTGCAGCATAGGTAGAGCTTAGTCGCTAACAGAGTGAGATACAGATCAGGAATTTCCCAGTTCAGACCTTGCCTCTGAGATGATCTTATGAGGTGGTCTTATGCAAACTGTTCTCTCTCAGCCTCAATCCCCTATTGGTAGGGGTGGCTTTTCTTAAATCAGCTTTTTGGCAGTCAAACACCACCTTTTGGTGGTTAAAATATCTGAATCAAAACACAAAACATCGTATTTTGGTGTTTAAGATATTTTCCAGAAATTAAAATAGACGACTTTTCCAATTAGAAATAATAGTGTGGCTGCATCTACTGACATTGTATCACCTGTTTCCAGTGATAGGATCTGCAAATTGAGAAGGGGAACGCTGGGCGGGACTTACGCAGGACTTCCACGTGATTGGCTGCCCATCCGCAGCGTTCTGCGGCTGCCCTGGCCTCGGGGGGGCTGCCCCCGGTTGGCACGCCCCACCGCTGCTCACCCAGTCCCAGCGCACCCCCCACCCGTCCTCCGCGGCGAGCAGGAGCCCCCTCGAGGCCAGGGCAGCCGCGGAACACTGCAGACGGGCTGCCAATCATGTGTAAGTCCTGCCTAAGTCCCACCCAGTGTTCCCCTTCTCAATTTGCAGATCCCATCGCTGCCTGTTTCACCTACCTAGTACACTTTTAAAGCATTTTAAATTAATAAAAATGAGGACTTGGAATAAGAATGTAGACTAAAAACACATAACTCGGCAATTTGCTATTTTAATCAAGAAATTTTGGACAAAATATCACTGAAAAAACATACCCCTACCTATTGGCTATATAGGGACACTTACCTTATAGGCTTCTGGTGAGGATTACATTACAATGAAGCCCATCAAATGATCAAAAGTGCTATGCAAATTCTAAATATCATCATTATCATCACATGTCTCTAGAAAGCTTTGAGCAGCTTATGAGTGCTCCCAGGTTTTGTCATTAGGACACTGAGGAGGGTCATGCCTGCACAGCTTCAATAAGGTGTTCTCAGGCCACCTCCAAGACTGGGACCACTTGATAGTCAGCCCCTTATTGCACCAATAAGAAGGTCACGCTTCAGGTGCGGACAAGTGGTTCCTACCTCTTCCTCCAGCCAGTCATTGTACTGAACGATTCCGGCCATCACCACGTCAGCTCCCTTCATGTAGAATGTTATTTCCCCAGTTGACTCATCCTGAGAGAGACAGAAAAACAACAACAACCCAAAGTCAGAAACGTTTCATTGCTGTTTCAGCATGGCTTTCTAGAACTATTTGTGCCACCTCCAGGGCCGGCTTTAGCAGTGGTGGGGCCCAATGTGAGGCATTCCTGTGGGGTCCCCAACCCTCCCTGCAGGGGCCCCCACTCACCAAGAAGAGCGCTGTTCATGCCACGTGCAAAGCATGGCATGTGGAAGTAGTTGGTGGTGATATCATAGCATCACCGCCAACTGCTTCCAGGTGGCCCATTTTGGGCTGTTCAGAGGCAGAGGCAGGTGGGAGAGACCAAGGTAAAGCTGCTCTGCTCACCCCACTGATTTACAGCCCATGGAGATCCCAGCTGCAGCCATAGGCAATATGGCTGCTAGTGTGGGGCCCACTGAAGTGCAGGCCCCAATGTGACGACATTGGTCACAGTGGCTTAAAGCCGGCCCTGGCCACCTCTATAGCCTGCGGCATCCTGGTTTGGATTGAAAGGTGCCCCACTCCTAGCAGAAAGCTTTGTCGGTTAGTAGAAGGGCTGGTTCTGACTTAGCGGAAGAGTGTTCCATGGGAAAGGTGATCCAGAGAAACTTCTCCATCTGCACATGTTGTTTCCAAAGCTTTTCTTTGGCCCATTACAGTTTATATGCCACAGGTTGCATTTTATACTGTAAAAAAAAAACCCACCATAATACAGGTGTTCCTGCGGTATCCACTGATTCAGTTATCCATGGATACCATGGATACTGGGATGCCTATTAAAAAGAACATTAAACAAAGATCTTTTTTTACCTTGTTGCAACAAAACCATTAATAAGAACATAAGAACACCCCTACTGGATCAGGCCAAAGGCCCATTTAGTCCAACTTCCTGTATCTCACAGTGGCCCACCAGATGCCTCAGGGAGCATAAGAGACAACAAAATGCTTGCATCCTGCTGCCACTACCTTGCACCTGGCATTCCGAACTAGCCTACTCAACGGAAGGAGGTTGCACAACCCATCATGGCCTATATAGCCCACGATTAACTTTTCCTCCAGAAGTCTGTCCAAAGCCCTTTGAAAGGCACCTAGGCCAGATGCTATCACCACCTCCTGTGGCAAGGAGTTCTACAGCTTACTTATCTGCTGGGTAAAACAAGTATTTCCTTTTATCCATTCTAACTCTTCCAACACTCAGTTTTAGTGGATGTCCCCTGGTTCTGGTGTTGTGAGAGAGGGAAAAGAACATCCCTGTATCCACTCTATCCATCCCATGCATAATTTTGTACGTCTCAATCATGTCCCCCCCCTCAGGAGCCTTCTTTCTAGACTGATGAGCCCCAAACCAAGTCTTTCTTTGATGTTCTCCTATCTTTAAAAAGGTGTCCCCAGTATCCACGGTTTCAGGTATCCATGGGATGATCTGGAACCAAATCCCAGTGGATACCTGGGCATGCCTGTACATTGGGGTTCCACAGTGTGAGAAGTCTTCTACAAGGGCTTGAGGAGGAGTTCATGGAACAGCAGTAAGTCATTTCCTCCTTCTGGTCACTGTTATTTGGATCAAAATCTCTGCTATTTTGGATCAAAATGTTTCTACTTTGCACACAACATGGAGCTCAATGGCTTCAAGGCATCCATTAGTGATACCAGAGAAGATCTACTTGTCTCAAATACTATCCGTTTATATCAGATGAAATGGAAAACCTGTATCTGCAGTTCCAACTGCAGGTGCATTCTCAGATGAATGCTGGACCACAGAATCCCTGTCCATAGAAAACTAGCAAGTCAAAGAAAAGGGGTTTGGTGTAGCCTTCTCTGTGAAAGTCAATTTTTACTGATGGATTATTTTTCTCATATAAAGAACAGTTTGGTGATGTGAGCTCTCACCTGCAATTTGAAATGGCGTTGTTGAAAAACAGATTTGCCACCTAATCTCGGAGGTCTTTGTCAACAAAGTGCAACCATGGACAAAATCTCAAGCGTATGTCAGATACAGAATGCAATCCTAACTTGGAGTTAGGCCGGCACAGTTAGGTCAGCAAAGTTTGGCCAGCACCAGGGCCACCGTTTGAACCACTCTCGGTGTCAGGGAGGATGGTATATGTCTGACTCGGAGAGTAGTCCAAACATATTTTACAGTGGCCTAATTGTGCTGGCCTATCTCCAGGTTAGGACTGCGTTCTCACACTGTTTTGCATGGGAAAAATGTCTCATTCAAGCCATTCTCATGAATAGCAGAAAACATCACACTGACTCAACTTCCACGTAAACAAATACATATATATTGTTTAATGTTGCCCCTCCGGTACATGTTTACATTAAAAATGAATAATATTAAATCACAAGGGTGCAATCCTAACCTGGAGTTAGGCTGGCACAAGTCCCTTGTGCTGGCCTAGGATTGTCACAAATGCACCGTAAAGCACGTTTGCACCACTCTCGGAGTCAGGGAGGCCGGCACACAGATCTCCATCCTCCCTGATTCCAAGATTGGTCCAAACAAGCTTTACAATGCATTTGTGTTACTCCTATGCTGGCACAAGAGACTTGTGCCGGCCTAACTCCAGGTTAGGATTGCGTCCTAAATAAGAAATGTGTATTTGTATTTAGTAATCTGGAATCCAAATAATACAGATGGAGTAATCCCATTTCTGACTTTTTTCCCTAGTTACTTGGAATCTGAAGAAAAACTGATCTCACTACTTGTGGAAAGAAAAAAAAAAACCAGATCCTTGCAGATCCACAGTAAGTAAAACTGAACCTCCAACCCACCACCCCTAACCCACCAATGTGAATACAGGCAGAATTACATTAAAAACAATTCCAACAAATTCTGAAGAAAAAACATCTTCTCCCAGATGAATTTCACTAAAAATAAAACTCAAGCAGAGACAAGATTTCAAAAACATCTTGAAAAAGAGTAGTTTTCAAAACAGGAATTTTGAGTGCTCACTGGGCAAGAGGTACTTTTTCAAGTGGTGTTCCTCTTATATTAGCAGGGGGAGATGTATTGTCCCTCTTCATGCCAGGGCGGTGTCTTTTCTAGTGGCTGCTGCTGCTGGTGTTCTGCATTTTTTTAGATTGTGAGCAGTGATGTCATTCAGGGGGAACGGACCAGAACGGGCGTTCCGGATCCTAACGGGCTCCGTGGCTGGTTCCGGGTTCCCGACAAGTGCCAATCAAAAGTGAGTTCCTGTTCCTAAATCATTTGAATGACACCACTGATTGTGAGCCTTTTTGGGACAGGGAGCCATTCAACTTTATTATTATTATTTGCCTGTAAACCGTTTTGTGAACTTTGTGTTGAAAAGCGGTGCATAAATACTGTTTCATTTTAAGCCAGGTCTTGAGGGTCACCATGAAGATTAGCTACAGGGAGGAAAGGGAAGCAGCAGCAACACTTCCAAACATACATTTCTCTGCTTGTCCCCAAACAGAACTGCTTGGAGGACTCTAGCTGGAAATGTAGTCCTTCCTACTTAGCAAATCTACCGAAGGCCTCGCAAATCTGCTGACTGGGGCAGAGGTGTAACTAATGGTCACAGCTCCCAGGCAGTGATGTCACATCATCACTTCTGGGACATCACTTCTGGGTTGGCCTGGAGTAATAGTAGGCGCTAGTTGCTTTGCGATACAGGCTGACAACCCGTTCCTTCTCCTATGGGGGCTACCCCAAGGGAAGAGGGCGGCAGCTGCATTGCAAAGCGGCTGCCGTTAAGACTGTCTCTGCACCCCTTGGAATAACGCCCAAGGCAGGTGCCCTTCAGGCTCCGTCCTGTTTCCGCCTCTGGCTGGGGGAGGAGAAATAAGATCCGTTTCCAGCAAAGATCTTTCTTGGCCCCAACCCACACTGAAAACTAATCAGCATCTCCATTTGAGATCTGATGTGGATGCACCCAGTGGTGTCATCTAAATGATTTAATCACTTTTGATTGGCACGTGTCGGGACCCGCCCACTGGAAGTGACGTCATAAGCCAGAAGTGATGTCGTGGCAGGAAGTGACATGAAAAAAGCCCTTTTTGAGGCCTCAGATGATTTTAAACTGACCCAACAGTTGCAACAGTATTCCACAGCACCCCCAGAACATGTGAAGGAGGCCTGGCATCATGTTAAAACCCCAGAGCAACTCATTTTTCAGTGGCAAGGAAAGGAAAGGCTCCGCTCCCTGCCTGCCTGCCTGCCTGGCTCTGAGAACATGCAGGCAACTCAAACATGCAGGAAATTCAAACGTTGCAGAGGGCGGAGTCGACGAGTGGGCGGGCGAATGGGCGGGGCCAGCTGTAATCCTAGAAACCGGTACTCGCGTACCCCCGCGTACCCCCCTGCATGACATCACTGGATGCACCCCTTAAAGAATGCAGATGGCTCTCACTGCTCCCTTTAGACCACTTTGCTCTCTCTTTGGTCATGAATTCCATAAACCGTTTATATTTTTTTCTAGAAAGTGTTTTCCTCCTGCTGTCCTTTTACAGTCAACTTCTAGATGACTACAGGGTGCCAAGGCCAGAACATACTACAAAGCGCGGCATGTTTACGACCACTGAAACCAAAGGACTTACAAGCGCTTAACACAGTGCTGGATAGTTGCCCAAGTCCTCTGTATCCTTTGTACAACCGCTGGGTGGCAAAGGGTCGTGTGGCTGTGGGTTTCACCCTCTTTCTCTAAAGGGTCTGGTTGGAAGTCCATACTGACACACGGACCATTTCAAATTCAGGATGAGCAGCCGATGCCAGAAAAAAAAAACCCTAAATAAAAGATCTCTGGCAGCAGTTTAGATAGATGTTTGCGTATTAAATGATTTAAACTGTTAAGAAGCGTTTTAACAACTTTTCAGTAGGAAACGGAATAGAGACTCTACTTCCTGTGGTGTGCAGCTCGCTTTAAGATAGTTTAGATCTTTTGTCCAATATAAATATCATATCAACTATCTCCTTGCATTAGTCATTTCCTCTCACCAAGTTCAGTAGGAGGTTAGCACGTTCCCATGTTGTGGCACGATTACAACTATAAATCTGCAGAAAGATTTGCCAGTTGTATTGTTTCTCAACCACATCTTTTTCCACCATGGTCTGATTTTGGCAAGCGTTCAAAGATCTCCCCCCTCCCCCTTCCTATTCTGTATATCACAATAGCATTCTCTGAACTGCAAAGAAAACATATTCTAATCTGGTCGCACAGAAAGTGCAAGGGGGGAAACTTTTGTGGTTAGACAAACAACTACCTCCTCGCCAACAAGAGGTGGCAGTACTGGAACAGAATGTTTTTTCTGTGAAGGGAGCTCCTGAGTCAGAAAATTGAAGAGCGGTGTTTGTCAAACTGTGAGCCAGGACCCACAAGGTGGGTTGCGAGCTTATTTCAGGTGGGTCCCCATCCATTGCAATGTGTACAGGCATGTCCCAGTATCCACCGATTCGGTATCCATGGTTTCAGTTATCCACAGATACCATGGATACTGGGGACATCTATTAAAAAGATGGGGGACCATTAAACAAATCGTTTTTGAGCACCACTTTCTCCAGCAGCTGATGCCATTCATCAAGGCCAAAGGGCCCTGTTGCCATTACACACATAGGCCAGCGTTAGCACACAACATCCATCAAGCCATCAGACGTGTACATGAGTTAAATGAGACTGCACCTTATCCCAATGCTTCCCAAACTTACCTTCATCAAGATTCCTGGGCACCTAGTAGTAAGGGGCGATAACATATGATGCAATTGCATGATGGGGTCATCACCACTTACTTCCAAGCTTCGGAGGTTGGAAGCAACCCTACCAACAGTGATAAGGGGCTCAGAGCAGACAGGAGGGCCTTTTCAAGCGTGCAAAGACTGTGTGCAGCGGCTCTTCCCGCTGAGCTGTGCCTCCTGGCACTACCTGCAGGGTTGCAGTGCAGTCCTGCAGCCAGGCAGCAAGTGTCTCATTGCACCCCAGTGCATTGCAATGCACACTTTGGGAACCCCACCCTTATCCCATTGCACTGCTCAGAACAGCTATTCTTTGGCTGCTAACAGCAGAATGCACAGGACCACAGCATCATCTCTCCAGACTTGTCTGAAAAAATCCTTGACCTTCTGTGTGGTTGCAATGTGGAGCATTTGACCTTTTCAAAATGTTATTGACAAAAGTATAAAATCAGGTTATAAGCATAACGGCTTGTCTTTTTTAAAAATAAATGTAAAACCTCAGCAGATATATCAGATACAATAACAACCTTCATGACAACTTCTGGATTCCTGTTTCCCCCAGACAGATTGCTGTGCCTTTATTTATTATCACGTTCCGATGACGTTTCATACAACTTACCCGGACAATGATTCCCATCCGTTTGCTCTCGTAAGTGAATGGGAAGATCTGGAGAATGGTGTAGTTTAAAATATGACCACCAGGGGTCCTCAGCTGCACAGAAGACTGATCTCTGCCAACCAGAGTTAAGCCTACACTTTCCGTCCACTGTACCAGGGCCACCTAAATGCAAAAAAAGGTCACAGGTCAGATAGACCACTAACTCAGAGGTTCAAGGGTCATGCAAATGTAAGGGCGGGAAGGGAAGTGGCTGAAGCAAGGAACAAAGTCACTCCGTTGTTCAAGGAACTGCACCCTTTTCCAGCAGACTCTGCTACTGCTAAAAGTACATTCGTCACAGCAGCAGTTACAATTCATTGCTGACACCCTGACACAGAACCTGGAGGTGTTACTACGAGCGGTAATTCTGAGCATACCAGAAAAAAGCAGCATTGGAAATTGCAGTGCTAGCGGTTCTGAGATCCAAAGCATGCTTTGTGTCTGCAATCCAAAGCAGAAACAACTGTAACCTTCTCAAACGGAAATTCTTTCAAACAGCTCCTTATTCACTGCAAGAGAGCCTGAGATGATCAGAATACTGTGATCTGTGCACTGAGGCCAATCAAAAGCAGTGCGGAGGGCTGACTGGCTGCAGGATGTTGTGGGCTCCTGGGCAAAAGGAAATCAATGGGCTCCCATTTGTTCCCGGAACACAGGAATGAAGACAAAAATGCCCTTCGGAAAATATAAAGCATTTTCTTTTTTCTCCTCTTCCACATTTCACAGCTGAAACCCCTTTTCTTATGCTAAGGTTTGCTGCCTGAGCTGCTTCCCACTCTCCCCCTAACAGGGGTCCTTCAAGGGTGTACACAGGGCTGGCCTTAATCCAATGTGACCAATGTCGTCATGTTGGGCCCCGCACTTTGGGGGTCCCTGCAGCAGCACAGCAAGCAGATTGCCTGCAGCAGCAGCTGGGACCTTATGGGCTGTAGGCCAGTGGGGTGAGCAGAGCAGCTTTACCAAGGCCCCTCCCACCCAGCCCTGCCTCCTAACAGCCCCAAATGGGCCTCCTGGAAGCAGCTGGCAGTGGCGTCATCCTGTCACCACCAACTATTTCCAGGTGCCACATGTGGCACCACAAGCGATTTTTGTGGTGAGGGGGGACCCCACAAGGAGGGTGAGGCCCCCGCAAGAATGCCCCACATTGGGCCCCACTGCTCCTAGAGCCAGCCCTGGGTGTACGTTTGAGGTAAGATCTAACCCAGCGGCGTCATGCTGCTGGAACGCTGGGCGGGAAGAACGGGTGAGCGGCAGCCCGCCCGTTGCATACCGCTCCGCTTCACCGTCTT
Organism: Lerista edwardsae; assembly: GCA_029204185.1. Taxonomy (NCBI): domain Eukaryota; kingdom Metazoa; phylum Chordata; class Lepidosauria; order Squamata; family Scincidae; genus Lerista; species Lerista edwardsae. Next base: position 5,399,164 of record JAJKFI010000013.1, read on the forward strand.
CCCCGCCCCCATGGGGCGGGGAAGACAGCAAAATGGAGCGGTATGCAACGGGCAGGCTGCCACTCACCCGTTCCTCCCGCCCAGCGTTCCAGCAGCATGACGCCGCTGATCTAACCGCTACTACCTCCAATTCACAGATACCTTCTATGACTCTGGGGGGAAGGGGTCTGAAACTGCAAAGCTAGCAAGTGAACCATTTCCACTCAGAGAAAGATCTTGGGCTTGTGTTGCCTCAGAGTGCAGCAGCTGTGAAGAAAGGCAAGTGCCGTCCTTATTAGGAAAGGGACTGAAAATGAAACGGACAGCCAATCCTGAGCTGCCCGGCTCCTGCCGGAGCAGTAGTAGCAGACTGCATCCCATGGGACCTGCGGCTGCCACCGTGAAGAGGGGGATGTTTGTCCCCTTCCCCCAGGGAAAGGCCCAGCCCCTGCAATGGGAATCTCCACCAGCCACTTGGCCAGTGGAGACTCGAGCAGGCCTGCGCCGGGCTGCCCGGCCCGAAGCAGGGCACAGGATCAAGCGATGGAAGCCACGCTGGGTCCCACTCCCACGGACCCTCTCCTCCCTCCCCGTCCCTGCCTCTCCCCCTGCCCCAACTCCATTTACCAAGTGCAGGCGCTGCTGGAGCGACAGGGCCCTTCCCTGCAGCACTGAGGCCAGGTGCTGTCTAGCGCCAACCTAGTGCCAACAGTCGCTCCTCCCACAGTGTCCGTGGATGTGCTTTATGGCACGTTTGTGACACTTTCAGCCAGCGGTACGCATGATGGGCTCAAGCCTTTGGACTGAGCCATGAAACACATTTATACTACAGTATACAGCTCTAATAGAAAATTTCTTCCAGAATTAAGACTGCACTAGCTGTTCTTAGTATTTTCTGGAGCCAAATTTGCTGTTGTACACATATATATTACTCTCTCTCTCTCTCTCTCTCTCTCTCTCTCTCTCTCTCCTCCAACCCAGAGCGCTATTCTTCTCACAGTTCCCGGGGGACAGGGAATGATTGCTAAACAAATTTAAGCCTGTAACTTAAGCATGTCAATAAACTTGGGTGAAAGGCGCTTATTCCCATTTCAGTTGTAAGTATATCCAAGGAGAAACTGATTCCTCACTCCCTCCGATTTAAAAACACAACATTCAGTTTACCAATCCAATGTGACAGTATGTCAGGCACACATACTTCCTCCATTGGATCCTATGAATTACTTGGAGGCATATTTGGAATGATAACAAGCCAAAGCCTCGTTATCTGAGTATCTCTTTCCAAACCTTCCCCCCCCCAATACATGGTTGCCCCATTGTCTCCAAATCCCCCCTCCAGACAAGAAGCTGATCTCAATCTTCTACTGTTAAGGCTTAATAAGTAACACTGGCCACAAATGCTCTTCTAAGGCCTTTGACCTCTGTTCTTTCCTTGACCCTCCACTGATGTCATTTTTCAGTTTTAGATTAAACAAATACAGTGAAACAGAATACTTTCCATGTATTTGCCCTCACATGCAGAAGCTGTATCAATTCCACAAAACCGCTTCACGGTTTTTTTTCAGAACGTAAAACCCAAAAGTGTAAAACTTGTCCCTTTTTCAGATAGGTAGGAGTGGGTTTTTTTGGTGATCAGCGCAGAAGGCTAAATAATGATAATTTCTATTCAAAATAGTACATAAAATGAAATTTAGATCAAATCGTGAAAACCCCCCGCTTTTGCTTATTTTTGACACAGTTTGACACAAATTTAGATCGCTTTCACAAAAATAACACTACTTTGGTTTATTTTTGACACTGTTTTGAGGAATCCACAAATGGTTTTCAGTAAGGGATCAGGATGAGGAGGGGCAGAAATAGGAGGAAGCTTGCTTAACCTTGCATGAACACGCATGTTCATAGTTCACAGTGCATGCTGGAGCGACTTTAATGGATTGGGGAAGTAGTAAGTAGCGGTTTCCTGATGCTCCAAGCAGCAACCAGAGTGCAGCTTGGGAATTTTTGAGCAGGTTATGTGTGTGTGCCACTGGGGCTGGGGTGTGTGTGCCAGTAGTTGCTTGCCTTTGTACGGCCATTCACCCTTATTTATTATTGCACGGTTTGTACAATTTGCAATAAAAAATTGGATTAAAACACATAACACCACAATTTGCTATTTTAATTATTTTTGGAAAAGTATCATCAATTTTTGGAAAAACAATATCACCAAAAAAACCCCACTCCTACAGATAGGCAACAAAAGTAAATGTGATGCTCAAGATGATTTGTGAATGTATCTTATCTCCCAATGTCCCCAACCATTTGGGACTGAAAGCAGTGGACAGTTCCATGGGAGAAACTGATTTGGGCTACAGTGCTGGGGAAATTTAGTTCTTCCTCCTTGCACTGTTGCTTCAATAGAATGCCCCCCCCCAGTTTGTGATGTGTTTTGAACACTCCAAGAGTACTACATGAATTGTTAGATAGGGATGTCACATCCCTATTCCTAAGAGCGAGCTTAAAGAGTGAGATAAATGGAGTGTTGGGAGGGTTAGAAGAAAATACTTTTTCACCCAGCGGGTAATTTGTGGAACTCCTTGCCCTAGGAGGTGGTGATGGTGTCTGGCCTGGATGCCTTTAAAGGGGGATTGGATGGACTTCTAGAAGAAAAGACCATCACAGGTTACAAGCCATGATGGGTATGTGCAACCTCCTGGTTGTAGAAGGAGGCTACTTCAGAATGCCAGGTGCAAGGGAGTGGGAACGAGATGCAAATATATTGTTGTATTGTGTGCTCTGTAGGGTATCTGGTGGGCCACTAGACTAGATAGGTCTTTGGCCTGATCCAGCAGGACTCTTATGTTCGATACTGCATTTTGATCCTTTGATCTGAGGGTGGAAATAGAGGTAGTTTGGCTCTGGGGGAGATGTAGAAAAACATTTTTTTTTTTTTGAGGATTTCACTGGCAGAAAGCAGTCTTGGGAATGTTTCTCTTTTTGGATACGACTACTGCTGCAAACCAACATTGCCCATACCTAGGAACTCACTACCCACTCAACCTATATACGGAGGTGTGTTTTTTTCAGTGATAAAACAAAAACACATAACGCTGCATTCTGTACTTCCCATATTTGTAAAAAATAACAACCCAAAAATCTGCAAAAACAGAAAAAATAAAACGTTTGAGAACACCCCTTCCTATATATTTTCAGGACATGGATTCATTTTGGAATGCCTGAAAGTGGACATGAATTGTAGTCCCATTTCAGTGCCCACTCAGTCCACTTTTCATTCATTATGGAAAAAAAGGACGATGATGCTCCAGTGAGCTAAATGGCAAATGGGTCTCTTGGAACCCACTCTTTTTCATGACATAGAGGGAACCTATCCGAACACTATAAGCAGAGAACTGGGTTTGTTGAAATACTGCTGTAAAGTGTGAGAAATATCAGAGCTCCCTCTGGTGGTTGTAACACCCATCCCCAACAATGCCCTAGGTCAGTAGTTCCCAAACGGTGGGTCAGGACCCACCACTGGGTCGTGAGTCAATTTCAGGTGGGTCGTGAAGTACCTAGGGCAGCCATATTGAAACTATGGGAAGATGGGATGCTGGAAAGGGGTAGGGGTGTGTGATTGTTTTGCTTGCATCAAGGTTGTTAAGAGGCTTTTTTCTTCCTGATTCACTTTGCTATCGGAAAATGGCTGAGAAATAACTCAACTTATTGCTGCATTCTCAGGAAAGCAGCAGGCTCTGGCATCACAATGACGGCACGCCCGGTCATGACATCACTTCTGGTGGGTCCCGGAAAATGGTCATTCTAAAAAGTGGGTCCCAATGCTCAAAGGTTTGAGAACCACTGCCCTAGGTACAATGAGACCAGGATGGATACAAAGAGGTAAGCCTCTAAGAAGAGCGCAGGTGCTCATTTTACATTTACGAGGCAATAGCCTCAACCCTTGATATGAAAATGCACAGGGAATGAACATGGAAAGGATCTTTCCGAAACGAACATGATCTTAATGACCGGACAACAAACCAACCAAAAGGGTCTTAAATGATGAGCACAAATGGAATGATAAACTAAATATTTTTCAATGCAGACTCCTCATATACAGTAGTTGTAAACAAACTGTTCCAAAAACACTACAAGTCTCCACTACACACTCCCAACAACTGATCGGAACACCTGGCGAGAGAAGCTACAGCTGCAAACACACACCATGTTATTGCTGCATTCTAGGGCAGTTTTGTCTATTGTTTCAGCAACTCCCCAGCTTATCTACTTGAATGTTTACTCTTCAGCCTATTTAAGTGGCATCAAACTATTGCTCAGCAGTAGCCATTTTGCAGCAACACCACTTCAGACAGGGACAATACAGATCCTGGTTTGCTGTTCAGCTGCCACGTCAAGTGAGTTGCACGGCCCTGGAGAACAGAGTTAGTAGTGAGCAACCCATTGGATCACTACATTCTTTCACATCTTGGAGAGCAGTGAAGCCTTGTCAGGGTTAAAGGCCAGTTTGCCAAGAATCCTCCTGGGCTGTTATCTCCAATCAGATTCTACCTATTACATTTCCCTTTTCTGTTACTGTATGAGGCCTCAGCCTGACAGGGTATTGCAGAGCCCCAAAGGCTGTAACTGATCTCTCCGTAAAAGATGCTTTCAGGAGTCCCTGCCCAGGAATGCGCACAGGAAACAAATTTAGGAAATCCTGCTTTGTGTTTCAGGAAACGAATCCCATGCCAACTGGTAGAAATTACCCTCGCAGCTCAAAAGAGGGGAAAAAAAAGGCCCTCCTAGGCTTTGTTCTGATTTTGACATAAACCGACCTTTCTGCTTTAATAATTTTATTACTATAGAATTTCAAAGGTGGACTTTTGATGCCTATTAAAGAGACTGAAGCGGCAATTCCCTCTAGGGAATTCATGTAAACAGCATCTCTCTTGTTGGAGAGTTTCAGTGGATTCTGCTCCTATTTAGCAGTCATCTGCTGGGGGGCAGGGCAGGTGCTGAGACAGCACAAAGATGTTAAGAATATGTTCACAAGGATGCACAAGGATATATTCATTCTGTTAAGACTAAGCATAGCCTTTCCCAGCTGACTCTCCAAATCAGTCAGAAATTTAGTAGCCAGGGTTCAGCTCCTACATGGGAAAGGAAATTTAGTACATTCTGTTTAACTTGACGGTCTAAAGCAAGGGTCTCCCAACTTTTTGGCAAAAGGGCTGCATTGTATATAAGGGCATTTAAATGGTGACCCCAGTATCGTGGGGGGATGCTCTGGAACAGAACCCCACTAGATACCGAGGTTGCATTGTATTTATTCCACCATAGCAGGTTGCTGTGGGCGGGCCCCACTGCCTGCCAAGGGCTGGATAAAAATCTTCCATAAGGCTGATTTGGCCCTTGGGCTGGTGTTTGGAGATCCCTGGTCTAAAGAGAGCTTGGGTGACCTAAAAGGCTCTTCATACAGGTTTAGCATCCCTTATCTGGACTGCTTGGGACAGGAAGGTGTCAGAATTTTGGATTTGTCTGGATTTTGGAAGAATTGCACAAATACAATGAGAAATGCTTCTTCTTACTTTTTTCACTGTGACCCATATGGGTGTCTGCTGGCCTCTTTGACATTTTTCAACAATAGCACGTACCACAGAGCAGAGAACAGAACTTATTGTCTGTATGTGAGAATGAGTTACTTTCTAGAGGTTATAGGTTCTATAACCTATAGAGGTTCTAGAGGTATAGGTTACTTTCTAGAGCTCACACTACAGAAAGTTTTTTTAAGTCTTGGACAAAGATGCCTGGATTTCGGATGTGCAGATAAGGGATCATCTATCTGTATGAATACCATTTACGCTAATAATGTTCATATACACAAACTTCCCAATACTGATGCTGGAATAGTTGTTCACATAGCCTGAAAGTAATTTATCATTTATGAGTAGCACCTGGGAGAAAAAAAACCCATCAACACAAAGCCTAACCATTTTTTTTTCATTTTTACCTCATCAGGACTAGCAGCTTGGTACACCCTGCAAGAGTCTTCATAGTGCCTCTCGGCTTCAGCCTGATCTGTCACACCATTGGATTCGTAGACGGGAGTCACGTTGTGGCACAGGGCAATGGCTTTCACTGCCTCGTGGACGCGGCTGCTCAGGGTTTTCCGAACTTTGGTAGCCAGGGTAGGGCCTTTGGAAACAGGCAGCTCTTGGGATTGCTAAGAAAGAAAGAAAGAAAGAAAACAAATTCTAGCTATGTTAATCGGGAGGAAGGGACCTTGCTTCCATTAATACACACCATTCTCTGTAAACATCTCCACAATTTTTCACCAGTCGGGAAACTCAGCTGGGTGCGACTTCCAAAAGGCTTGGTGTGGTACCCAGGTAAGTAATTTTGACACAGTGCTGGCTCCTCCATGGATTTCTGCAGCATTTTGTATCCACTGGGGGTCCTAAAATGGACCCCCCTGCAAATACTGAGGGCCCACAGTAATTTTATTAGTACAGGGGACCATTAAATATTTGTTTTACAACTAAAAACTGATTTTTAGTGAGTCTAAAATATAAGAAGAAATGAGATTTATAGGTTACCAATAGACCGTAACAGTAAAGGGGCTTACACCAACAGGAAGAACATACTAAATAAATCCTACTGCAATCAGTGGTATTAATATTAATATTAATATTAATAGGATTTATACCCTGCCTTTCTGCCCCATATTAGGGCATCCAAGGTGGCTAGCGCACCCAAGTAGGCACCTATTATGGAATTGCTGCCAAGACTACCTCTGATTGTCCATCTATTTAAAACATTTTGACCCTGCCTTTCCCCTACTACTGCGGGCGCGAAAGGAGGCTTGTACAAAAAAACCTAAGAACTAGCAACATAAAAAGAATAAGACAGCAAAAAAAGCCAGAGGCAGCAGCACAGAAACTCATAAATGCATTAGCAATACATGAAACTAAAATATAGGATCATAAAAACCATGTAGCAGCACAGAAAAATAAAAGCAGAAATAAATGATAATTAAACAATAAACGACAGTCATCAAAGAAGGAAATAAAACCAGACATAAAACATTAACCAAGAAAAAAAAAATTCTAACACAATATGAAAATCTCCACCTTGGACCAGCAATATGTCAACTGGAACAGAATTGCTTTTAGTCCCTACTGGAATGTTTCAAGGGAGGCGGCAGTTTGTAACTTGTAAGGGAGGGAGTTCTGATGCCACAGCTGAGACGGCCCTATCTTCACTTCTAGCTATTCCTAGACGCTGTCTTCAATTTCAAAAAGCTCTTTTAGGAAGGGCAGAACTTAGGGCCATCCAGAATTAACATGTGAAAATGCTACAGGTGTGATTTTTCAGTCTTATTTTTTTCACAGAGTTCGGTTTTTGACAAAAATGAGAAGTACAGAAAGCGGTGTTTTGATTCCAAGGGCGCATGTTTATAAATTATAATTAAAAATTATAACCATTTCAAAAGTGTACTAGGTGGTTGATATAGGTGGTATAATGTCAGCGGATGCAGCCACAATTATTACCCATGCACCACAACTCCAGTCCAACCCCCCCCCCACTTACAGAGAATAGTATGTAAAGGTATTAGAAAATGATTTTATTTTTTAGCAGATTTCAGGGTTTTTTAAAAATAAAGATGTGCCAAAAGTAGTGGTGTGTTTTTACTTCGCTATCATTAAAAAAAAAAAATCTTACCTCTAGCAATTGCCTTTTATCATATCAGACCATTGCTCCATCTAACTCAATATTGTCTATCCAGAAAGCAGCTCTTTAGGATTTTGGGTGGGAATCTTTTTCCAGCCCTACCTGGAGATGTCAGGAATTGAACCTGAGACCTTTTGCATGCAAAGCTTGTACTCGGTCACTTAGCTATGGTCCCCATTCCTCAATAATGATAATTTAAATCAATGTGCTTCATTTTGGATGACTCATTCTATAACGATTAGGTGAAGTTTCTCTGGGTTTTGACAGAGAAATGGTCTTCAATGGAAGCTACATTTTAAAATAAAACTTAGAAATGCTAGTCCAGTTTTACTGCTTATATTCAACCTGACAGCCTTGTGAGGTAGGAAACTCAGCTCTATTTAAAGATGGAGTACAGAGGATAAGAATCAGGTATGTGATCAAGGCTACTGAGTAAGTTGATGGTCAAACTGGGATATCAATCTATATCTCCGACATTCAAATTCAGCAATCACTTCTTTATAGTACTGGCTTTTTTCTGGATTTTCTGCAAGTTGCAGGACCTATTATGAAACGTTTATTTTACTAAATGTGAAATAAAATAAACCATAAAATAAACCTCTTCATAACAGATACGGTACAGAGGTTTTCATAGCCAGTTCGGAAAAGTTTTGTGTGTGTTTTTTTAAATAGATTGACTATCAATTTTGTATCTGCACACAGCTTTAAAAATGCTACAGTGTGACTATCAGTGAAGTCACTTAACTCAGCAAGAGGCAGATATTTTGGATCGAACAGGACAATTCTCATAAACACATGATCACTGAAAAGAAAAACTGTTTATAAGCCAACATGGAGGTAGAAAGCTGATCGCTTAATTTTTAATACTATTTTTAGAGCCCACCATCAGACATTCCAGGTAATTTTACAATTACTAAATTATGCCAGTCGCAGAGGGAACATACAGTCATCTAGTTTCCTGCTCTGTTAACCTCTTGTGTCAAGAGGACAAAAGTTTCACTTCCAGGTCAAAGGGCATAGCATGGTAACAATAATTAGAGCAATGAATCAGAACTACAGTTTAAATGAATCAGGTCCTGCAAATGCTTCCAATTACTAAAGAATCTAACCTTTTAATTATATTTAAACTTATAAGCACAGGGAAGCTGTTTTCCTGTTCTTAAATTTAAAAAAGTATATTAGCAAAACTTGGGTTTTGATATATGCTTACCCTGCCTTGGCTGAAGACAGCTTCACTCGCTGAGGCAAAAACACGGAGAGAATAACATGTGAATCTGCTTTCCATATGCTACTGCGCAATGTGTGAATGTAGCTTTCTTTATGGCACAATACATGCACTTTCTTACCCCAGACTTTCCCTATCACACGTTATCCTGAAGTGTAGATAATGTGCACACATGAAACTGGAATCAGTTGTTTTGTTACAACAAGGCGAAAAAAAAGAGATTTGTTTAATGTTCCCCTATCTTTTTAATAAGCGTTCCAGTATCCGCGACATCAGTGGATACTGGGGCATGCCTGTATTACAAATACTCGTCTATCTTCTTGGAAAGCGATGGGAGGGATATGGCATAGGAGCCTGGTTGAAACTAAGCAGGTTTGGTCCTAGTCGGTGCCTAAGTGATACCTGGGAGCCCTTGGGATATTGCCTTAAGTTCCATCATGCAAAAAAGCCGGGATTAAAATGCAATAAATAAAAACATAAGAAGAGTGGATCAGCCCAAAGGACCATCTACACCAGCTTCTTTAATCTCACAGTGGGCGGGTTTTAGCCGCAGAACACCGTGTCAGTTCATTTAAGCCAGAAGCCCACTGCCAATGCCACGAGAGAGGATCAACAGCAGGCACAGGAAACGTCTGGAAGAGGTATTCATGGGTAGCGACCAAGTCTGTGTGGTTACTATGAAACCAGTTAAAGGAAACTTATGGCATAGGACTTCCACCTGGTAAGAGTGTTTCCCCCCACTAATTCCATTTCCCCAGTGCCCATGAGTGATGGAACTTCCCCCGTGGGATGACCCTGACTCCCTGGGGGGGGGCATGACCCTGCCCCTCTTATCTGGCAATGTGGCAGCCCCTGCTCTTCTCATTCCCTGGCTTGGAAAAGTAAGAGGGGAGGCATAGCCAAAGAGGAAGTGTGTTGCTGTACCCACTCACCACTCTTCCACAGTTCCATTTCTGCCCCTGCCCCTCTTCCTTTGAAGGAGGATCTTTGATGCATTGAACCCTGAGATGGAGCACTACCACACATGCTGGCCATGTCCCCGACTCAGCACCCATTCAGCATTAGCCGGAAAGAGGCTGTAAGGCACAGGACCCCTTTCTTACTGCTGCTGAATATATAGCCACCAGGGATATGGCCAGCAGGCACCACAGTTCAGGAGTATGGTGAATGCATGTGGTCCCTGGTGGTAGTCCCACATTCACAGAGCAAAAGGAGGGAACACCCCTACCTAGGGTTCTGGAAGGGGGCTTCATGGCTTTATTTGGAATTTAATCATTATTACTTTTGAGATTAAATGGGAAAAATTGAGCATTAGAAAGCATAAAAAATGCTTTGCACCTTATAATTAGAGATGGGAGAAAACAGTGATAATGAAATAAAAACACATTACATAGCTTTCTGCATTTCTCATTTTTGTTAAAAAAACAAAATCTGAGGAACAATCCTGTTTTATTTGGTTTTTATTTATTATTCAATGGGGGAGGGGGCTTGGGTAGTGACTGTGGCTTCCTCTGCTAATCCTATACCATTTATATCGTTGTTCAGTTGCTAAGTCGTGTCCAACTCTTCTCGACCCCATGGACCACAGCACACCAGGCCTCTCTGTCTTCTACAAGCTTCCGGAGTTCACCCAACTTCATGTTCCCATCTATATCATGGAATTGGAAAGGACCTACAAGGTGATCTAGTCCAACCCCCTGCCTGTAGGAGGAAATCCTCCTAGAGCATCTCTAGCAGGTGCCTGTCAAGCCTCTGCTTGAAGGTCTCCAGTGAGGGAGAATTTATCACCTCCCTTGGGAATCTGTTCCACTATCAAACTGCCCTTATCATCAATAAATTCTTCCTGCTATCCAACTGGAATCGCCTTCATAAGTAGGAATCACCTACTTAGTACACTTTTAAAGTGATTTCTGCACTTCCACTTTTGGAAAACACTGAAATTCATGAAAAAGATAAAACCATTTTCTCCCACCTCTTCTTATAACAGATGGTAATGTCACCAACAGGTCAAACCAATGGGTTTGCGCCTTGGGGTTGTGCATGGGGCTTGCCCTATCCTGTGGAAACTCTTTAATTCTTTGAACAGGTGACTGCTATCATGCCATTAATTGCTTGGGGAACATTGTTTACTTTCAGGTACAGTTTACCATGAAACAAAGGATGCTATTTCATAGTTCTTAGGATCCTAACCCTAAGGTAAAGGTAAAGGTTTCCCTGCGACTGAATGGTCTAATCATGACCAACTGCAGGGGGCGGTGCTCATCTCCGTTTCTAAGCCAGAGCCCGCGTTTGTCTGAGGACAAGCTTCCGTGGTCATGTGGCCAGCATGGCTATACACTGAGGCACACGGAATGCCATTTACCTTCCCACCGAAGTGGTCCCTATTTATCTACTCGCATTTTTACGTGCTTTCGAACTGCCAGGTTGGCAGAAGCTGGGACAAGTAACGGGAGCTCACTCCGTTGAGTGGTCTTGAACTGCCAACCTTCTGGTCAGCAAGCTCAACAGCTCAGTGGTTTAACCTGCAGCTTCATCACGTCCCGTTCTCCCAAACATATATTCTATCATAAAAAGCTTTCAAATAAGGTTGCTGTGCTCACCTGAGTATATATACTGAAGATATGACTCTGAACTTCATCCATGGAGTCTAGTCCATAAGCGACTGTTCCGAGATGAAGGCGTTTGAAAACCATCTCATTCTGCGTGAGGGTCCCTAGAACACAAGCAGAACTGTAAGTCCCATTTCATGTCAGGCACATGGAGGTACTTTATATTATTCTCCTACTCTTTGATTCACAATTTTTTTTAAAAAGGTCCTCAACACACCTACCAAATATTTTTTTGGCATAAGGTGGCTTTTTTAAAAAAAAAATTCATATGCTACATTGAGGGAAAGAGGGGATCCGTTCAGCTGATCATTTAAATCATAGTTGATTACCATGAATAAGTCTTTTGGGCTTGAACAGTCCTACATCCCCTCCCATCTTACACTGCACAGCCCATAAAAAAAATGTGATAGTTCAAAAGTGGAACCACAGGTCCATTAACCACAGTTCCCCCATTGCGTTTCCCCTTGTGGAAGTGTGATCAGTTAGCAAATCAAGATATAAAACTGTGTTTTAACAAACCATGGTTCCAATTTCAGACTTAATGGAGAAGTGTTTGGTCCCTTCTTCACACAACAGAGGGAGCTCACACGGTTTGGGGAAAAGGCAGGGTCATTCCTGATCATCAAAACATGATAATCATTGGAATCGGTGAGAGAGACATGCACAAAGAAACCTCAGTTTAGAGGCAAATTGACTAATAGCACAACCCTCTCCATGTCTACTCAGAAATAAGCCCAACTGTGTTCTTAGGTAACCAGGTATAGGATTGTGGTCTAAATTAGTCTACCTTGTGATAAGGCCTCAATAAAGGTAAGGTAAAGGTTTCCCCACAACCGTGCTCATCTCCGTTTCAAAGCCTGTAGAGCCGGCGTTTTGTCCAAGGACAAGCTTCCGTGGTCCTGTGGCCGGCATGACTCTACGCCGTAGCGCACAGAACACTGTTACCTTCCCACTGAAGTGGTCCCTATTTCTCTACTTGCATTTAGATGCTTTCGAACTGCTAGGTTGGCATGAGCTGGGACAAGCAACGGGAGCTCACTCAGTCGCGCAGTCTTGAACTCCCAACCTTCCAGTTGGAAAGCCCAGCAGCAGCGGTTTAACCTGCTGCGCCACCATGTCCCTACAAGGCCTCAATAAGGCTACAATAATTAACAGCTTGATTCAAGTTCACTTATTTATTTTACAGATTTATATCCCGCCTTTCCCATGCCAAAGAAAATGCCCAAGTGGCTTACAAATTCCACACAAAAAAGTACAATATGCTACACAATAAATAAAACTAAATTATTCATAAGAGAAATAAAAGCATTGGGGAGTGGCAACTATTTAAACCAAAGCATTATTACAAAGGCACAGCGAGCAGACATAGACCCATCACTCAAACACCAGACGAAATAAAAATGTTTTGAGCCCTTGCCGAAATTCCCTCAATAGGAAATTCCTAACAGCATCTTGGTCTACAAGTGTACACCAAATTTCAACTTTTGGGGTGATATGGGATTACTGTAACTATTGTTGAATGTACTTTGAATTCCCCCATTTTGAGGGAGAAACATACAAATGTCTCATTTAAAGGTTTAACTAGAAATTGGAATAACCTGGCTGAAAAGATACACTTAAAATAACTCAATTAATTAATTTTTTTCCATTTTTTTTCCATTTTAAGCATTATTTTTGATGCCTGCACCTGCAAAAACTACAGACAGCTGCTGCTATCTTAGGTCTAATTTACAATGCAACAGAATACAGTGGCAATGAGGACACAGAATGGGCTGTACCAATTCAGATCACAGGAGGAGATGAACCCCCCAAATCACATTTCTGAATTCTTCCTTATGCAAATGCTCTGAAAGCAAAAACCAGACAAAAAAAGAGAGGAGACTGGCTTGAACCTTGCTCACCAAGGTGATTGCTTAGATTTGTAGGGAAGGTTTTTTTTTAAAAAAAACTGGGGAGCACTCAAAACTGGTATTCCCTACTTGCAATTCACTTATTCCCCATAGGATTCTGCCACCTCATTTTGCAGGATGTGCAAACTGGGCCTTAGAAAACATAACAGGAGGCAGAATGCTTTTTCTAAGAAGCTGCCTGCTGTGACACATCTGTGCATGCTCTAAACACAAAGGAACCATGCTCCCCCCTTTAGAACTACTGGTTTTTCACATTTGCAAATGTATGCAGATTGAATCTCCTAAGATTAATCAGCTAACATTTCTTGAAAGGTTGTGACATCTCCAGGGAAGACTAAGCTTATGCGAATGAAGAATCATCTTCTGCCCCACTAACTCCCTATAGTCTCTTCATATCAGAAGGTGAAGCCATAAAATGTTGAGCAAAATTTCTGGCTCCCAGTTTTTCCATGAGGTTCTGCTGGAATTGGAAATCTTAGATCAGTGGTTCTCAAATCTTTTCACACTGGAACCCATTTTTTAGAATGACAATCTGTTGGGACACACTAGAAGTTATGTCATTAACTTGGAAATGATGTAATGCCTGAAAATGACATCATCAAGCGGAAATTTTTTTCACATTCAATCAATCAATCACTAGTATTTATATACCGCTTTTCAACACAAAGTTCACAAAGCGGTTTACAGGCAAATAATAACATTAAAGTTAAATGGCTCCCTGTCCCAAAAGGGCTTAGCTCACAATCTAAAAGAATGGAGAACACCACCAGCAACAGCCACGAGAAAGACACTGTGCTGACGTGAAGAGGGACAATTGCTCTCCCCCTGCTAAATACAAGAGGACACCACTTGAAAAAGTGCCTCTTGCCCAGTTAGCAGGGGTATAAATGGGATACCTCTTATGCCCTAAACATCAGCAATCAAAATGCAGCTGAGATAAAGAATTGCTTTGTTGTAAAACAAAAACAACAACAACGAAATGCAATGCAATCCTAAGAGCGCAATCCTAAACTGGAGCGCAATCCTAAACATACAACAAAATTAAATCAAATTAAGTACATTAAAAGTATACAATAAGTATACTTAAAACCTATTTAAAATAAAGAATCCTCCTAGGTCTCACAAGCAGTTACTTATCTGTTTAAAAAAAACACACCAAACATCCCGAAGGCTGTAATCCTATCCATACCCAGGAGTAAGCACCATTGACTAACACTGTTGAAAGCATATAGCCTGCTGGAAGTACAGATCTGTAACATTTCCCCAAATGCAGTCACATACTATGGTAGCATCAAGTCTAATGTATTAAAAATAAAATACACATTGAAATGAATGGGAATCCACCTGCAATTGGCTCACGACCCACCTAATGTGTCCCGACCCACAGTCTGAGAAACACTTTCTTAGACTATAGAGAAAAAATGCTGATTAAAATCAGTGATTCCCGAACTGTGGGTTGGGACCCATCAGTGGGTAGTAAGCCAATTTCAGGTGGTTTGCAAAGCACCTAGAGCAGCCATATTGAAAATATGGGGAGACGGAATGCTGGAAAGGGAGAAGGCTGTGTGGTTGTTTTCATTGTGTCAAGGTTGTAAATCGGCTTTTTTTCCCCTTTCTGATTCACTTTTCTATTGGGAAATGACTGAGAAATAACTCAAAGTATTGCTGTATTCTCATGAAAACAACAGGCTCTGGCATCACAAGGATGGCACTTCTGGCCATGACATCACTTCCGGTGGGTCCTGGACAGATTGTCATTCTACAAAGTGAGTCCCAGTGCTAAAAAGATTGAGAACCACTGGATCAAATTATCAACAGGAATACAGACTCTGCCTTTAGTTTTGGTAGTATACTGTAACAGGGGAAAAAAATTCCCATTTACTTACCCAAATAACTTTGGAAGATTCAAAAGAGGAGCTGTAAGCTTGTTTTCCCAACTATAGGCAAACAGAGCATCTCCACCTATGCCTTAGATGGACTGCTTCCTGGAAGCATCGGACTAGTTAAAAAAAACTTCTTTGGTGACTTAATTTTAAACTTACGTTGAATCACTTAATAAAATCATTCCACTTAAAATGGACTCTAAGACTAATCTCCCATCAGTTGCCACATCATGCAAGAAGAGGATGCCTTCCCCTACGAACATACCTGTTTTATCTGTGAGTAAATAGGATATTCTTCCCAGCTGCTCTGGAATTGTGCTGGATCGGACCACAGTGCCAGGGATTTTAGAATCCCTCCGGATCATCCAGCTATAGACGATTTTCCCCATATCAAGATTCACACGCAAGCTGTGCAGAGAAGAAAACAAAGGAAAACCATTTGCTTCCTGGTCATCACTAGCAACAAATATAAAATGTGGATCAGTCTTCACTGACATAACTGTTACAAGTCTTAGGGTCAGGCTAGACAAAGACCAAAGCAACTAACAGGGAGAAGCAATTGGCACTGGGGTTGGACCACGCCATTTTCCGCGGAATTCATCCTCATCCTGAATTCATCCTCTGAACCTAGTTTTGCCACCTGGATGGGTTGTCTCTGAGACTGCAAGATTCTGCCCACCCAATGAGATATTTGGGAAGGCTTCACTTGGCATTCCAACTCTACCTGAAGTTGGTCATCTCAATGCTACGTAATCTCAATGATGTCTACTCTGTAGTGGTGACCATGTTTTGGCCATCCTTCCCCTGAGAGGCCCATCTGGTCCTGTCTGTCCTCTCCCATAGACAGATTCCATTTCAATGCACGTTCTACGCTTAATGATTTTTTACTCTGCATTTTTACTGTATGCTGGGTTCTGTTAATTCTATTGGATGTAATTTTGGCCTTCCTGTTTCGAGATACAGTTGGGCCTCAGCATCCGTGGGGAGTCCTGGAACCCGTACAGATACAGAAACCCATGAATAAGCAAATCTGTGGGTTTGGGCTCAGTAGACCTCGGATGGCGATGGGAGCTGTGGTCTGTCATAAGAACATAAGAAGAGCCCTGCTGGATCAGGCCATAGGCCCATGTAGTCCAGCTTCCTGTATCTCACAGCGGCCAACCAGGTGCCCCAGGGAGGCATGAGACAACAAGATGCTTGGATCCTGTTGCCACTCCCTTGCACCTGGCACTCTGAAGTAGCCTACTACTAATCATGTGACAGTAGCCTGTCACGTTCCAAGGGCCTTCTGAGACCCAGAGAGGCCACACACGGCCTCCCTGACCCTCAGGTAGTGGACTGAGGCCCCTGGAAGGCCAAATACCAGAAGTGCAGATTGTCGACCTCAGGAAAGTCTCTGGAAGACTGAAAATAGGCCGGTTTTCAGCTTTCCAGAGGCCTCCAGGTTCAGCCAAATCCAGCCAGTTAAAACTTTGGGCCCCAAATCTGCACATAAACTGGCTGGCACTGTATTTGATTTTATTGTATTAAGTATACATTTTATTGTATATGTATATTGTGTTGTATATTGTATCTTATTGAGTAAGATTTTATTGTATTAAGTCAGTTTGAGGAAACTTTGAGACCAAAAAAGTGGCACAGAAATATAATAAATATTTTTTATCCTTCCCACATAAATTATTCTCCCTAAAAGTGATATCAGCATGTCAGGTAGATAGTTCGAAGTTCATACATACAAGTTTGTTTGTTTTTTAACATGGGCCATCAAGTCAAATTCTACCTGAAATCTGAAATAGCAAAGCAACAAACGTATCACAAAGGCCTTCCGTTCTTTATTTAAGTGCTTAAAGAGACAGCTTTCACATGAGGAAACCTGAAGCGAAGCTGTAATCAGTAATTGGTCTCAGAATAATAGTGCTTATACTGTTTATGATACACGCAAACACATATTGAACAAAAGCCTGTCACTGCAGAATATTGTATTCACTTTAAAGGGGAAAAATGTGCTCATACCTAATAGGGATTATGTTTGAGAAAAGAAGAAGAAATCTAATGATCTGTAGGTACCAGCGCCCAGCGAAGTGCTGAAGAGCTACCATGACAAGAGAAACGACGACTAAAGCTCCAAAGAGAATCTTGGTGAGGCAGTTCACTTCCAGGTCAAAGAGGCCAATCTAGGAAAACAAACAAAAAAAGATGGCTTTATAATATGGCTCATAACCAGTGATGTCATGCAGGGGGTATGCGGGGGTACGCGAGTACCGGTTTCTAGGATTACAGCTGGCCCCGCCCATTCGCCCGCCCACTCGTCGACTCCGCCCTCTGCAACGTTTGAATTTCCTGCATGTTTGAGTTGCCTGCATGTTCTCAGAGCCAGGCAGGCAGGCAGGCAGGGAGCGGAGCCTTTCCTTTCCTTGCCACTGAAAAATGAGTTGCTCTGGGGTTTTAACATGATGCCAGGCCTCCTTCACATGTTCTGGGGGTGCTGTGGAATACTGTTGCAACTGTTGGGTCAGTTTAAAATCATCTGAGGCCTCAAAAAGGGCTTTTTTCATGTCACTTCCTGCCACGACATCACTTCTGGCTTATGACGTCACTTCCGGTGGGCAGGTCCCAACACATGCCAATCAAAAGTGAGTACCTGTTCTTAAATCATTTAGATGACACCACTGCTCATAACTCTTGCAGAAGGTTGCACTTTCACAGACGGTCATCATGCTACCTTCCTGAGGAATCTATTACACGGCAAAGGCACACCTTAGACCAGCAATTTTCTTCCGGTGCACCGCGAAAGATCTGTAGGTGGGCCGCTGGAGTTTGGACCACAGTAGTTGAAAATTGCTGAAAAACTCTTCCAGATTCCCCTTCAAGTAACCGTTCAGGAACATATCTGGGTTTACCACCGTGTGACGAACCACAAAGTTTCTTTCCTTACCTTACTCCGTGGGTTTGATGTATTCATGACACTGCGTAGCTCCCGACCTGTGTACAGAACAACTCCCACTACAGTTCCTGAGAGAAACAAAAAAGCCAACGTTATAAGAAGGAAGTAGATGACTGAGAAAAAGGCCGAGACACAGAAACCCTTCCTGATCATTGGTTTCAGAGTCCCTGTGAGAAACTGGACACAAAGAAGTGGTTACTAGGCACATACATAAACTGTTTTAAGAAGGGAAGATTCTTATCTCACTTACCATTATTGAAGTACGTTTTCGTTTGGGGTGATTTATACTCACACTAAGCATCCATATGCCTGTCAACATACATCAGTGTTCTGGTATGACTAAGAGCGCAATCTTAAACCTGGCATTGCATTGGTGCAGTGCTCTTGTGATGGACCAGTGCAGTTGCAAACATGCCATCAGGCGCATCTGCACCATGGAATCAGTGGCTGGACCAGCGCAAGCAGCAGCACTGATGCATGAGTGCGCCTGTGCCGGTCGAGCGCTGCTGGTGCTTGGCCAGCACAGGACCACGCTGAGGGGGTGTAATGGGTGTAATGGGTGTCAGAGGTGTAATGGGGCTGTGGGCGGCAATGGGGGTGGGGACGGGGCCGTACCCTTACCCGTCCCTGGGCTGGGCGGCCCCGATTCAGGCTGCTCTTGGTCATGTGGACCTGCGCCTGCAAATCTGCACAGATCCAAGCAGCCCCATAGGGCTGTCTGGGGTTTACCTCGAAGCAAGGGAAAAACATCCCCTTGCCCCGCACTGAGCTGCTACTGCCTCCTAATGTGCTTAGGATGCAGCCCAGCTACACTGGCCTGGCTATTCCAGCACAGTTTAGGATTGCGCTGCCCATCATGGTCTAGTGCAGGGTCTCCAAACCCTGGCCCATGGACTGGATCTGAGGTTTGGAAACAACTTCCCCCTGTGTGAGCAGCGCTTACTGGTCCATGGAAGCGCCACTTCCATTTTCACGCGGAACTGGTGGCAGGGATGCTCTGGGCAGTTGCGTCTATGCCTGGCCTCCCAGAATGCTGTACAACAGGATGGCAGGCATAGACGCGATTGTCCAGAGCATCCTGGCCACCAGTTCAGCATGACAATGGAGCGGCATTTCCACAGAATAGTAAGCGCTACACGGAAGAGTTTTCCGTTGAGCAGCGGCCGCAAGTTTGGCGACCACTGGTCTAGCACTAGAAGAATGAACCTCAAAGCCTTGGATTCATGCATCGTGCACTTTGGCCATCTAACACAGTGAAGGAACCACAGTGGAAGAGACTAGTGAGTGAGAAATACACTTTGGGATCAGGTAGCCACTTCTTGCAAACAGGTGACAAAAACATTCTTTCACACATGCACACAGCTGACATGCACCCCATCAGCCACCTGTATCAGGACCACGCTTTCAAGTGCAGAGACTTTGCTTGCCCCACCCTGCCACTATTTTACAACAATTTCAGTGAAGAAAGGAAAGAAAACAACATGCTGTGACACTCTGCTCAGCCAACGGAAAAATCATTTCTAGAAATTGATAAAACATTTGTGTTACGATACCACCTAGAGGTTCCTTTGTGTCATGACCCCATTATTGCTTGCAGTATTATACTCCTTGGACTGCTTGCAAATAAATCTACAACCTGGTTTTAGATGTAGGGTACCTGCCAGGTGCTAGGGACAGGCAGCAGGATGTAGGCATCTTGTTGACCACTGTGAGATACAGGAAGCTGGACTTGATGGGCCTTGGCCTGATCCAGCTGGGCTTATGTTCTTACTGTTGGTGCTGTTCTTGTTCAAATATCACTAGGATAATTTTTGTTGCTTTTTATTGTATTTTATACATGATTGTGGACTACTCTGGGTGCGTGCGTGTCATGAAGCAGCCTAAAACTTTGGGAGGAAAACCACATATCCCTAGAAACACATGGCTAAACAGGTGGCAGCATTTCAATTACACACCGAGGACAGAAACCACAAGAAAGCGAAAGTCTAAACCCCAGATCAGATAATCAGCCAAACTAGATTCAGGCCCGACAAAAGGAAGCACTCAGGGAGCAATCCTTGGCTGGCACAAGGGACACTGTAATGTATGCTTGGACCACTCTTGGAGTCAGACGCCAGCACACAGACGTGCTCCATCCTCCCTGAATCTGAGAGTGGTCCAAACGTGCTTTACGGTGTCCCTTGTGCCAGCCAAACTGGGCTGGCCTAACTGGGCTGGCCTAACTCCAGGTTAGGATTGTGCTCTTAGTCAAACCAAATATAATTTATGGAACATGTTACCCTCGCCAGGAAAGTGGTCTGAAGCTCACTGCTGCTGATTCAGGATGTTCTGTGCTTAGGTTTTATGAAGATGCACTGTTGTGCACTGTTAATGTAAGTGAATGCAGACCTGTTTGTTTTTCCGTTATCTGATTTCTTTTATCTTATCGCCACATTTTTTTCTCATTTTTTTGTATCTGTACTACTACGTTTATGTGTTTTTGGTTTATGTGTTACATACTTCTCATCAAATGAAAAATAAAAGAATTGTGTTAAGAAAACATTTGTGTGAAGAGGCGCTTCTTTTGCTGGTCCTGAATCTCCTGCCAGTCGATTTCATTATGGGAGAACAAATATCTCTCCACCCGCATTTAATGCCATGCATAATTTTTTTAAAAAAAGAAACTTGTCACATCCCCACTTATAGCCCAGTTCTACTGCCAGGCAGCCTGTGTGCTGCCTCACCAATGGCTGTGGCAAACGTGCTATAAGGCATGCTGTGACAAGCTGAGAGGGGGATGATGGCAACAAGGAGACTGTGCCAGTGGCACTGGGCTTCTGGGCTTCCATGCCACTCAGACGGACAAGTAAATAGACTGTCAAGCGGTAGAGAGGCATTCCAGGGAGGGCAGCAGAAAGGGGTGGAAGGAAAGTGGCCTGGGAAAGGGCAGACTGAGGTGGTTTAGGTCTGGGAGGTGGGCAGGGACAGCAGCCACAGCCAATCCTATCCCCCTTCCCGGGCCTCAGAGCCCAAAATAGCTGGTCGGCTCTGAGGAGACCCATTGGAGCCCAACAAGGGGTAAGGGAACCAAAGCTACCTTACCCTGAGAAGCCCTCCTGCTCCTTCCCTGATCCTGCAGGATACAGTACCAGCCGTTTGAACGCCATTATACCATGGCCAGGGATGGGATTGGGCTCAATTGCCTTTCCCCACCTAAATTCAAGAGCCCCCAAAGTTTTAGCTTTTCCTCAGAGGTAAAGTGCATGATCCCCCTGACCATTTGAGGAAACTCTTCCTTGCACTTTTTCTTACCATCATTCCTTCTACGGCGCGTTTCATCTTTCCTGTCATCTTCCTACATCTTGGACTAGGATTAATCCTTGCCACACCCCACTGGGCTCCCACGCTCGATCCTTCCCCTGCTCCCCACAGCCATCCTTCCCAGTGTGAACACTGAAAAGTGCCTAAAACAACACCTCTCTTAAGTGGAGCCAGACAAGGTTGGGAAGTACCAAAACCGAGACCACAGGAAACTTCCATCCAGTGCACCCTTTATCTCCACAGCATCACATAATACTATATAGATTTATATTAAAGAAACTCAATGCATTAACTGCTCCAGTGAGGGGGAGAAAGATAAGACTTGCCCATTTGTTGTTATAAGTATTTACGAAGGAGGTCTCTCCCCTCCTTCTGCAGGATACATCTGGCCTTGCTTTTATAAGATACTCGTCTTTGGAATTACAAAACTAGGAGGCGGGCATTTTCTTGGGGGATCTTTTATCCTATTTTCCATCCACAATCTCTTTGACACCCTTTCTGTTACAGATTTAGAATGTCAATATTGAGAGCAATTAAGTACTATTCCAGCAGAAGTTGCTGCTTTGTCCAAAAGGGTATTGGAATTCCAAAGGCCTTCTCATCTATAAATGTCCAAGGGGGTAATTAGATGTCAGCTCAAACTCCCTGTGGTGTTAGGACAAGTGGAAAACTTCATTCCAACCACTAATTTCCATTGACAAGAGATTATTATTTCAATTACAAAGAGATTTTTAAAAAATTGCTAACATACTCGCTTCAGAAATTCACACATTGGCTTCAGCCTTACCTGAGGCAATGACTGTGCTGGCCCACAGGGTATTTTCGATGCTTAAGCTCTCATTCACTGGAGGGTCACTGTCTTCCTGAAAGCCCGAAAAAAAGGGGGACTTTTAACATTTGTCTTACCCTTTTTTCCTGTCAATGAGTGCATCCCTTTTGTCTCTTATGATTGGTAATAACCATTCCAGTTTTTATTTGTACTGGCTTCACTACTACTCCTTGGACACGGTGTATCTTTGTGCCAGCCAAACGTCGGTGGCCTAACTGTGCCAGCCTAACTCCAGGTTAGTATTGTGCCCTAAGAGGGCCAACCACTGAAATTTGGGAAAGGATTGCATGTGAGCTGGTGACTTATTTTGGCATTCAAATACTTTTTCCCATGCTTTATATTCACAAGAAACAACAGCAGCAAGCCTACAAGTAGCAAAGTTCAGCAGTGAACAAACACGCTTTGTTGGACTTTTTCCAATCTCTGAAGAAATGAGGCTCCACAGTGCAAAATTAAATTCTAAAACTGATGAAAGGTGTATCACTCCTGCTCTTTATTAGATTCTATTGCTAAGTGACGAACACGAGAATGCTCTTGGTTAGTGACATAAGAAGATAATAGCAAGTTTCTAGCCCTAGAAAATAATATCGGACCTGCTAGCCTTATTTTAACATTTGTGAATTGAATCCTCTGTAAGATCGGGAAATTGCTTCCAGTCCTGACACTATTCTGCTGTTTTTAAAAACACAAGTTTATATATCTCACTCACTCACTCGAGTAAAGGTCCCAACAAAGTTGTGGATGTCAATGTTTGGTTCCTCTGCGTACACATAAGATCGGATCTGAAGAAGGTCCTGCACAGAAAAGGTTCAAAAGATATTCACAATATTTGCCCCCTTCTTTTTCAAGTACTCTTTCCAAACAAAATAAAATAAAATAAAATAAAATAAATAAAAATAAAAATAAAATAAAATAATAATAATAATAATAATAGGATTTATATACCACCTTTCTTAGGTCACCAGATTTCTCTAATGACTATAACTCAAGGCGGTTTACATGGGCAGACTTTATTCAGGAACCCGAAGGTTTTTACAATTTATACAGAAATGTTCTATCTTCCAAGAACTACACACATACAGATGGCTCTTTCTGGATTTAGTCCTTCTTTCTGGCCACCCGTTTGTCTTCTTCCTGGCTGATAAATGGCTTCCCTGCTCCCACCAGAGAAGCGGCTGAACTTCGGCACAACTCCCCCTCACACAAGGCAGCCGAAGCTCAGCTGTTAATCAGTCGCAATTTACAAGGTCTGCCGCTCACAGAGACTTCTGGCTGTCCCGAACTGGCGACCTTCAGCTCTTCAGCTCTTATCTTCAGGCAAACGGAGGCATTAACCCTCTCGACTAAATCTTCTGCCTTTATAGATAAATCCTTTATAAAGATAAATCCTTTAAAGCAGTGTTCTTCAACCCCAGTGGCCCAACTGGCTAAAGGGTTGCATCAACCTTTCCAAGCCTGTGCAAGAGAGGGCTTGGATCCAGAGCCGTCACAGGGTCAAATGGTGCCTGGGGCGAGGTGATATCATGACTGCATCACAGTGACTTTAGCACCACTGCCCTGCCCCGCCACACCCCCAGGGTCCGTAATCACTCAATTTAGGAGCAAACTGGATGCAGCAAAGGGCAGGAGGTTAAGTATTCACGGCACCCAGGCAGCCGCCGTTTGTTGCCCCCACACAAACTGTCCACCTCTGCTTGGATCCAACCCAATAATGCAATCCAATAATGTGGCATTTCTCAAACTAAGGGTCAGGGCCCACTTGGTCAGGTGGGTCGCAGAAAACTGGGAGCAGCCATCTTGGAAGCTGCAGACCTTACTCTTGCTATATGCCTTTTGTGAGTGTTAAAGTTTGAATTTTCAAGTGAGGGTGGGCTTTTTATGATTGTTTTTAGTTCAGTGCTTTTACACTTCTGGCATGTCCCGGTGGGTGACATTCTAAAAAGTGGGTCCCAGACTAAAACATTTGAAAACCACTGCAACAGTGGTTCTGTCTTATCAAAACTGAGCTCTCGACATGATATAATTCTGCATAGCCTCTTCTTGCTGTCTTTCCCTGCAGCTTCTAAGGCCAGCCATGCTCAGGCTGCTACCTCACAGAGGTACCATGGATGCCAAAATTTGTGGATGTTCAAATCCATGGACTTGGGCCACCTGGAGCCTCTGAACGTGACCATAGGCCATGCACGGCCTCTGCAGGTCTCAGAATGCTGCTTGGTGAAGTTTAAAAGTGACTTCCAGAAGTCATTTTTAAACTCTTCCTGTCGGCATTCTGAGGCCAGCATGCAGATCGCAGAAAGCTTCCCAGATCTGACCAGAACAAGATTCTGGTCGCATCTGGGAGGTCCTCAGTAGGTCCATCCGTGGATTCAGAACCCGCAGATGACGATATTTGTGGATACTGAATCAGCAGATAATGAGAGCCCGCTGTAAATTACGACTGCATTTTAGATGAAGATGATAATAATAATAACAATAACAATAACAATAACAATAATAACAACAATAATAATAATGCTAGTACTTATATACTGCCTTTCTTAGGTCATTAGATTGCTCCTCTGACCTTAACTCAAGGCGGTTTACATAGGCAGGCTTTATTCATAAACACAAAGGTTTTTACAAATTACAAGGAAGTTCTATCTTTCAAGAACATACAACATACAGATGGTACTTTCATGGTCTAGTCTTCTTTCTGGCCACACAATTTGCCTTCCTGCTGGCTGATAAGCGGCTTCTCTGCTCACACCAAAGAAGCGGCTGGCCCAGCACACTCCCCTCTCACAGGCAGCTGTAGCTCAGCTCTAATCAGTTGCAGTTTACAAGGTCTGCAGCTCAGGAGACTTCTGGTGACCCCGAACTGGCGACCTTTGGATCTTGTCTTCAGGCAAACGGAGGCTTTAACCCTCTCGACTACACCTCCTGGTAGAAGGGTGATCTAGCCCAGTCCCCTGCCTGCAGCAGGAAATCCTCCTAGAGCATCTCTAGCAGGTGCCTGTCAAGCCTCTGCTTGAAGATATCCAATGAGGGGGAATCTACCACCTCCCTCGGCAATCTATTCCAATGTCGAACCGCCCTCATCGTCAATAAATTCTTCCTGATGTCCAACTGGAATCTCCTCTCCTGCAGTTTGTACCCATTGGACCTCGTTCTACTGTCAAAGGCAGATGAGAACAAATTTGTCCCTTCTTCCTTATGACAGCCCTTCGGATATTTGAAGAGTGCAACAACAACAACAAATTAAAAAGCTTTACATACAGAAGCAGTGGGTAACCTCTGAGTGCAGCTGACAGGCAGGCGCAATTTCCAGTCTGTTTCACCATCTAGCTGATCTGTGCGTAGAAAGCAGGATCCTGTGGATAATAAATCTATATTAATAAAACAATTTTTTTGTTCTAACTACATTTTAAGACACCTACCATAAGGAAGGCGGAGTGCCAAAGAATAAGATGCTTGTGGATTATGGTGTTGGAGAAGACTCTTGAGAGTCCCCTGGACTGCAAGGAGATCCAATTGGTCCATCCTAC
Organism: Lerista edwardsae; assembly: GCA_029204185.1. Lineage (NCBI taxonomy): Eukaryota > Metazoa > Chordata > Lepidosauria > Squamata > Scincidae > Lerista > Lerista edwardsae. Next base: position 5,425,074 of record JAJKFI010000013.1, read on the forward strand.
AGGAAGTCAAGCCTGATTGCTCCCTGGAAGGACAAATATTGAAGCTGAAGCTCAAATACTTTGGCCACCGATGCATTTGCCGATGCAAAGCATTTGTGCTGGCCTGCGGAGGCAACAGGTAAGTTGGGGCAGTGCCGGACAAGTTTGGCCAGTGCAGAGCCCTGGGGAGGGCAGGGGGAAGGTGGGAGAAAAGCAGAATGGGCTAGAGGGAGGGTGTATATATAGAGGGCAGGCCTGTGGGCAGGCTAGACCAGGGAGGGATGTAGAGCACAGATCCGGCACTTATGCCAGATCCTAACTCCTGTCTCCAGCTCAGCTGGCCTTGCACGGGCCTCTTGGATTTGCACCAGCCATTTCACTGTTGCAAATCTGAGAAGCCCTATTTGGACTGCTTGGGCTTACGCTGGGGTAAGGGGAAAATATCCCCTTAGCTCAAGGTGAATTCCAGCTGCCTCCTATACTGTGCTGAATATAGCTCAGGCCTGCCGGCTGGCCAGTTCCATTGCAGTTTAGGATTGGGCTTCCCCTTTCTTCGATAAAACATTACAGTGAAGAACATCCATAGCTCTGGTGGAGCATCGTAACCTAGAACAGAATAACTTGTGCTGTTGGTATAAGGCTGAAGGAAAGGACTCCATTTACCTGGCGTGACCAATGCCTGTCCTACCAGTCACATTACACTTTCCTACAAGTCACATCACACCTGTTCCTCCTGCATGAGCAGAAACAAAACTATTCTGAGCGTATTCATTCAAACCAGCATGTCCCCATGGATGTGCTGGGAGTAGAGGTTTCCCCATTCACATTTTCCATCGTTCTCATCTTGTTGGTCATAGCCATAACCCTAACAACCCCATCCACTCCAATGGCGGGGACAGCTCCAAGTAAGCTCCCTGCAATGTACTTTTGATGTGGGTCACTGTCTCTGTATGACCCACAAACAATTTGACTGAGGCCATGAAGACTGGAACATGACTGCACTTGAGTAAACAGGGCCATGGGCAGTTGTTCCCTTGATAAATATTATCACACACAGGCAGGGTCCCATCATCTGGAGACAGAGCCGTACTTTAAAGCCATGCTTTCCCTTTCTTGCATTTCTGCATGTGACCAAGTCAATAAATATGCCGTGGAACCCCAGAATAATTGAGATCATATATTATGGCCTTTTTCGTGCTTTCTGACACATTCAGAGACAAGCCAGTATGAAGCTCAGCAATGCCAGAGTGCGCGACAGCACACCACATCAATCTTGCTTTTCCTGAAATTATGTGACCTTACACAACAGGAGAAACAATGTCTCTGTTTTAAATGATCACAAATTATAAAACAAGAAGGATACCCGAGCTGTCCAAAGACAGTGCTGAATTGGGCAGTCTCGCGGAGTCTAAAATTCTATCCACTTGGGTTACATTTTAAAAATGATTTTTCCCCCCAAATAACCAGCAAAAAGGTTAATGGTTATTGTCACAATTGGTTCCAGATGTTTACCATTCTTTTCTGACGTCCTCAGGAAGATCATGTCAGCCGGGACCCTCTGGTTCTGCGTTGTGAAAAGAAAGTGATCAACATACAGTCCTAATTACAGAACTTGCACAAAATGAGACTTCGTTTTAAACTATGTTCATTTTTTAAAAAAAGAGATACTTCTTTTCAAAACATAATTAAAAATGCTGCTTAAGTCTTAAGCCATGGACTTATATACCACCTTTCTAGGTCATTAGATTGCTCTTTTGACTTTATTATTCAAGGCGGTTTACATAGGCAGGCATTTCTAAACCCAAAGGGTTTTTACAATCACAGTAAGTTCTAATCTCACAAGAACTGCTACATTTCAGATGACACTTTCAAATCCAGCCTCTCTTTCTTAGCCGCACGATTGCTCTCCTGCCGGCTGATAAAAAGCTTCTTGCTCTCACCAAGAAACAGCCGGCTGACACAATTCCCCTCTCATAGGCAGTCAGACACAGCTCAAGTCTTATTAGCCGCATTCTTTGAGGTCTGCCGCTCACAGAAACTTCCAGTGATTTAGAACTGGCGACCTTCGGATCTTATCTTTGGGCAAAACTGCGGCTTTAATCCTCTCAGCTAGATGTCCTGCCCACTTCTTTTCCTTTTGCAGTACAAAGATTCTGGCTCTAATTCCAATTAGGTTCCAGCTAAATGACACTTTACACACAAACATGTGCCTTGCCATGGTACTAGCTACGGCTCCTAAAAGAGTAACTTTGGCAAAGAACCATTTTGGAGAAGAGAAGGAGCATTGCTCATCCCCTTTTCCTGCTCATCCCCTGCACTTTCCCGGAATTTGGCCATACATCTTGCTGCAGGGTTCGGGGCATGTATGAGAACAAATGCATGGCTGCAACTCTGAAAAAGTAGAAAGCAATTTAGGGGAAGGATGATTTTCCACCCCAAACAGTCTTTTCCCAAATCCACTTTTCTCCAGAACAGTGGTTCCCAAACTGTGGGTCATGAGCCAGTTTCAGGTGGGTTGCAAAGCACCTAGAGCAACAATATTGAAAATATGGGAAGCTGGGATGCTGGAAAGGGGGCTGTGTGGTTGTTTTGCTTGTGTCAAGGTTGTCAATAGGCTTTTTTCTTTCTGATTCACTTTCTATTGGAAAATGGCTGAGAAATAACCCAACTTATTACTGCATTCTCAGGGAAGCAGCAGGCTCTGGAGTCACAATGACGGCACTTCTGGTCATGACATCACTTCCTGTGGGTTCCGCACAAAGTGGGTCCTAGTGCTAAAAGGTTTGAGAACCACTGCCCAAGAACAAACAGCAGCTGGAATATGCATGGTTCTGTGCAGTCTGAAATTTGGACTGCAGCTGTGACTGAGCCCCACTGGAACTCATGGAAAAGGTTAGGTTTGGTTAATGTTAAGTGCCAGTGCTTTCCATATGAGCTAACCTTAGCTGAATTGTGGCCTGTGAGTTTACACTGGGCCAGTTCAAATTTTACAGTACTTGGAGTTCAGAATTGGCCCCATGCAATCTGTCCCTTTCTGCATTTCTCAGTTCTGCAGTGGAGTGGCCCCAAAGAACCACCCCCTAGGTGCGCTTTTAAACCAGCTTCAGAGTAGAGGACAACCCCTCCCCATGCAACTGCATCGCAGCTCCCATGCCTCCCATATCTCCCATGCCTCCACAACCAGTGTTGAGGTTTATGGACTTCTCCAGAACAGTGTGGGGAAAAGCATGGGTGAGGGCTACAGTGGGAAATGGGTAGAAAGCAGAAGGCTGTCTTCTGTGACTGGAAATCCCTTTCTGCTCACGACAGGCACATTTGGATGCCACTATTATAGCTACAGGAACTGCTTTGTAAACTACTTTTTGTTGAAAAGCAATAACACTGAGGCTGCAATCCTATGTATACTTTCCTGAGAGTATGTCCAGTGGTGGGATTCAAATAAATTAACAACTGGTTCTATGTCCTTCAGGGCGGCCTTCAGGGCCATCCGCTGCCTTTCTTCCCTCCCCCAACCTAAAATTAGCAACCAGTTCTGCAGAACTGGTGAGAACCGGCTGAATTTCTCCACTATGTATCATTACATTGCACACAAGGGAACTTGCTTCTGCATAGACATGCATAGGGTTGAGCTGTAAATGTTAAAATCTCATTAAAAAAGGATGCCATGTTTGCAAATCTAGACGTACCTTTTCTACAATGATAAGGTCCCCCACCTGAATATTGGAACTCTTCACCTTGACTGTTCCTATAGAAAAGATGAAAGATGCATTAATTACAGCCATTCTGCTTCCTGTACAATTTATTCCAGCAGTATTCTACAGAAGCATGTTAAAGTGATTTAAAAAACCCCCAATGCTGCAGCATTTGATTGGTTAAGTCAATTTTAAAAAGGTTTGGTCAATAAAAAGGTGCCCTGATTAATCAGGCAGCAGTTCTTTTACAAATATTTTTAAAAATGTACATACTTATAAAGCTTCAGACCGCAAGCATTGTTTTGAAAAAGTCATTGTCTCGCACACAAGCGGGAAGGCAAAGAGGAGGCCTCCTATAACCCTTTACATCATGAAAAACAAAAGACATAGGCTTTTTGTGCTTCACAACTATCGCTCTCCCTCCTGTAAAATGCAATCAATGAATGAATCAACTAATGAAGAACGTAAGTGTACCTCTTTCCTTTGTGGCCTTCCCTCCCTTCTCCACCACCATCACGAGCAATAGCAAGATCCGTTACCCCTTGGTAACTGGGCAGGACACCACTGAATACAGAACTTCTATTTAGCTATCACAGCTAATGTCCAATGACAGAACTGTCCTTCATTATATCAGTCAACGAAGGTTTATTGAGTCATGGCAGTCATCGTGACACTTAGAGTCAGTGATGTCATTCAGGGGGAACGGACCAGAACGGGCGTTCCGGATCCTAACGGGCTCCGTGGCTGGTTCCGGGTTCCTGACAAGTGCCAATCAAAAGTGAGTTCCTGTTCCTAAATCATTTGAATGACCCCACTGCCTAGAGTGCAATCCTATACTGGCATTGCGCCGGCGCTGCGCTGAGCTCCTGCACCGATCCACTGCTGTCGCAAATGTGCCGCCAGGCACCTCTGCATCAGTGAGTCGGGTGCTGGACTGGCGCAAACAGCAGCATGGGCGCTCGAGCATCACAGCGCCCTTCGGCTGCACTGCCGTGCACCGTGCACCAGTTGTGCACCGGTCGAGCACCAGCAGTGCTTGGTCAGCGCAGGACTTCGCAATAGGTGTTCCAGAGGCATGCTGGGGGCGTAACTGGGCAGCAATAGCAGACAGCCGCAGTGCTGAATCCTAAACCCTGTCCCGGGTGGCCCTGATTCGGGCCGCTGCTGTGCATGTTGACTTGCGCCTGCAAATCAGTAGGCACAGATCCGAGCAGCCTCATAGGGCTGGCTGGGGCTTACCTGCGTGAAAGGGGAAAGCCTCCCCTTGCCCTGCACTGTGCTGCTGCTGTCTCCTAATGGCTTTAGGATGCAACCCTGCTGAGCTGGCCTGGCTATGCCGGCACTGCTTAGGATTGGGCTGTCAATCTTACTCAATGCTTTAACACCTTGAAGTAGCATCCTATTTAGGGAAACCTGGACATGCCTTTTCTATTCACCTCCAAAACAGATTCTACAGCCTCATCTGCTATACCTTCCTCACACCTTGGGGGACACTGCACTAGGGAGTCTTACTGGCTTATACAGCCCTTTCTCCCACCCACCCACTCCCCAAAAGCCTCTTCTGGCATTCAAGCACCACTTAGCAGCTTCCCACTAGCAACAGCACCAACAACAACACTGACCACTTCTACAGCACAGACAAGTGGAGCCAGTTGGTTCTCAGAACGAGTAGAATGCAGCATTAGGCCATGACAGAGATCACATCACATTTAAAGTACAGTCAATCCTCATTATCCACCAGGGTTAGTTCCTGGAAATTCTTGTGGCTAGTGAATTTGTGGATAATGAGCCATGTTTAAGGGGTCCATGCTGGCTGCAGGTACCGTACTGCCTCTGGAAGGTCTCTGCAGCATTCAGAGATTTTCTGGCACTTCCTGCTGCACTCTGCGGGCTTCGTGAGGGTCCCTGCTGGATTCTTCCGATGGTAGATATGGAACCCCTAGCATGCCCAGTGCCATCAATCATGGGACTAAACTCTCCCTGAAGAATGCAATACTACTGGGGGAGCTAGGCACGGCATGGTTGTTCCCAGCGTCGTCATCCGCAAATGAACTCCCGGAACGCTGGGAGGGATGTGGGAGGGACTTTCGCATGATTGGCAGCCCGCCCGTTTAGTTCCGCGGCTGCCCTGGCCTCGAGGGGGGCTGCCCCCGGTTGGCGCGGCCCCCCGCTGCTTGCCCAGGCACCCGGCGCACCCCCCACCTGTCTCCCCCGGCAAGCAGGCACCCCTCAAGGCCAGGGCAGCCGCGGAACAAAATGGGCGGGCAGCCAATCATGGCGAAGCCCTGCGTAAGCCCCTCCCAGCGTTCCGGGAGTTCATTTGCGGATGACGACGCTGGTTGTTCCCAAATATTCCCTCACATTCTCCCTCTCTAAGGAGAATGAAAATCTAAAAAGGGCTAATTTGATCCTGTTTTGACAACTTCTGTGGTCAGAATAAAGCACAACATAAAAACTTTGAGTGTAGTGGGACACTGTGGCTTGTTCCAAGTGGATGTTCTCGGTCCCCTCCAATATGTTCTCGGTCCCTCCCCCCCCAAGGGGTCCTGCCATTGTGACTTGCACCATTTTCGGACTCATGGCAATGATGTCATATGTCATTGCCAAACATTCAGGCAATGTCGAGTTCCAAGATGGGTGGAGCTCTGCTTCCTAGGGCCTTCAAATGGTGCAGCTTAAGGGGGAGAGCACCCCCTCACACACACAGGAGGAGAGGGAAGGATGTGAGCCCAAGGTTCTGCTACCCTCTGCTCTGCTCACACACATAATCTGCATGGGGCCTGGATCCGCATTTTTCAAATGTCAACTCAGGTTTTTGAAGTGTCAAAGTGCCACAATTGTCAAAAAAAGAGAAAAGAATATTACAGAAGCATAACCTAATGCAGCTCATCAATGCTAAAAGAGGTACTTTCAGCACTTACAAGAATGACATCTATATTGATTATGCATGAATGCCAATCAGCTATTCCTTTCCAGCTCTTTATGCTCTGACATAAAGATGCTCCGGCCTCCTTGATGCAGCAAATGCATCCAACGCTAGCAAGGAGAAATGCCTCCAATTTCAAATGAAACGGAGCTGCTCGTGGTCAACATGCACAGCCCAGAGCATACTGCATTTCATTTGAAACCAGAAAGTTGAAATAAAATGTCTCCAAGAACACGGAAAATGTACCCAAGAATCAAAGTCAGTTTTCATCTGTTCCAATGAACTTGGATTTTTGGTGGCCTTACTCTCCATGACTTGCAAAATAGAGCCCAGAAGGTTTGAGAAAATATTGTGGTTTTTTCCCCCCAGTATGGCTGGTAAATGCCAATGATCTGTATCAAAGGAGTACTCCCTCAGCAGGAGATCCCTTTGCATTTCATAGGGATTTTTATGTAGTTATTCCTGACTATGACCTGTAAGATTGAAAGAGAGAGAAGAGAAAGCAAGAAAAGAAAAACAATCCTGGAATTTTAAAGCCAAGGCCAAGGGAAAAAAAAATCAAACAGAAATCTAATCTGCAAATTTAAAAGCAAAGTTGGGCTGATGGATGAATGCAGAAGATGTTTGAATTTGATTATACAACTGGTTTGAAATTACTTAACAAATATTTTCCAGTGCCCCATAAATTAGCAGGAAAAAAAGCAAGAGGGATAGCAAACAGAGATGCATTCATGAAGTACACTTGCAACCAATTTCTTTATTTTGTAGAATGATGTGGACATTCTTCCTCAACAGTAAAATATCAGTCTTGCCATTTTCTCTTCCTCCAACCTTACCACTGGAAGACCCCAGCCCTGTAGGAAGGAGCACAAATGATTCGGCCTTCCCTTCCCCCATGGCTGAAAAAAAGCACCATAAAATGAGTCACGGTCCTACCATTTTGTGGGATAGGGCAAGAGCCCCAGGCACAGAGCTGCTGCAGTGGGAGGAGGGTGGTGACAAGGAAGCTCACCTCTCCGAGAGATGAGCAGTTTTGGCCCACCTGCCTTCCCCTGCCATTGTATGGCTCCGAAACGGAGCAGAGTGTGCGTGGTGTGGTGTGGCAGCACATGGGGCGGGGAAATAGCAGAAGGGCAGACCTCCTTCTCCTCCTCCTCCGTCCCTGCGTGGCCCATTGGTTGGGCCAACTGAAATTACTTTCCCCTCACCACCTTGCAGGACAGGGGTCTAGTTCATATAGAACTAGGCAAGTTCTAACTGCTAACTGGGCAAGAGGCACTTTTTCAGTGGTGTTCCTCTTATATTTAGCAGGGGGAGAGCAATTGTCCCTCTTCACCCCAGCACAGTGTCTTTCTCGTGGCTGTTGCTGGTGGTGTTCTCCATTCTTTTGGATTGTGAGCGCTTTTGGGACAGGGAGCCATTTAGCTTTATTATTACTATTTGCCTGTAAACCGCTTTGTGAACTTTGTGTTGAAAAGCGGTATATAAATACTAGTCATTGATTGATATAGATTTCCACTCCCCTCAAAAAAAGGAGAAGAAATTTCATCCAAATCAGATACAGGTTGGGCATCCCTTATCTGAAGTGCTTGGGACCAGAAGTGTTCTGGGTTTTGAATTTTTCCTTATTTTGGAACACTTGCATATAATGAGATATCTTGGGGATGGGGCCCAAATCAATGCACAAAATTCATTTATCAGCGCAATCCAACCCTGTGCTGGAATAGGGAGGCCAGGGGGTCTGCACCATATCCAGCACAGGGCTGGGGCTGCACTCGGCAGAACTTAGGGCAAGGGGAATCAATTCGAAATCACTGACACACAAGAACATAAGAAGAGCCCTGCTGGATCAGGCCAAAGGCCCATCTAGTCCAGCTTCCTGTATCTCACAGTGGCCCACCAGGTGCCCCAGGGAGGCACAAAACAACAAGATGCTAATCTGAAGGGCCCAGAAGAGGCCAACTGGCCAGGGGGTTGGATCTGGCCTAAGTGTCAGCTGGCCCCAGACCCCCCTGGGCCAGTCTGCCCACGGGCCCATCCTTTTCCCTCTCCTGATCTGCCTTCTCACCCACCCCGTGCCATCTGAACTTGGCTAAACTCGGTAGGGGTATACCTACCAGGTCCGGGCAGACAGGACCTGGATCCAGCGGCGTCATGCAGCCAGAATGCTGGGCGGGAGGAAATGGGTGAGCGGCAGCCCGCCCGTTGCGTTCCGGTCCGTTTCGCCATCTTCCCCGCCCCCGGAAGGGGGCGAAACGGACCGGACCGGAACGCAACGGGCGGGCTGCCGCTCACCCGTTCCTCCCGCCCAGCATTCCGGCTGCATGACGCCGCTGCCTGGATCCCACCCAGCTTTCTCCAAAGGAAGCACAAATGCACTTTACGGCACATTTGCAACACTCCTAAGCGGGCACAAGAGACTTGCGCCAGGCCGAGCACATCTCTGGATTGTGCTCTATGTTTCAAATAGCCCTTGTGTATATTATTTCATAACCTGAAGGCAATTTTATACAATATTCTTAATAAATGTGTGCATGGAACAAGGTTTGTGCGTGAAACAGTTTGTGATTTTATTTCTTTAGGCAAAGAAGTAAAATAAATTGTTGGCACTGATATTTCTGAATATTCTGTGTTCGGAATTCTGGATATGGTGTACTCAAGCTGTAATGACATGTTTGGGCATTGCGTGGCGCATATCATGTACTTCATATCATCTGCATGGTGGAAAGGAGGGAATGTGACAGTTCCCCTTGATTAACAATTGCCATGTTAGGTAAGAGACGAACGAGAATCAAGTCTCTTTTCAATAAATAAACAGGGGAAGAAAAGTCATTCATGGGAAAACAGTAAAAAGAATGAACAGAGCAGATCCATTATCCCTATAGCACAAAGGGTTTTCTATCATTCTTATTTCATTGTTGTCCCCAAACACCCTGAGGCATCAGACATGGTCACCCTGCACAAGCCAGCTGGCTCACTCCGGATGATCTTGCAAACCAAGTTCTGCCAAGCACCCTGAGAAATTGCAACATGTACAAAGAGATGGAAGTGTGCACAAGCAAAAGGCACACCACCATTTGGCAAGATGCCCAAGAGCCCAATCCTATGCCTGTCTACTCAGAAGTAAGTCCCATTATAGTCAATGGATCTTACTCCCAGGGAAGTGTGGATAGGATTGCAGCCTAAAGCACACCACTTTGGCAGAATGATTCCACCTCATTTGCCAGATCTCACATGTGCTGGATATTTTGCAAGAAGCCCATTCATGCTGATGATGGCTGGGCCAAGAGCGCTTTCATTGGAAGACCCCAATCTGCTGCTTGGGCTAGTAGCAACAGGACGGACCATTAAGCCACGTGCCTGTGTACTTGGTGAAAAAAACCTCCCCGCCCCCGCCGGCCCCTCATTCTAAGATCTCTGCTCCTCCAACTGTCAGCAACATTTGATTGAGTTGCAACTCCTGCTGTTCGAGCAGTCAGCAAAAGGACACAGCAAGCAGATGTGGAAAGCTGGAGCCAAACAGCTGACCTCTCGCTGTGAGTTTGCTGTAGATCTGGGAGTTCACTTCCTTGTCACGCATGTAGCATCGGATCTCCTCCACGGCCTCGCGGATTATAGTGACGGTGAGCACAAAGCCCTAAAGAGATGAGGGAGATGAATAATGACAAACAAGCCCAGATGAAGCCCAGAGAATCCTATTCCATTAACTGAAAGTTGCTGAGTTGTATCATTCTGCAGGCTCATCCACACCATCGCTGCTGTTGCTGTCACTGGGTACCACTGGTGGGTTGCCTGATGTGGCCAGTGGCTCTATATTTAAATAGCATATATTAAATGTTTGAATAACATCACGTACACTGTCCAGGGCTCTCTGTGTGCTGCAGCTGTGTAGAATTGTAGAAAAAAATAGCATTTATAATTGCTGAATCTCACCTTTCATTCATTAAAAAAAAATCATGTTTGTAGTCCTCGGGTCTACAAATATTAACCACCGTGAACTGAATGGCTGCACCTTTTAAATGCGGCTCTCTTATGTGCAAGAGAAAGGGAGCATTTGCGCCTATTAATCCTAGTCTTATAATAGCTTTTTTTTCCTATGTCTTTTTCAAATTGCAAGCCCCTTTGGGGCAGGGAACCATCTTCTCATGTATTTTGCTATTAAAATCACTTTAAGTGGCAGAAGATTTAGGGTTAACGCCTCCGTTTGCCTGAAGATAAGAGCTGAAGATCTGAAGGTTGCCAGTTCAGGACAGCCGGAAGTCTCTGTGAGCGGCAGACCTTGTTAATTGCGACTGATTAACAGCTGAGCTGTCTTCGGCTGCCGTGTGTGAGGGGGAGTTGTGCTGAAGTCAGCCGCTTCTCTGGTGGGAGCAGGGAAGAAGTTTATCAGCCAGCAAGAAGACAAATGGGTGGCCAGAAAGGAGGACTAAATCCAGAAAGATCCATCTGTATGTGTGTAGTTCTTGGAAGATAGAACGTTCCTGTAAAAATTGTAAAAACCTTTGGGTTTCTGAATAAAGTCTGCCTATGTAAACCGCCTTGAGTTATAGTCATTAGAGAAATCTGGGGACCTAAGAAAGGCAGTATATAAATCCAATTATTATTAATTATTAATTATTATATAAATAATACTAACAATAATAGTAATAATAATAGT
>JAJKFI010000013.1:5447530-5473637 GCA_029204185.1 Lerista edwardsae
ATGCCAGTTTCAGCCAGTTCTGGACTGTGAGATGTGAAACTGCAACATTTCTTGCCCCTCAGTTTTCCGCCTGTATTTCTTCTATTTTAGGAGTGGGGTGTGTGCCTCCATGCAAGCTTGGGTTCATTTGTGGGGAGGGGGTCCATCTGTAGATTGCCTAAGGTTGGGGTTGGCTGCAAAGATGGGCTTGTGTGTGTGTGTGTGTGTGTGTGTGTGTGTGTGTGTGTGGTAACAAGGCAATAGATGGGGAAAATCCAACGCTTCCCCTTTGCATGAGATCTGTGGTCCCTAGAAAAAAGAGGCAATCTAGAATTCAGATCCACTGCCTTAGGGGCCAGAATTTCTCTCTCTCTTTTTTTTTTAAGGAAAGTTTCTAAGGACAATTAATTCTGCACCCAGTTCCAGTGTTTGAACTGGCACAGTATGATAACACAATCACTAAACTACAAGCAGACATCTTACACCAGGAACTTGCTTTCAGTCTGGCTGAAATACATAGAGAGCTTGGAAAACTTCTCTCAAAGCAAACACACGGATTGTGTAAAACATTCACTCTCCCTTGTGCTTACCCCTCTGTGCATTCAGAAACTTACTTCGTCTTGCTCCTATGCCTGGCCCTTGCTATTCCCCCCAAGACTTCACAGCCCTGCATTCCCAGGGGGAGAGGATTAAGCTGCCACGGAAAACTCATATTCTGTCAAGAATGTAACAAGCTGGTGGCTTCTCCTATTAAAAACTACTGAACCAATCAGAGTCTTCCTTCCAAGTTGCCAATCAGGTGTCAGAAGCAGCTAAGGGTGTCTGGCTACTGTCAATCAACCTTTACTTGGGCAAGTGGTCATTAGATGCTAGCTGGGTTTTTTTTTTACATACCATCTGAAACTCTTTTTAGGTACCTTGCAGGTACCTTTGTTCCTGTTTTTATGAGGACTTGAAGTCCTATGTTTGGGAGGAAGTCCCACCAAAACTAGTGGGACAAAGTCTGAGTAAATGTGCTGAGGATCACACTCTACACATACTCCTATCAGGACTATCAATTTTTTTAATCTAGCCTCTGTAATCAACTACGCCTGTAGCACAGCAACTGCAGATATTTGCAGGTAAAATTCACTCCCTGCTACAAAAAGGTCCACCTGCTGCTTCTTTCTGCACATCAAGCGGCTTCAAAGGCATAAGAGCAGGTGAGGGTTGTTTCCCAATCAGCTGGAAATCCTGGTTCCTATCTGTCTGCAATTGCCACTGAATCTAGTCCCCTGGTGACTGACCTCTTTTATTTCCTCAATCCTACTCTATCTTCCTCTTTTCTTGTCAGTTACTAACCAGGCTTGGATAAAGGCAGATTCTATGACACTTACTATGGCTTCAAGGTACAGCCTATATCTGGACCCAGACCAAATGCCCAGACCCTTCATGGGCTCATAAGCATTCCAGCAAAGAACAGATGCTTGACACTCAGTTTGGCCATAACCGAACCATTTTATACAAAGTCCTGCTCACATACTGTTATGAATGCAGAAGGATAGCCAGGGGTTAAGCCTAAGCAAGACAGCTGGAGAGGTTGAGCAAATCACACCTCCAGTCAGGAGCCCTGAGCTTTATGAATCCTGAAGTGTGAGGAAAGGGGGGGTGGTGGAGTTAATATTATACAGAGGTTGGGCTATTGCCCTTCAGTTCAGCGCTACCTGTTTCCTGTTGAAATAAACGTTCAAGCTGCACCTGCCTTGTCTTCTATAGCATGGAACCCAATATATAACACATTCAACACTGTTGCAACATAGCTATAGCTGGAGAAGAAAACAGTAAGTGTGTGATAATGCAGAGAAGGAGCCCCCAAAGCCAACTACCTGGCTTAAGCCCTAGTTACGCAAACTCTTAGAGGGCAGAACTTCATGTTTCAGTAGTGGTCAGGGCAGGGACATCAAATTCATTTCATACAGTGGGCTGAATACAGCAATGGGATCTACAAATGACTTGGGGGAACAGAGGGCGGGACTTAGGGGGGACCACCGTTTGATTGGCAGCCCGTCTGTGCACTTCCGCTTTCGTTCCGCTCACCCCGTGGCCGTCCCTGGTCTCGGAGGGGGCGCCCTCAGAAGGGTGGCCCCCACCCTTCCCCCCAGGCGAGCAGGTGCCCCCTCCGAGGCCAGGGACGGCTGCGGGGTGAGCGGAACGAAGCGGAAGCATAAAGTATGGGAAAGCATAAAGAAAGGGAAACATAAAGTATGTTTAGACCACTCTCAGAGTCAGAGAGGCCAGCACACAGATGTGCGCCATCCTCCCTGACTCCGAGAGTGGTCCAAACGTGCTTTACACTGGCCCTTGTGCCAGCCAAACTTTGCTGGCCTAATTCCAGGTTAGGATTGCGCTCTCATTAAGATGTTCTCTCTCATGGCTCCACCAAGGTTTGCCATTCTCCCCTGCCCATAACAATTTTCCCTTCCAGAGACGCATTAAATGATTTCTTTTCAAACAGAGATAGAATGCTGTGCAATCCGAACGTTCACTCTCTACATCGTAAATATTATTTGGTCCTGATAATGCTACTTTACTTTCTCCATGAATTTTATTCTAATATTTAGGCTGCAATCCTGTCCACACTTACCTGGGAGAACGTCCTGTTGTCTGAGTAGACATTTGTAGGTTTGGACTCTTAGAATAACATTCTAATAGACTGGGGCCATATCCTATCCAATTTTTCAGCACTGATGCAGCCAGGCCAACAGGTCATGCACTGCATCCTGCAGTGGAGGGGAAGTCAAGGAGGCCTCCTCAAGATGTGGGAACGTTTGTTTCCTTACCTTGGGGTTGCATTGCAGCTGCATCGGCACTGGAACGTTGGATAGGATTGGGCCCTAAGGATTGGGCCCTAAGACATACCTATGCATGTCTACTCAGGAATCCCATTATAGTCAATGGAACGTACTCAGTGGCGTCATCCTGGTGGAACGGCCCAGTACGCCGTTCCGCCAGTTCTGCGGACGGGCCCAGGCCACGCCGCCTCTCCGGAGGACGGGCGAGCTGCTGCTGGGCCCGCCTGCCCTCCCTGGCATCCCGAATCGCTCTGAGATGGAGCAATTCGGGCACTGTGAGGCACAGGGAGGTGTGTCAGCCCTCTGCCATAGGGGCAGAGGGCTGTCAATCATCTGAGTGTTCCGGTTCCTGGCGCGCACGGATGACATCACTGAATGTACTCCCAGGCAGGGCTGGCTTTAAACTAATGTAACCAATGTCATCACATTGGGCCCCGCACCAGCAAGGTGAGCATGTTGCCTGCTGCTGCAGCCGGGATCTCTATGAACTGTAAGTCAGTGGGACGGGTAGAACAGCTTTACCTTGGGCCCTTCCACCTTCCCCTGCCTTCGAACTGCCCAAAATGGGCCACCTGGAAGCAGTTGGCAGTGACTTCATCATGTCACCACCACCTATGTCTTGGTGAGTGGGGACCCGCAGGGCGGGTGCCCCCCCCCCCCCCCGCAGGAATGCCCCACATTGGGCCCCGCTGCTCCTAGAGCTGGCCCTGCTCCCAGTTAAGTGTGGACAGGATTGCAGCCTAAAACGATTACTTGTTTTTGAGTCACACTGTCTGGGCTTCATGAAAGCTGCTTTGGAAAACATTTTTCACTCCAAAACATAATTTAAAAATTGATTGATGATTCATCCATCCAGTTCTCAGCAAACTGCCAGAGCAGTTTACTCTTTCATAACAGCCGGCTGTGTCAATTAAAATATCAGGGCCCAATCCTATTCATCTTTCCAGGGCTGATGGAGCTGCAGTGCTGCCCCAAGTAAAGGGCAGAAATTGTTTCCCTTAGCTTGAGAAAGCTGCTGTGACTGCCCCCCAGTATTGTCATTCAGTAACGAGCTGCCGGAACGCAAGGGGGACTTACAGCTTGATTGACAGGCAGTCCGTGACGCGTCGCCGCCTGCCCACCCACCGCAGGGGCTCCTTCCGGGTGGTGCGCCCCTCCACGGCTCGCCTAGGCACCCAGCGTGCCCCCCAGGCAAGCGGGCACCCCCCCCCCATCGAAGGATGCAGCACAAGGCCACATTGGCATGACTGCATCTGTACCAGAAAATTGGAAACATTTGGACATTCAGACTAGTAATGCAACCCCATGAACGTCTAGTCAGAAGTAAGCTCAATTGGGATTTACTCCCAGGTCAGTCTGTACCCTGTATCCTGGGACAAGCATTTGATGAAGCAAACACTCGCCCACAACATCCTCTCCTATCATTAGTGTGATGCCAAAGGCAGCATTAGCCATTTGTTTTTTTGGATAAGGAGACCTGGTTTAAAATCTGCCCCCAGCCACAGAGTTCGCAAATCTCATCAGTCTCATCCTAGTCTGTTTTATCACAGGTTGTGAGGATGAAGGAAGGGAGCAGGAAGAACCACACGTGGCTGCCTTCAACTGGATGAGCAGGTTAAAAAGTACTGATAACTTCAATTTACGTGCACTGCTTCAGTTTGTTAATACAGTATGCAGCTCCGTCTGTCTGGGCCATCTTATTCTAAGAAACTAGGAAGTGCCTGCAGTTGTACTTTGACCCTGTGCTGAAACCAGTAAGGTTGACCACGCCCAATGTTAGCATTGCCTTTAGTCAATACCACAATGTGCATTGCAACACCCTTAGAATGCACGTTACTTAATGACTTGAAGCTCGTGATATGAACTGCTTGGCACAGATGGTTGTAAACTCTCCTTTGTTGGAGGTATTTAAGCAAAGGCTGTAAGCATCAGGGATATTGTAGCTGTGGACAGCCTGCACTGGCAGGGGTTGGTCTCAATTATCTTAGAAGGCCAGTCCAACTCTATGATCGAGAGCGCAATCCTAAACTGGAGTTAGGTCAGCATAAGGAAAGCCCGCAAAGTTTGGCCAGCACAAGGGCCACTTAACTATAAAGCATGTTTGGACTACTCTTGGAGTCAGGGTAGATGGCTCACATTTGTGTGCTGGCCTCTGACTCCAAGAGTGGCTCAAACATACTTTATGGCGTCCTTTGTGCTGGCCAAACTTTGCTGGCTTAGCTTATGCCGGCCTTACTCAGTTTAGGATTCTGCCCTGAATTTCTTCATAATGGGGAGCTTTTGCACAGACTCAAGATACAGAGCGAGGAAGCAAAAACTCTTATGTGGGTCGGGAGTGAGGCTACAGGAATTGCATTTTCATTTAACTGATGGCATTTGAAGATTCAAGGGCACCATGAAAAAATTGCTGTGACACCAATGGAGTCATGAACAGATAACATTTGGAAATCTCTAGTTTAAGGCAAGCCAAAGTCTCACATAATAATGGTGTGAAGTGAGATGAGATAGGTTAGTTTTAGGGTGATTTGCTCAAGGGAAGTCTCATTGGAAAGTGAGGATCTATACCTGGATTTTGCACATCTATACCCCAAAGTTAGCATTGCCATTCAGGGCACAATCCTAACCTGGAGTTAGGCTGGCACAGTTAGGTCAGCAAAGTTTGGCTGGTACAAGGGCCACTGTCAAATGCATTTGGAGTCAGGGAGGATGGTGCATGTCTGTGTGCTGGTCTCTCTGATTCCCAGAGTGGTCCAAAGATACTTTATGGTGTCCCTTGTGCCAGCCAAACTGTGCTAAAGCTGCAGACTGTTCAATAACACACTGTGGCTGCACTTGTCACAGCAAAGTGATGGGTAGACATTAGCAGTTTGTCTCCAACCTGCTCAAATAATCATCCCTTGCTTTCTGCCAATCAAGCTCTCAAGGCTTAAAAAAACCAAACAGGTAGGCTGAATTTGTTCTGGTTAGTTGGCAATCCTGTGTGTGCATATGTTTTAATTTAAGGTTTTATTAAAAAAAAAACATGTGAAAGTAAACTGGGGGAAATGAAACCCTACAGGTCCTCTGCAGTGGTTGTGATCTTAATTTCCCCACCATGATAAAAAAAATTTCATTCAACAATATATTGGCTACTTTGTGTTGATGTGGATAGAAGTTAAAGAGAGGCTTATACAGGTGTGCGCTGATATCCTCAGTATCCACTGTTCCAATTATCCATAGATACAGTTATCCTATGCTGGTTAGGAAACCGCCCATAGTCAATGGGACTAAAATAGAACTGAGTAGATATGCATAGACTGGGATCCTTAGCTTAAACCAGCATCCTCCTCAGGCAGCAAAAAGAACTTTCACAATAAGTGTTCTTCAGGCACCCTTTGAGAACAAGGGCAAGATTATTTCTAGATGGTCTAAAAATGCTCATATCGCAGAGATATTTGATAAAAAAAGGAGGTGTGGACTGATGGTTGAGCTTCTAGTACTACCTCAAGCTAAGCAGGAGAATCTGTGCTCTATTTTGGGATGGGAGATGGAACGCCAGGCTGTGACAAGCTGCAGTTCCTGTTGTGGCAGAATGGGGTCACTGTGGAGCTGATTAGCCACTATGGGAACGTTATGAGAAGGCCAGCCGGCAAAAGAAAGGAGTCCAACCTTGAGGGCCTGTCCAGGCTGGACTTATGATCACCTGCTGAAGCTCGATGGCACACGGCCAGAGGAGAGAACCACACTGTGAAGGCTACCTCTGGGACTGAGGATTCAGTGAATTGCACAATACTGTATATTTGTAAAAACAAACAAAAAATTGGAAAAGGGTGGTTTAGACTAGCCTGTCCATGTAAGCCACCTTGGGCATTTGCTTCGGCATGGGAAAGGTGGGATATATATTCTTCAAAATAAATAAATACATAAAAACTGAAATAGGCAAAAATGCTACTTGTAGCAATGGTTCTGAGCTAACATTTTAATTTGGCATAGACTCCCAGCTTGTGGTTGTCAACAGGGATATCCAGGGTGCGGTGATTTGGGGGAGAAGGAATACCATTTGAGCACTTTCAATCTCCACAGTCCAAGTGTGTGAGGTACTTCAGCTGAGTCCCTATGGCTTATGAATACTGGCAAGGTTACTTGACCTGGCAAAGATCTATCTGGTTGTCCTCTTAGTTGTAGTGAAGCAGAACTTATGTTGTTATTCTTGTACTAAGGTGGCGACTATACTGTTAAAGTACCTACAAAGTTAACATCATTAAAGGAGCACTAAAGCACACTGCTAACTTACAAATCAGTTCCCACAAGAGCCCATTTTCTAAAAGTGATTCTTGTACCAAGATACCACAGAACTGGACTCACATTTGCTACCGTAAACATGGAGGTAAATTACACTGCTGTAGAATTATACTGGGAAATCCTGTCCCCAGAGAATATCCAACTTTACGTGCACTAGCCTGCAGAAGAGTCTAATTCATTTCAAAGCCTTGTCCAGCAAGCCTTCTGATTTGTGCATTTATTTGTTGCATAACCAACGTATATGGCACTTTATAGAACAAAAAACATATTTTTGTATAGAGCATTTTATAGAACAAGCAAGGACAAAAGGAATAGGTCCCTGCCTGGAAGAGTTTATACAGGTTGTTTATCCCTTACCCAGGCATCCGAAATCCAGATTATTCTGAAATTCAGATATCTTTGTCCAAGTCTTTGTTTAAACTTTCTGTAGGAAGAAGGTCTTATGCTCATTCCCATGTACAGGCTGTAAGTTCTATTCTCTGCTCTGTGGTTTCTGACTATACAGGCATTGTTGAAAAATGTCCAAGAGGCCAGCAGACACCCAAATGGGTAACAGTGAAAAGAACAAGAGGACACATTTCTCATTATATTTATTTATACAGGCATGCCCCAGTATCTGCTGGGGTTCCATTCCATACACCACTGTGGATAACTGAAAGCGTGGATACTGAGTCAGTGGATACTGGGACACACCTGTATCTCATTATATTTATGCAATTATTCCAAAATCCAGAAAAATTCAAAATCTAGACCCCTTCCCATCCCGACTAGTCTGGAAAAGAAATAATAAACCAGCAGTCAACATTCCTTCGCTAGAGAGACAACAAATGGAGGAGGAAAGGAAAGGAAGTAAAAATTGCAAGGGAATGTGGGCTAATGCAGTTGCATGTTAGTAAGGGTGCAATCCTAACCAACTTTCCAGCACTGGGGTAGGGGCAATGCAGCTGCTAGGTGAGGGAACAAACATTCCCTTACCTTGAGGAGGCCTCCGTGACTACTTTGCATTCCATTGCATCCAATGCATTCCATTGCAGAATGCAGAATATGTGTCACTGGCACGCTTTTGTCAGTGTTGGAAAGCTGTTAAGGATTGCACCCTAAGTTTATGCTGCACAGCAGCTAAGGGCCCACTCCAATCCAACCTTCCAGCGCCAATGCAGCCACAATACAGCCCAGACAGTGGTAAGGGAACAAACATTCCCTTACCTTGAGAAGGCTTTTGTGACTGTAATCAAGGTTGTAACCTTGGAAAGTTGGATAGAATTTGGCCCTTTGTGGCTGAACTTTGCATAAGGAAGCCTATTCATGTCTAATGTTTTTGAATAAATAACACACAGATAATGGTTTTAGTATTACTGTAGGAAATAATGTACTACCATATATTCATTTTAGACTTTGATAGCAGTGGACATTAAAAACCAAAGGCAGAATTGCGATTAAAGTTTATAATCTCCCACTTAACTATAAATCACTTCATTTAAAAAACAACAACACTGAACTGGTCTTTCTGCAGCTTCCAAAAATACATCTGTTCACTCTTAGGAAAGAGAAAGTGTTCATAATCACCAACAGAAACATCAACCAGAACCTCAGAACAGAGAACTGATTTGTTTTTAAAGTTGTGTTCAGTTGTATTTCTGGCAGAGAGCAACATATAATATTATGTGGCACATTAATTTATAATAATAATACATTAGTAACTGGTTTATTTATTTATTTATTTATTTATTTATTTATTATTAGATTTGTACCCCGCCTTATTGTGCCCGAAGGCACCCAAGGCGGCATTACAATATATATATAAAAACAATATAACAGTTCACAATTAAAAACAATTAAAACAGAATTAAACAATACAATCAAAAATTAAGAACACAATTAAAAACAAATTTAAAAACAATATAAAAACAACAAGCCCCGTGGGTTATAATAACCAGCCAGCCTGTCAACAGTTAAAAGCTTTTTGGAATAAAAAGGTCTTCAGTCCCCGCCGAAATATAAACAAAGAGGGAGCAGTTCTCAATTCTAAGGGGAGGGTGTTCCAGAGTTGGGGGGCCACCACCGAAAAGGCCCTCTTCCTGGCCGCCGCCCCTCTCACTTCTCCTGGTGGCGGCACAGTCAGGAGGGCCCCCCCAGATGATCTAAGAGTACGGGTTGGATTATATGGAAGAAGGCGGTCCCTCAAATACCCCGGACCCGAGCCGTAAAGGGCTTTAAAAGTCAAAACTAGCACTTTGAATTGGGCCCGGAACAGAACCGGCAGCCAGTGTAGTCGCCGAAGCAGCGGCTCGACAGAGTCAAACCGACGTGCTCCAGCAACCACCCGAGCCGCCGCGTTCTGTACTAGTTGTAATTTCCGGACCGTCTTCAAAGGCAGCCCCACGTAGAGCGCATTGCAATAATCTAATCTAGATGTCACTAGGGCATGGGTCACAGTGGCCAGGTCCGCACAGCTCAGGTACAGCCGCAGCTGGCGGATCAGCCGAAGCTGAGCAAAGGCTCCCCTGGCCACCGCCGCCACCTGGGACTCCAGGTGTAGCTGTGAATCCAGGAGAACCCCCAAGCTGCGAACCTGCTCCTTCAGAGGAAGTGCGACCCCATTCAGAGCAGGACGATAGTCCAATACCCGAGCCGTGGATTTCCGAACCAAAAGCACCGCTGTCTTATCCGGATTTAATTTCAGCTTGTTCGCCCGCATCCAGCCCCCAACTGCCTCCAGACAGCGATCCAGGACCTCAACCGCCTCCTCAGAATCAGGGGGAAAGGAGAGATAAAGTTGGGTGTCATCAGCATATTGATGGCACCCCACTCCAAACCCCCGGATGACCTCTCCCAGCGGTTTCATGTAGATGTTAAACAGCATGGGGGATAAGATGGAACCTTGCGGCATCCCAAACCTAAGAGGTCGGGGTGCCGAACAAGCCTCCCCCAGCACCACCTTCTGGGATCTGTCAGCCAGGAAGGAGCGGAACCACTTCAAAACAGTGCCTCCAAGCCCCAACCCGGCCAGCCGACCCAGAAGGACACCATGGTCGATGGTGTCGAAAGCCGCCGAGAGGTCCAGCAGGACTAACAGGGTTGCACTTCCCCCGTCCATCCCCCGGCGCAGGTCATCCACCAAGGCGACCAAGGCAGTCTCCGTCCCAAACCCCGGCCTGAAGCCAGATTGGAATGGGTCCAGATAATCCAGATAATGGGTCCAGATAATGGGTCCAGATAATGGTTGTCTCGGTTTACCTTTTAGGCTAGACCAGTGGTTTCCAAACTGTGGGACAGGACCCACCAGTGGGTTGCAAGCCAATTTCAGATGGGTCACAAAGCACTCACTGAAAATATGGGAAGATGGGATGCTGGAACGGGGGCGGGCTGTGTGGTTGTTCTGCTTGTGTCAAGGTTGTAAAAAGGCTTCCCCCCCCTTTCTTGTTCATTTTACTATTGGAAAATGGCTGAGAAATAACCCAACTTATTCCTGCATTCTCAGGAAAGCAGCAGGTTCTGGTGTCACAATGATGGTACTTCCACCCATGAGATCACTTCCAGTGGGTCCTGGATAGATTATCATTCTAAAAAGTGGGTCCTGGCGCTAAAACGTTTTTAGTTTGGGTTATTTCTCAGCCATTTTCCAATAGCGAAGTGAATCAGAAAGGAAAAAAAAAACCTATTTACAACGCTGACCCAAGCAAAACAACCACACTGCCCTCCCCTGTTTCCAGCATCCCATCTTCTCACTATGACTGCTCTAGGTGCTCCACCTGAAATTGGCTCTTGACCCACTGGTGGGTCCTGACCCACAATTTAGGGACCACTGCACTAGCACATTTGCAGAACAGTTCTTGTTCAAGTCTAATTTGCAGAATTAGACTTGAAGCACACGGACAGTTAAATGAAAGAAAATTTAAACGTTTACAAAACAGATGGATATTGCGGCAAGAGAAATGGGGCCTTGCTAGTGATGTCCATTTTTGTTTTAATACACTTACACAGCCCAAGCCTATGCATGTCTACTCAGAAGTAAGACCCACTGTAGTTAATGGGGCTTACTCCCAGGTAAGTGTGGATAGGACTGCAGCCTAGGAACAGTACGTGCTCCTGCAGTGCAACTGTCTAGAGCAGGATTGCTCAGCCTTGAAATATCATTGTGTCACATCATAAAGTGATTGCAGTGACATTAAATACCCTTGCGGGGGGGGGGGGAAGCCATCCAGTTGAACAGCACAAGCCTATGCATGTCTACTCTGAAGTAAGTCCTATAGCGTTCAGTGGGGCTTGCTCTCAGGAAAGTGTTATGGGATTGTAGCAGTAATGCCATTTTTGAGAATAAAACTAGCCTCCCACAACAACAATCATTTAAAAAAAAAGCCTAAAATGTCTTAATGAAGGCAGGTTGGGGTAAGCTGAAGCAGTGCGATACATGTTCATTACTCCATTCATTTGGTGGATGGCCAACAAGAGCCACCCTTCAGCATAAAGCGCCCAGAGCAGAACACAATAAAGATCAAAAACAACAATGTAATCAAAGGAACATGATAACATTGTGAAAGCAGCCACCAGCAGCAGCTGATATATGCAGTAGAAGAACCATCAAATGAGGACTACTCAACATGTTAAAAAGCCTGAGGAAATATACCTGGTGCCAAAAAGACTTTAAGGCTGGCAGCAGATGACATTTCCTGGGAAAGGCATTCAAAAGATCAAGCATCACAACCAAAATGACCTTTCTCTGCTCACTGTCCATTTAACCCTTGGTGAGAAGGAGGGGTCAGAGCGGGGGCGTATCTAAATAAGTGCAAGGGGGTGCAACTGCACCGGGCAACAAGCTTTAGGGGGGCAACAAGCTGAGCTTGACATTAGTGGCCAAAATTGTGAAAACCTTGGTATGTATGAATAATACCATCAGTTATATATAATTGGAAAGGTCATTTAATGCAGAATAAGGTAAAGGTAAAGGTTTCCCCGTGACCGACTGTAGGGGGCGGTGCTCATCTCCATTTCAAAGCCTGTAGAGCCGGTGTTTTGTCCAAGGACAACCTTCCGTGGTCGTGTGGCCGGCATGACTCTACGCCGTAGCGCACGGAACACCGTTACCTTCCCACCGAAGTGGTCCCTATTTATCTACTTGCATTTTCATGTACTTTCGAACTGCTAGGTTGGCAGGAGCTGGACAAGCAACGGGAGCTCACTCCGTTGCACAGTCTTGAACTCCCAACCTTCCAGTCAGAAAGCTCAGCAGATCAGCGGTTTAACCCGCAGCACCACCATTGCAGAATACAATGAAACAAATTGGAGTGTAATATCTTTATCAAAAGTTATAGCCAAAAAACCGGAGAAAACAAAAATGCAACTATGACGTCACTTCCTGTTGTGATGTCACTTATGGGGCAACATTTTGCCCTCTGCACTGGGCTACACTTTCCTTAGTGACGCCCCTGGGACAAAGAAGAATCGCTGTTACAGCTTCTAGTGATAAGAGTAAGGTGTACCTTCTCTAGGCTTAAAGGACTCGGAGCTTTATGGTCCAAAATAAAGCCCACTGAATTCTGCTTGGATATTAACAAGAGACCCTTGCAGCCACTATGGGCCCAATCCAGAGGCCCTTATATGTGTGTATCACTGGCTAAAAGTGTCATGAACGTGCCGTACAGCAGGTTTGTGACACCACATGATCAACCACCATTCATGCTGGGCCGGTGCTATTAGTGCACCTTGTTGGACTTCCTTGTTGGAAGCAGGATGCTGGCCAGCACTCCAACAGCGCCAGCCAATGGTAAGGAGATTTGGGGCGGGGGAGGTAGGGAGTGGGAGAGACGGGGGAGATGAGGATTGGGCCCGGGAGGGGGGCGGGGATGGCGGAGCCATGCAGCCCAATACAGGCCTCCTGAATTCTGAGTCCATTCAAATGCAGGCACAGAGCCAAGGAGACCCACTGCTGCCGGCAGGGCCAGGATCCAGCAGATCTGTTTCAGCATTGCTGGAGCCCTGAGTTCTTCCATGCTTAGGACTGGGCTGCCCGTTCTACGATGGATGGACTTCAGTTATGACACACTTCAGTTCTGAATGGTGTCTGTTAAAAGTATTAAACAACAGGATACTGAAATTGCTCCATCAGGACACACATTTGGAGAAAGAGACAAATTTCTTTCAAACAGCCCCCAGTCTGCAATTTTGAGGAGCGCTGGCTAACCACAAATGTCATAATCTCATTAGACACAGAGAAAGAATGCTGAACGCTCGATTACACACTCAGCCGAGCTTCCTGTTCAACCGGTTTTTAAAAAAGTGATACATGTAATGATTAGGGGTGAGGTGTGTTTTTTTTTTTGCTTTTTTTTTTTTTGTTAAACACCACATAAAACACAAAACACCACCATTTGGAAGATAAAATATTTGGGGGGGGGAGCACAAAACGCCACATTTTGGTGTTTAAGGTATTTTCCAGAAATTAAAATAATTACTTTTCCAGTTAGAAAGTATTATTTCTTTCACAAGAAAGTGGCTGCATCTTTGACACTATATCACCTATATCATCTGCCTAGTACACTTCTAAAGCACTTAAAATTAATAAAAATGAGAACTTGAAATGAGAATGTAGAATAAAAACACATTATACCACAATTTGCTATTTTAATCAAGAAATTTTGGAAAAACTAAACACCCCTAGTAATTATGTGAGCCGAGGCTCTGTAATAACAATAATAACAATAATAACAATAATAATAATGCATTCCTTGGCATTTAGTTGTCAATGGGATTGATATAGACTTCATTATTTATATCTGTTGGGATTGTTTACTTTTGCAATCACTGTTTCAGAGAAGGAAAAAGTTCCTGGTGATTGTCAGATTTGTATCAATTTTTTTTTCTACTGTACAGAGATTGATCAGTTTGTACTGTGTAGAAAACAGAAGGGCATTGGTGGCAGGTGACATAAACATTGGCATCATTCAGAAGCCGGGACACACACACACACGACACATTTCAAGACATTCACCTGCTGCGCCCCCCCCCCATCACCACACTCCAACAAAAAGATGTCAAAAACCAGCTTTGGTGTGAAACTGCAGAATTTAGGCTTGCAGTACTAGATAGATTCTTGGAAGCAACTTCCATCAACACCAGTAGAATCTACTTCCTTGGAAACATATTTGTGAACATATTTGCTGTAAAACAGCTTTCCTGCTGTTGCTCCCTTATAAAATGCTTGAATGCTCTGACTCTGTTCCACTGCCTTTTACCTTCGAGCAGGAAGCAAAGTGAAAAAAAAAGAAAAAAAAAGCACACTGCACATTTTAGGAATGTTAAGCCTCATATTTCACTCTTGTGGATACAATATGTCCACCCACCTCAATAACGTAGTGACGGGAATTTGCTGTAAAGATTGTTAAATATCACCAGGAACTTTCAGATATAAGCTGCGGTTATATAGATATAGTCATTTCGAAGAGTGCTTGAGAATGGGTTCATGCATTTGCATTGTTCCCTCAAATAGAAACACTGATGAGTGTGAAATGAAAGAGTTGCAAGAAACAATGGGACTTTACTCCATTCTGGTCTTCCTAGAGTATTGTGTCCAGTTCTGGGCATCACATTTTAAGAAGGATGTAGCCAAACTGGGACGTGGTGGCACAGCGGGTTAATCCGCTGCTGCTGGGCTTTCCGACCGGAAGGTTGGGAGTTCAAGACTGCGCACGGAGTGAGCTCCCGTTGCTTGTCCCAGCTCCTGCCAACCTAGCAGTTCGAAAGCACCTAAATGCAAGTAGATAAATAGGGACCACTTCGGTGGGAAGGAAACGGCGTTCCATGCGCTACGGCGTAGAGTCATGCCAGCCACATGACCACGGAAGGTTGTCCTCGGACAAAACGCCGGCTCTACAGGCCTTGAAACGGAGATGAGCACCACCTCCTACAGTCGGTCACGACTAGACCATTTGGTCGTGGGGAAACCTTTAACTTTAGCCAAACTGGTGCAGGTTCAGAGAAGGGCAACAAAAGATGGTCGGGGCCTGGAAAACAGATCCTATGAGGAAAGGCTGAGGGAGCTCAGGGTGCAATCCTATCCACACTTATCTGGGAGTAAGACCCATTGCTATAATGGGACTCACTTCTGAGTAGACATGATAGGATGGGCATGTTTGGCCTGGAGAAGAGGAGGCTGAGGGGGGATATGATAGCGCTCTTGAAATACCTGAAGGACAGTTAATGCTGCCTCAGGGAGTAGAACTAAAGATAATGAGGTGGGAAGGAAGATTACGGTTGAATGTCAGGAAAAATGTCTTAAAAGTAAAAGAGCAGTTTGACAATGGAACCCATGACCAAGGTAAACGCAGAGTCTCCCTTTCTAAAGGTTCTTCAAGCAGAGACCTGACAGGAGATGCCTTTTATGGATGCTCTACAACAGTGTTTCTCAAACTATGCATCGGGACCCACCAGGTGGGTCATGAGCCAATTTCAGGTGGGTCGTGGAGCACCTCTGTTGAAAATACAGGGTACAGAGCTGCTGGGCAGGGTGGGCTCCCTGGGAGAGAGGGAGCAGGGTGGGAGAGAGGCAGGGTGCTTTCCCCTGAATAGGTGGAAAGACGGGACACTGTCGGGGTTGTGTGGTTGGAGGAGGATCCGCATTCTGCTTTGACATCCAAGGTGGAAAGCTTGAATTCTGAGCTATGCAAAATAACAGCACAAGTGTATAATGAGGACCTTTGGCTGATCGTGGCATAGGTAGGAAGCCAAAATTGAATCTCTCGCTTCCTGCCATGTCATCACTTCCAGGTTTTTTTTTTTAACATCAGCAGCATCATTACCCACTATTTCTATACCGCCTTTCTCAATGAGGGTGCAATCCTAAACTTTACTAGGCCGGCATAAGCTAAACCAGCAAAGATTGGCCAGCACAAGGGACATTGTTTGGACCACTCTCTGAGTCAGAGAGGCCAGCACACAGCCGTGCACTATCCTCCCTGACTCCAACTTTGCTGGCTTAGCTTATGCCACCTAACTCTAGTTTAGGATTGCGCTCTCACTCTTACAATGACAGCCCAATCCTAAGCAGCGCTGACATCAAAAGGCCGACATAGCAGGGCTGTATCCTAAAGCCCGTTAGGAGGCAGCAGCAGCAAAGTGCAGGCCAAGGGGAGGTTTTCCCCTTACACCCACGTAAGCCCCAGTCATCTTTATGGGGCTGCTCGGAACTGTGCCTGCTGTTTTGCAGTCGCAAGTCAACGTGTGCAGAAGCGGTCCGAATCGGGGTCTCCCTGGCCGGGGATGGGCTTTAGGACTTGGTACTATGGCCGTTGTGCGTCACCACTCCTGTCGCCGCCCACTGCGCCGCCCAGTTACACCCCCAGCACACCTCTAGAAAACCCTTGGCAAGGTCCTGCGCTGACCGAGTGTAGCTGACACTCGACTGGCGCAAGGCCTGCACTGCTGATGGTTGCGGCAGCACCCGAGTGGTGGTGCTGCTCCTTGCACCGGTCCAGCGCCATACCACCGGTGCTGATGCGCTTAACGACACATTTGCAACAGTGCTGGACTGGCGCCAAGAGCGTAGCGCTGGTGCAACGCCGTTATAGGATTGCACTCTGAGTTGGGGCCAAATCCTAAGCCCGTTACCACAGGCAGTGCGCTCGTTCCACCCGAGCAGCTGTTGCACACGGTGCCATAAAGCTCCTCCAACGCTGGCGGTAAGCCCTCACTGCCAGTGCTGAGGCAGCACCCTGGCACTGCCACCTGCCCGTGCCCCACAGGGAGCACCAGTCGCCGGCAAGCAGTGAGTTTGCCGCTCACTGGTGATGCGGTCTTTGGGGGAGGGGCAGGACGGGGTGTTCCTGGGCGGGGGAGGGGAGGAACAGGGGCAGGACCAGTGGCTGCACAGCCTTCCTCGGAAGGCTTCGCTTCTGCACTGGCTAAAACGCCGGCACAGGAACAAGTAGCCCCATTGCCCGCCC
The DNA here is from genome assembly GCA_029204185.1 of Lerista edwardsae. Classification (NCBI taxonomy): domain Eukaryota; kingdom Metazoa; phylum Chordata; class Lepidosauria; order Squamata; family Scincidae; genus Lerista; species Lerista edwardsae. Next base: position 5,464,560 of record JAJKFI010000013.1, read on the forward strand.
TCTGCCCTGAGGAGCCTCCCGGGGCTGCCTGGCTGCCACGGGATGCAGCGGTAGCTGCCTGGCTACCGCTTTGCTACCTGATGGCCAGGCAGTTCAGGAGTGGGCTGCCTGAGTCTTACAGACATCACTTCCGATGGGTCCCGACAGGCAGTCGCTCTATAAAGTGGGTCCCGCTGCTAAAACATTTGAGAACCGCTGCTCCAGCAAGGACTTCCCTGCCTCTAGCTGGGTTGAATTAGATGGCCATGAGGGCCCCCTTCCAAGTCAGTGATTCTAGGAGGCAACAGCCATTTCTTTCTTTCAAGCAGAAGTGGCACAGGAACGGGCTTACAGCCTGGACTGTAAGTTCAGTAAGCCCTACTGTGCTAGTTTTCTATCTGCAGGGATTTTGTTTTTTAATGTCGAGGAAGTACGACTAATTGCCAGTCTCACGTAACCATGTGTTCCACCCCCCGCAAAAATGTTGCATTTATGGGACCTTGCCAATCGAAGCGTAGCTGCATATAGGTCTCACCTAACATATAAAAAGGCAGAGATCCTTGCATAATCAGCAATGAAATGAACAAGTGAGGCACAATGGTGCTTGGGGAGTGTCACCCCTGGCCCCGACCTGCCATCCTGGCTGAGCAGAGCACTTACCGGGCCGGTGGGGGGAGCGGTGAAGCGGAAGCAAGGGCTGGCTGTGCCCAGTGGCCAGCCGCGAAGGCGAGCCATCTCCCCGCAATTGGGCGAGCCATCTCCCTGCCAGCGGAGCTGCAGTGGCCAGGAGTGGGGCCAGCTGGTGGGAGGGCGAAGCGAGGCCCGGTGGCAAGCAGGCCACAGCCGCGCGGCTGTCCGGGGCCAGAGCTCGCAAGATCTCAGCCCCGTGCTCTTACCGGAAGGAGCGGGACCTAGGCGAACAGCTCCAGGGCTCATAAGGAGCCTGGCCGTGGAGGCAAGCAGTCGGGCTGGGGTGTCCTGCGGAGGCAGGACACTGGAGACGCCTGCAGGGGCTGGCCACCCTCCTCCCCGGACCAGCTACCTGTTGGGGGTGCTGACACCTCCCCCTTGGAGGCAGCCCTCCCAGCCCTTGGGAGCCCTGATATCCCGGCTCCCATTAGGGCACGGGCACCAGAGGTGCGGGCAAGCCCTAGGGGGTACTGCACCGGCCAGCAGCATAGAGCCAGCCCTCAGAGGAAGGCAAGGGGGCGAGCTCTCTACGCTCCCCCGAGCATTGCTGGGAAAGGACTGTGTGGGGTGCCGCCAGGGCGCCGAAGTAGGTGGAACTCCTGGTAAAGGGCTAACTGTGGGTGGGGGCACCCGGGGGGGGGCCTGTGCTGTAATGCAGCCCCAAATGAATGTCAAGTGCCTAACCCGAATAAACAGATTGAACACAGCAGCGACTGTCCGGCGTATTCACAAATACGGGGACTTGGGTAAGTGATGGGACACAGCAACAACAATAGCTTTCTGCCTTGGGGATATTCAGAGTTGCTCCCTGAATATTTACTTTCATTAAAAATCATTTTCTAACACTGATGCATTAGAGCAACAATGATTACGCCATGAATCCACAAAATAGCTCCGATCCCGCTCAGTACGGCGCCCCTCGATGTCCTGCGACGGCGGGACACAGGGAGTTACAAACAAAAAAATGTTTATATCTTTAGACACATTCAAAAGTTATGAAATCGAGCTTGAATGAATGGTACCTGGGAAAGGAAACAACACTCCTATAAATATGTTTAGGCTTGACCGGTTTTTCTCGTCCTCAGGTAATAATTTTTGTTGCTTGCTTTGTAACTTTCATGAAGCATCGACTCAAAGAAGTAACTTGTGGTGAACTGGGTTTTTTTTTTTTTGGCCTTAACTGCGGTATAAATACTTCCTTTACAGAAACATTTATTCTATGCAACTCACAGCGTCACCAACATTCTCGTAGGCCTTTTAATAGCAGCATGATATGTAGCAACTTAGCAGGTAAAACCTTTCCTGCCAGGTAGATAGTAAAGGTGTCACTGAGGGCGCAATCCTAAACTGGAGTTAAGCCAGTAAAATTTGGCTGGCACAAGGACCATTGTAAAGTGGGTTTGGCCCGCTCTTGGAGGACGATACATGTCTGTGGGCTGGCCTCTCTGACTCCGACAGTGGTCCAAATATACTTTATGGTGTCCCTTGTACCAGCCAAACTTTGCTGGCAACCCTAGCAACCATTTTTTGACACCATATACTGAATATCTACTGAAGCACTGCAAATAAGAATTGACAGGCGGTATCCCTGGATCACACGTTGGTTCTGTACCAGTTTGAGACCCACTGCTCTAGGGAAGGTAAAGGTTTCCCCATGTAATGACCCAATGGTCTAGTCATGACCGTAGAAATCAATGGTAAGGCCACATCTAGAGTCTGGTGTACAGCTCTGGTCACCACATCTCAAAAAGGACATAGTGGAGCTTGAAAAGATCAGAAGAGAGCGACAAAAATGATTACGGGGCTGGGGCACCTCCCTGATGAAGAAAGACTGCAGCGTTTGGGGCTCTTCAGTCTGGAAAAAAGGTGCCTGAGAGGGGACATGAATAAGACATATAAAATAATGCACGAAAGGGATAGAGTCGATAGAGGGATGTTCTTTTCCCTCTTTCACAATACCAGAACCAGGGGGCATCCACTGAAATTGAGTGTTGGGAGAGTTAAAACAGATAAAAGGAAATACTTTTTTACCCAGCAGGTAATTCATCTGTGGAACTCCTTGACACAGGAGGTGGTGATGACATCTGGCCTAGATGCCTTTAAAAGGGCACTGGATGGATTTCTGGAGGAAAGGTCCATCGTGGGCTATAGGCCATGATGGGTTGGGCAACCTCCTTACATTAATAGTAGGCTACGTCAGAATGCCAGCTGCAAGGGAGTAGCAACAAAATGCAAGCATCTTGTTGTCTACTGAACTCCCTGAGGCACCTGGTGGGCCACTGTAAGATACAGGAAGCTGGACTAGATGGGCTTTTGGCCTGATCTAGTGGGGCTCTTCTTATGTTCTTATGACCGACTGTAGGGGGCGGTGTTCATCTCCGTTTCTAAGCCGAAGAGCCGGTGTTTGTCCTAGGACAAGCTTCCATGGTCTGGTGGCCGGCATGACTATCAGCCAAGGCGCACAGAACACCATTACCTTCCCACCAAAGTGGTACCTATTTATCTACTTGCATTTTTACATGCTTTCAAACTGCTAGGTTGGCAGGAGACTCTAGGGAAGACTTCCAGTTTAATTTTCACAGCTTCCCCCAAAGAACTCTGGGAGTTTATTTTTCTCAGGTGCTGAGAATTCTCTGCTCAGTGATCCATGGCCTACCGCTCAGAATTACTGCTTGCAGGGTGCCTTGGGGAGATGGAATGACTAATAAACTAGTTCAATCTGTAGTGTAAATCATTTCCTCCCTCTCATATCAACATCTGCTTTGGACCATATCCACAAGATCCTTGTTCAGGGATTAAATACACCCATGTAACACACCAAATCCCAGCAGTTCACAAATACGGGGACTTGGGTAAGTGATGGGACACAGCAACAACAGTAGCTGTCTGCCTTGGGGTTATTCAAAATTGCTCCCTGAATATTTACTTTCATTAAAAACCATTTTCTAACACTGATGCGTTAGAGCAACAATGGTAAAAATGCAATCTCCAGCACATCATTGGTAGACAATGGGTTTTTAAAATGTAAGCCCCTAGCTCTTTTGCTTTAGTTCAGCAGAAAAGCAACTGCTTTGTATGCAAATAATCCCAGGTATCTCCAAGTAGCATGGAGGATAATACTGGTCTGCAACCTTAGAGAGTTGTCACCAGTGTCAACAATAATAAGATGGACCAACAATCTGACTCAGGGCACAGCCCTAACCTGGAGTTAGGCCAGCAAAATTTGGCCCGGACAAAGGACAGTGTAAAGTATGCTTGTATTGGACCATTCTCAAAGTCAGAGAGGCCAGCACACAGATATGCACCATCCTCCCCGACTCCAAGAGTGGTCCAAACATGCTTTATGGTGGCCCTGACGCCAGCCAAATTTGTTGGCCTAACTGTGCCGGCCTAACTCCAGGTTAGGATTGCGCACACAGTATAAGGCATTTCCCTATGTTTTCATGCAAGGAAAAACATGCATGTAGGCTTCTTTGCAATTGCTTATTAAAAGGGTGATGGCAAGTGTTTTAGGAGTAGGTAGATGGAAAAACCATGCTTGGAATACTGGGGAAATCCATCTGCCTGGGTCTGTCTGTCTGTCTACATACATGCATGCATGTACTGTATGTGATTTATACCCACTTTTCTCCCAAATAGGCACTTAAAGCAGCTTACAACATATAAAAGCAATATCATAAATAATGAGAATGCAGCATAGATACAGTATGGGAACCACTGGTCTAGCCTAGTTTCTCAGAAGTTTCTCAGACTTCTCAGAAGTTTCCCCTTTTCCAGACTTCTGCTAGTTCTGCCTCTTCTTTCCCAAGCCCATGCTTTCACCTGCTCTGTCCATTGCGACTCAGAGATGTTTCTGCCTGCCTCACCCTCCTATAATATTACTTCTGCTCAGTCAGTCACATGCAGGAGGCTTTTCAAACCCAAAATCTTAGTGAATTACAGTATAGATCTTTTATCCACAGTCCACTCTTCTTCACACCGCAATCATTTATGTCTAAAGGGCATCAACTCCGAAGTTCTATTCCTTGATGAAACACTTAAGTACTTGGAAATTTCCTGCAAGCCCTCTTAAGTCATTTGAGTAAATGAGTTCAAGATGCATGCATCCAACATCCCCATCAGTTCATCTCTTTCATGATTTAAGAGCATAAGTTTCCACGGCTGCAGCCAGCTGAACCATATTGCCCTCATACATTTTCTATCACTCCAGCTTACCTGCACTTTTAATTTGCTTAAGGTTCCAAAATAATTCCTGTATAAGGCAACCTCATGATTGTGCAAAACCATCTTTATTATTTTCTTACTGTTGCATTTCATAGAATGCTAGGCTTGGGGCAACCCAAAGGTCATTTAGGCCACCGACAGCACAATCCTATGCATGTCTATTCCCACTGTGTTCAATGAGACTTACTCCCAGGAAAATATTATAGGATTGTAGCCTGTGTCTGATAGGACAACAAACTAGTGTAGCCAGAGAGGAGCCATTTGGGGCAGTTGTGGCAATACCTGCATGTTGCCTTCCCTGCCACAAATGGCTCCAATGGTGAGGGAGAGGGGCAAATTACATGGCGTGGTGTGGCACCTTCTGTACTTACTGTGGCACCCCCGTCTGGCTATGCTTTTGGGAGAAAAATTAATTATGTGGCTAGACCTCTTTGTGCCTTTATAGAACCATGAGGTTCACCCAGCAGAGATAAAAGCCCTTCTCCGGTCAGAGGCGGATCTACAGGGAGGGCAAAGCTCTAAGTGTTGCAAGAAGCCTTACCCTGTCATGTAAATCCCTCCTCTCCCTTGCTGCTGTAGCCAGTAAGCAACACCAAGATGTTGCTTTTCCCTGTGAGGATTGGCTAAAACGGTGCAGGAGAGGAGTGATTTCCACTGCAAGGTAAGGCTTCTTGCAAAACTTAGAGCTTTGCCCTCCCTTAGATCTGCCTCTGTCTCCGGTTTACCTGATCAGGTTATCCAGGCAGTGGCGGACCTAAATGTAATGTACTTCTCAAACTGAAGAAGTTCAAATGGGAAAGAGTCTAACAAGGACCCTCACATCAAGTTAGACCTTTGGCATTAAATTGTCTACAGCACAGCAGCTAAAACATTTGACTTCTTTGTAAAAAATATATATATATTTCATCTTGTATGAACTCCCTAGATAACCCTAGGCAAGCCTCTGACTCGAACGGCCCAATCCTATTAGAGCTGTACGCCACCAAAAAGGTACCCCCAGGAAGGGGACAGGTTCGGTGGCGGCAGCATCCATGGCATCCAAACCCCCTTCCCAGCTTCCATCTGCCTTTGTGGACTTGCACCAGCTATGGGGCTGACACAGGATCAAGCAGACCCATTGGCCTGGCATGATCCTGGAGCAAGGAAACAAACGTTCCCTTACCTCCAGGAGGCCTCGAAAGGCTGAAACTCCCTCATGGAATTCAGCAGGTGCCATGTTAGTGGCACTGCATTGCTGCTTGGGGAGTTAGTTAGGATTGGGCTGCCCTTCCGATGCCTTCAATCTGCAATATGGCAATAAAAGAACCGGACTTGCACAACTTGTATTTCACTCACCAAGTGAAATTGAGGTCAGCATCCCTGAGCAGTGGTTCACATGGGACTCCATATACCTACTTTTGTTGCCTACTTGGGACTATAAAAAACAGGGAGTGAAGTACATGAAAGACCATAGTACGTGCTTGACAGGCTGTGTTTGGAATCATAGGATTCCAAGCTGACGTTGTGCAGGGGCAGGTCTCATGATGCTTGGCCCATTCTGTAGGGCTGCCGTAAGGACTGTTGAGTAAAGCACTCTAAAAACTCAGAATTGCAATATAAATGGAAAATATTATTTGAGTAGGGACTGGCATTTCAGGGTCCAAGGTGGAAATTTTTCCCCATCCATCCTACCTACAGATGTTGAACTGTTATTAACCTTTCAGTCAAAGTGACCAACACAAACCCGGAGTCATAGATATGAAAAGTGTGTATTCTAGCACAGGGGGCATAGAATTTCATAGAGCAGTGTTATTGAAACTATGGGTCGGGACCCACTTGGTGGGTTGCAACCTGATGTCAGGTGGGTCGCAGAATGCTGGGAGCAGCCATCTTGGAAACTGCAGACCTTACCCTTGTTATATTCCTTTTGTGAATGTTAACAGTTTGCATGTTCAAGTGAGGGTTTTTTTAAAAAAATAGTTTTTAGTTCAGTACTTTTACATCGTATTTTGTCCTAATTTTGCTTTCTATCAGGGATGTTTCATAGTTGTAAAATTGCTGCAGTCCAAGAATGCCAATTGGCATTTCAGGAGCGTCATTTTATTATGTTACAATAACAGCACTTCCTGCTTGATTATGTCACTTCCTGCCACAACATCACTTCCAGGTTAATGACAACACTTCCGGTGGGTCCCAACATGGGTGCCATTCTAAAAAGTGGATCCAGGTCTAAACAGTTTGAATACCACTTAACTGTCATAGAGGGCCTATCTGCACTGCACACTTCAGACAGTACACACAACACAAATGTTACAAAATACAAAGGGAAAAACAAATCCCATGAATGAACCTTGAATCATGAGCCCAAGTTAAATGGGACTTCTAAAGCCCAACTAGTACAAAACAAAACAAAACAAACCTTGAGAGTTGAAGTGTGAATGGCTAAGAAAATCACAGAGTGCCCTGTGAATGTAATTGCTACATTCGGTGCAGCCGCAAAGCTCTGTGGTGTCAACAGCTCTTGACGATGATAGGAAACACCACTTTTGTGACCCAGTTGACACAAACAGGCTCCCTTGCCTGCCTAACAGAGCCCTAGAACTAAGGGTTAGAGCAGGGTAATTGCCGTGAGCATTACTAACAAGGCAAGTCATGCAACTGTGTAGGTGGATCATTCTCCTGTGGAAATTCTATAGTTCCCTAAAAACAAAGCAAGAACAGCCAAAGAGTACTAATTGACCTATCTGCAACCCTGAAGTTTCTTTTATGTCCTCACAGCTAACCTGAAATGGGGCCAATTCATGTAATAACCAGGGGTGTGTGTGTGTGTGTGTGTGTGTGACTATGAGCGCAATCCTAACCTGGAGTTAGGCTGGCACAGTTAAGCTAGCAAATTTTGGCTGGCACAAAGGACACCGTAAAGCACATTTGGACCACTCTTGGAGGATGGCGCACATCTGTGCGTTGCCTCTCTGACTCCGAGAGTGGTCCAAACATACTTTACGGTGTCCCTTGTGTTAGTCACACTTTGCTGGCCCAGCTGTGCTAGCCCAACTCCGGGTTAGGATTGCGCTCTATTATTTGTAATTAGCAACATGACGATGGCTGTGATGGGTTGTAAGCCACAAGACATTTGTTCATCTTTAATATGCTACTTAGGATTTTCAGGGGGCCACAAGGCTCCTGATTTTTGCTGCAATAGCTTATTGCACACATGATGATGTACTTTGTTTGGAAAATTTGGAAAGGATGGAATTGTCCCAGCCAGGGCTGGGGAAAATCAGATCTGCCCCTTTATTCATTTCCTGACTTTTTTTTCATTATGGAGCTCAAAGCAGCATAAGATTCAGCTTGTCACCTATCCAGGCAACGACTTGGCCTAGGCTGTTTTGTTTCAGCAAAGTGGCTGTATCAGATGTTCTCAGTCCTACAACCCTTTGACCCTGACGTGCCATCAGATCAGTGATGTCATTCAGGGGGAATGGACCAGAATGGGCGTTCCGGATCCTAACGGGCTCCGTGGCTGCTTCTGGGTTTTTTTGGGTTTTTTTTTCAACATTTGAATTTGAACTCAAAAGTGAGTTCCTGTTCCTAAATCATTTGAATGGCACCACTGCATCAGATGTACTCCATTGGTACATCTAGCCCCGTATGACCTACCCTGTCAGGCAGCGGCTCTCCAAGTCTTTCCCTGTCTTACTATTGAAGATCCTTTATACTGAGAGATCCCAGACAATGAACCTGGGACCTTCAACATGAAAAGCATGTGCTCCAACATGGATCTGTGACCGCTTCCTTAGGCCTCCCTTGACAAATAGTTATATTACATATGCATCAGTCATTTAGAATATATAGCCTACAATATAGGCCAGAATATAGCTTGGATCTTGGAAGCTTTAGGGAAGCTCATTAGTCGATCTGACTGAAAACAGTTTGGTCAAGCCATAAAGTGAATGCTGAGGACACTGGCGTGCAAATGCTACAAAATCAAATGCTGTCTGATTTTTGTATTGGGGTAGTGGTGGTAATTTGTTTGTTTGTTTGAAGAACTTATACACAGCGGCGGCATTCAGCCGGTACTCTGGGCGGGACTTATCTTTGACCGGCAGTCCGCCCGTTGCGTAACGGCGTGTTCCGCCGCTTTCCCGCCCGCCCCGGTGGGTGGGAAAGCGGCGGAACGCGCCGTTACGCAACGGGCGGACTGCC
>JAJKFI010000013.1:5474037-5520642 GCA_029204185.1 Lerista edwardsae
CGCCGTTACGCAACGGGCGGACTGCCGGTCAAAGATAAGTCCCGCCCAGCGTACCGGCTGAATGCCACCACTGCTTATACCCCGCCTTTCCCATGCTGAAGGAAATGTCCAAGGAGGCTTACAGAGAACAACAAAGTACTGTACAATGTAACCATAATAAGAAAAAACAAAAACATTTAAAGATTTAACATTTAACATGAACGCAGCGAGAGTTCAAGAATGAAGCAAGGCCCAATTCCCTTCATCAGGCCCTTTGGAGGGTGGGAGAAAAAGAAACACACCCACACACTTGACCAGGGGAGTAAACAAACTATGGCAGGATTCCTGAGGGACATCAGAAGGCAGATAGCCAACCATCATCCAAAGGCCGGATGATATAGGTATGATTTGAGCCCTCTCCGAAAGGCCATTTTAAACTCAGCCAAATCATTGAGTTTAAAATGAAGGCCAACAAACTGACTGCTCCATTTCAGATCTGCACAACATGGGACCTACACCGAGCCAAACACATAAAATAAATAGTCATAGTTGCACATGAAGGCTCTGCCATAGCAATATAAATAAATATGCTTAACTTTTCCCACTGAAACCAATAGAATTGCATTGTGCTCAACTTTATTTATTTATATCCTGATTTTCCTTTAAGAAGCTTACAAGGGAATCCTATGCATTGTCCCACCCACACACTGACCAGATTGAAGTCTGCTTAGCTCTTGCAAACAGACCAGGCAATGCATCTTTCATTATTTGACTGGCTTACGCCCTATGTAAGGGACCTTGCGTATTCCAAAGGACAAAATGCTGGCTTCACAAATAGCTGTTCAACAATAATCACTGCAGCATCAAGGCCCTGAAGGGGCCTGGTGTGTGCATGCGCACAGAGGGGTGCAAATTCAGTTTCTCCTCTTGACATCCACACATTCAGCTGAAATTCTGAACTGAACCTACATGCATTCAACCTGTAGCAGGTATATTCTCTCACAGCACAATCCTATACCCCTCTTAGCGCCGGCGCTGTGCTCTTGTGCCGGCCGAACGCTGTCGCGAACATGCCGTAAAGCACGTCCTTGTTGGCACTATGACGCTCAGCCAGCGCAAGTGGCAGCGTTCCAGGGGCATAACTGGGCGGCGCAGCGGGCAGAGACGGCGGTTATGACGCAGTTGTGACGCAGAACGGCCGTAGTGCCAAATCCTAATGCCGGTTCCTGGCCATGGCGGCCCCGATTCGGGCAGCTCCCATTCACGTTCCTCTGCGCCTGCTATTTTGCCGGCGCAGGTCCGAGCAGGCCCATAGGGGTGACTGGGGCTTATGCAGGTGTACGGGGAAAACCTTACACCTGCCTCCGAATGGACCTTTGGATATGGCCCTGCTATGTCGGCCTTACTAGGCCGGCATAAGGTAGGATTGCACTCTCAGTGTGATCAGGAAGTTACAAAAGGAAGTGTGCAGGGCCCAGAAACTGTCTGTCTGTCTGCCAACATCCTCCCTGGTTCCATTGTTATGGGAGGCAGCAGGGACTTGGTCACAAACCAAGGGCCCTGACCGACGCAAATCGGATAAGTCCATCCTCTAGTCCTCATTGCTATCACCTGTGGCAAGGGCCCACTCTGGGAATGGCCATGGGAAGGGCCATGGGAATGTCCTTGTTTCCCACCTGCTTGTAGCCTGATCACCCCCCCCCCGCACCCCCACCCCCCATCCCGCTACAGCCTCCATCACTTGTTGAATTTTAGCCAATTAAGCATCAATTAAGTGAGCACTTCCCCCATATAGCCTTATACTAACTTAGCAGTAGCCTTCGACCTTCACACCACCCTGCCAGCGCCTTGTAAATTGTGTCTTGTTTCCTTTGGAATAAAGAGCTTGGAACGGACTGGCTCCTTCTGCAGATCCCAAAGAACCCCCAGCCTGCTGCGAGAGCCACTATAGGCTGAAACAGGAAGGTTCTCTGGTTGCTTGTACACAGACTACAGGCATAAAACTGCACTTGCGTAGACCTTCGGCCTACAGCATGGAGGTCAGAATGGGTAAAAAGGGTACAATTTTGATTGCCCCCTGTGCATTCACTATACATCTGCTACAAGGGCACCTTAAAAACACTAAGAGCCCAATCCTATGCATACCTACTCAGAAGTAAGTACCATTGTAGTATATATAAGTATAAGCAAGGATAGGATTGCAGCCTAAGAAATAAAAGACCAGTTTGTCAGATGCATAAAGCGTTGTCCTCAGTTGATATGGAAAAGAAATGAAGAAAGACCCTAAATACTGTATCTTCAAAGGGCTCCAGGGATGGCTTGCATAAGTTAAACCACCATCTCAGATCAAACACTGCAAAACTAGCCTCTCGCTTCAAAGAAGCCACTTTTCAAAGGAAGCAGTTCACATATTTGATACTGACCAACACATTCAGAAATGTTGCATGACATCAGTCAGGAATTTGTCTTCAGACTACAGGCGGGAGAAGCTGCATGTTTGAATTTTCCATTCCCCACACTAGACGCAACTGAATAATGCAAACTAAAGAAACAAATCCATAATGTACAGTATATACAATTTATCTTTCCTTGGTATAGCCTTTGGATAACCTTGGCACAGGATTTGCTTAAACACAGCATACAGAACCCTGAACACAGCTTATATTGCACCGCTGCTTTCTAATCACTAAGGGACGTGGTGGTGCAGCGGGTTAAACCGCTGCTGCTGGGCTTTCTGACCAGAAGGTTGGAAGTTCAAGACTGCGGGACTGAGTGAGCTCCCATTGCTTGTCCCAGCTCCTGCCAACCTAGAAGTTCAAAAGCACCTAAATGCAAGTAGATAAATAGGGACCACTTCGATGGGAAGGTAACGGCGTTCCGTGCGCTACGGTGTAGAGTCATGCCAGCCACATGACCACGGAAGCTTGTCCTCGGACAAACGCTGGCTCTACAGGCTTAGAAACGGAGATGAGCACCTTTTTTTCTAATCACTAATTTGCAGCCCAACTCTATGCATGTTTACTCAGAAGTAAGCCCCACTGAGTTTAATGGGACTGATTTCCAATTAAATGTGTCTAGGACTGCAGCATTAATCCATACATAAAATTAAATCTCAAGCAATCCTGGGTCTGGTCTCATGACCAATTCAGTATGACGCAATTGAAGAATATATTTACTATTTCTAGTGCTGGTCATGTTCAGTTAAGCAGTGATTTTCAACCTTTTTCATCTCTGATAAGATGCTAAAATTGTCAAGGCCATACCATCAGGTTTTTTTGTGGTTTTTTTTTTTTGACAATCTGACAAGGCACACCACAGTGCTAGTGGAGGACCCACATCCCCATTGACTCTACTAATAACTGACCCTCTCCCAAACACCAGTGGAACATCTGCAGATCCTTTATGGCATGGCATTCCCAGAGGGGGCCAAACCGCTAAGTTTTCCAAGCACCTGAACACTCTGTGTAAGTGGCCCCTCCCCCTCGCCTTTTGAGCCACATGGGGTGGGAAGAAAAATGCAGAGGTGCCTCTGCTGCATTGCTCTCACTGCCTGGAATGGCTCTGAAGGTGAGGGGCAGCGGTCACTTACATGGTGCATTCAGGAAGCTGAAAAACATAGCGCTTTGCTCGCCCCCAGGAACACCACTGCTTTATTGCATACCAACGTGCCACAGCATACTGGTTAAAGAGCTAAAGCCACATGCTGGATCCCACTGGAGAAACAACATCACCACTAACTCCTACACTATTCTCCTTCACATTCACTTCCAACACTGTGAGCAACACACTGCTTCCCCATGGGGCGCTGGGGGATGTGCATTTAAAAAAGAGTATGGGCAGGACTAATAATCTGAGCCAGAAGGGAAGATAACAATTGGGTATTGAAAACCCCAGTCTGTTGGCCCTACATGACTCACAAGTAAATGTGAGTGTTCCCATACGCCATCCTCATAGAAAGACCCCAGTCCAAACAGAAGCAGTATGCCAAACTGCCTCCATTAAGAAAGAGGTTCCTGACAGATGGGGAGGGAGTATTCCACTCATTTTGAAGTGAAAAGTGAAAGTGCCCCTATGCACTTGAGACAGAAGCCTGTCCTGAGCGGAACCCCAGGTCACACAGTAGTCAAGGAAGGGAAGGGCAGGAGAAGGGAAGGGAAGGGCAAGGGAAGGGCATGGCTGTTTGCCTCCAGCTTTTACAAGTAATAAATAAATTTCTTGGTGGCAACCTGGCAAGGTCCAAGGTCTTCCATATCAGAGAGCAGCGAGAGGTTCTGGAAGGTGGAGCTCTCCTTTCAGAAATTAACCCCTACAGCAGTGGTTCTCAAACTATGAGCTATGGCTCTCTAGGAAGCCATGGAAATGAGCCAGGGGACCCCCAGAATCCTAGCAAAAAACCTAACACCCTATGTAATGTATAGCAGTGATTCCCAAACTGTGGGTCAGGACCCACCAGTGGGCCATGAGCCAATTTCAGGTGGGCCGCAAAGCACTTAGAGCAGCCAACTCTAGAGCAACTTAGAGCAGAGAACTCAAAGCACTTAGAGATGGGATGCTGGAAAGGGGTAGGGGTGTGTGGTTGTTTTGCCTGTGTTAAGGTTGTAAATAGGCTTTTTTTCTTTATGATTCACTTTGCTATTGGAAAATGGCTGAGAAATAACCCAACATATTGCTGCATTTTCAGGGAAGCAGGAGGCCCTGGAGTCACAATGACGGCACTTCCAGCTATGACATCACTTTGGGTGGGTCCCAGACAGATTGTCATTCTAAAAAGTGGGTCCTGGTGCTAAAAAGTTTGAAAACCACTGATGTATAGGATTGTTGGGGAACTGCGGCTAATGGCCCAGTAAGTCAAGGGCGCTGCCAATCGAAAACGTTTGGGAACCTCTGCACTATAGAAATTACACCCCAAAAATCCACATGGATGAACCAGTTCAGATATCAGGGCTTGTCTAGGAGTGAGCTTCTGCAGGAGTTTTTCCTAAAGGCACTCTCTCCTGATACCAGGGATCAGCAGGAACTGACTTCAAATTCCAGTCAAATCCAGTGTTATTCGATCATAAAAAGGATCTCCGGGTATGTCAAGCGGCTGCTGGTAGCTGCTGGTGCGAACACAACACACCCGCGCTAGGTAACTCCGCGGCAGTCTCTCCACTATACTAGGCTCCTTTTGGGCCTCGCCAAGCAGATGGCTCTATTGTTCTGCTGTGTGTGCGCACAGAGGCCAACCCGGGAAGGGCCGCCTTCAGAGTTCTCCTCCTGCCCTAGTTTTCCCTCCGGGGTTTAGTGTAGGGCGGAATCCTGCTGGCACCAGCAGCGATCGCCGCCTTCCTTTTCCCGTCCAGGATCTTCAGACTGGAATGGCAGCCACGGCCTGGGCGTGCCACTGACAATGGCGTCAGGAGCAACCTGTCAGCTCCTGCTGCCTCAGCCTCCTCCTCCCCGCCCCGCACCCTTCAAAGGTGGGTTTTTCCTTTCATGCCCCCTCAAAGTCGACCAGGTCTCGCCTCTCTCCCCGCCCCCCTCCGCGCGCAGTGGATTTGGTCTATTCTCCCCAGAGAGCGGGGCGACCCTGCCATGCCCAGCATTGTCAATGGGAAAGCGCCGGTGCCGGGCTTCTCTGCCATCCTCTCCACTCAGCGAGATCGAGCTGGCTTTAAAAGGACCGCGACAGACCCGGGACACTGCGCCCCTCATGGCAAGGGGTCGCCCCCGGCAGTGAGGGGCGGGGGGGGGTCAGAGGGTCAGGATCGGGAAGCTCCAACTCAGCTTCAAAGGGCGTGGAAGTGGCGGAGAAAGAGACCCCCCGCAAGTGCCCGGGGTGGGCGACTGGGCGAGCTGGCAGGCTCCGGAGCGACTCTCGCCCTGCTGGGCTCCGGCAAGCCCAAGACAGCCGCCTGGGAGCCGCCGCCCGCGAAGCCGATCGCAGGGCCAGGACGCGGCGGCGGCGGTGGCGGCGTTTCTCCCTGGGCAAGCCGGAGCTGGAGTCCCTTCGCAGCCGGGAACGCGAGTCCAGCGCGCGCAAGCCGGCGGCGGGAAAGAGCCCGGGAGTGGTCCAAGAGAGGCGCCAGGAGAGCGCCGGGTGGGAAGGGGAGGCCCAGCCGTTGCCAGGGACCGGCTGGCTGAAGCGGGGGAGGGATCGCGCCCAGGGGGAGCCGCCTTACCCGCCGCGGTGCTTGTTGTCCATCCGCTTCTTCTGCCTGACCGGCTGCAGGGGGATGTTATCGGTCATGGCCGCGGCAGCCGGGCTGGGCGCAGCCGCAAGCGGGGAGGAGCGCCGGGGAGGATCGGGTTCTCACCAGCCTGGCTTGCCGCGCTCGGCCCAGCCTCTCCGCGCTCTGCTCGCGTCGCTGCCGAAGACCGGGCT
Organism: Lerista edwardsae; assembly: GCA_029204185.1. Classification (NCBI taxonomy): domain Eukaryota; kingdom Metazoa; phylum Chordata; class Lepidosauria; order Squamata; family Scincidae; genus Lerista; species Lerista edwardsae. The sequence goes on from JAJKFI010000013.1 coordinate 5,480,381, forward strand.
GGCTGGCGGCGGGGGCTGGGCGACGCGCAGGTAGCGTGGACGCTCACGCCGCCCCTGGCTCTCCTCCCGTCTCTTCTCGTAGCCCACCCCTTGGGCGGCGGCACTGCGCCCTTCCTCTTCTTAGGCAAGGCTGCCTTTCCGCGTCCCCGGCTACCGCACAGAGAATGCCCAGCCCACCTCTTGTTGGGCACCGCTGACCTTTCCCAACGCATCCTGAAAATTTTCACACCCGAACCACCCTCTTCCCCACCACATGGGTGGCATGAGAGAGGGCCAAGGTGCAATCCCACCCCCCACCCCCACGAGAGAGAGAGAGAGAGAGCAGTGACCCATGGGTCAACTCTCATTATTATTATTATTATTATTATTATTATTATTATCATCATCATCATCATCATCATCATCATCATCATCATCATCATCATTTCACATTTCTATACCTCCCAGCTCAGGGTGATGTACACAGTTTCTCCTTTTGCCCTTACAACAACCCTGTGAGTGAGAGACAGTGACTGGCCCAACTTGGTCACCCTGAGCAGGGGTTTGAACCTGGATCCTCATGGGCTGTGCTGTGCCACTCTCAAACCACTACACCAGTGTGTCTCCAAGGGTGGATCAGAACCCACTAGGTGAGCCGCCAGCCAATTTCGGGTGGGTCCCCGTTCATTTCTATGTATATTGTATTTTTAATATATTAGATTTGATACTACGGTGGTATGTGGCTGCATTTGGGTAACTGTTACAGGTGTGTATTTAACAGGCTACTGTGTATATGCTTTTAACAAATCAAAGCGAGTCAATGGGGATTACTCCCGGGTAAGTGTGGCTAGGATTGCAGCCTTTGGGATGTTTGGGGAATTTCCAGGTTAATAACATCATTTCCGGTGGGTCTGTCATTCTAAAAAGTGTTAAAACATTTGACAACCTCCCTCTTTTCATTTAGAATGTTTTTTTTTTTTGCATTAGCACGGTAGTTCTCAATTTTTTTAGCACTGGGACTCATTTTTTTCAAATGACGCACTTATTGGGACCCACTTAGCTTTATAAGCCTTTAAAAAGGTGATCTATTTATTTACAAGAAATACTTTTTTTTTGTAAAACACACACACACACACACACACACACACTTGTCATGAAGCAGCCCTAATAAATAGCCTCAAGACTTGAGGGGATTTACCTCATGTAATGTGACCCAGCCTTTACCTGTACCCACTACCCAGTAGTTGGTGGACTTAAAAAAAAACACCAGAAAAAAGACACTCAAACTGTTTTCACCTTATATTTACACAAGTTTGCAAACTGCAGGAACTCAGCTATTTGCAGGGCAGTTAGCAGCGACCTGATTTTTTAATAGCTTCAGAGCTTGAGGCAATTAGTTATCCGATGTTACCATCACCCTGTTTTTATAGCCACCACTGCTGATGGACCCACCAAAATTGGGTCATGACCCACCAAGCGGGTCCCAACCCACAGTTTGAGAAACACTGCTTTACCATAACCTCGCTGGGTACAACGTTGTTCTTCAGCATGGACAACCCATCCCTGCAATAAAGCTATTTTCTCCCTTTCCTTGATCAAAGCCTCTCCTCAGGAACAACCAGAGGAATACAGGCATGCCTTGGTATCCACTGGGGTTTCATTCAGGACTCCCCCATGGATACCTGACACCATGGATACCGGGAACGCCTTTTTAAAGATAGGGGAACGCCAGTGGTTTTGGTGCAACAAGGTAAAAAAAGGAGATTTGCTTAATGTTCCCCAACCTTTTTAATAGGCATCTTGGTATCAGTGGATAACTGAAACTGTGGATACCGAATCAGTGGATACTGGGGCACACCCGAACTTAATTTTGCCCAATTCACATCAGATCCTCAAGTGGTGTCTCTGGTTTCATACACCTGAATAGGGTCATCTTTTTATGTCATTTTTTCACCTGTCTCATTGTGTCTATTTTCTCCTGAAGGCTCTGCAGTTCCTTCAGTATTTTCTGTAATATCCAGACGACTGTTGTCAGATATTCTTTAGAGAAGATGAAAAAAAAAATTCTCCTTTTTCCTTGCCATGAAATAATCTCTATTGCAGAAAGTGCTCACAGTGAAGTAAGAACAGTGAAAAAAGCTCATGGTGAGCAGACTTAAGGCTTATGGGATATACTTCTCTTTTGTTCTGAATTTTTTGTGTTTTATTTTTTCTGTATCCTTTGGTGCAAAACATCAGTCAGGGAGGAGGAATTCAGGGCTTCTATGACAGGCTAGGCCAGCCGATCGTTTTCAGCACCAGAACTGAATTCACAGTCTTTTCACACAATAAACCACTTGTTAATCTTGTTAACCACGTTTTCAGGAGCCTAGAAGGGGGAAGACATTTGTTGTTGCTCTTGTAACAACAGTTGGTTTCTGGTAACCCTGGGCACCAGAAACTCTTGCAAATTTACAGCAAATCCCTGCAGAGACCTCCCAGTGGATCCCAATTTCCCTTCTTCCAGGCTCTGAGCTAGATGGTCACTTTTCTTGTTCTGGTGCTTCCTCTAGATCAATGTTTCCCAAACGGTGGGTCAGGACTCACCAGTGGGTCAGGAGCCAATTTTTGGTGGGTTGCAAAAAGTTTCTGAAATATTTTCTTTAAAACTTAGCAAGCACCCTTGCCTGGTTTTCAAAAGAAAATAGCAGTAGTAGGAAATCAGAATGGAGAGACCACTCTTGTGGCTGGAAAACTAATCTTAAAGCTAATGCTGGAATGCTAATCTTCATATCCCCAAACTAAAATGTCACATTTTCCTATTTTCTCTCATAAATGGCATGCCATAGGTCACGCGTAAACCCAGTTCCAGACTTTTGTCTGGTCTGGCAGTCCCAAGCTGCACATCTTGCTCTCCAGTTCTGCCTTCTGGGTACCCTGGAATGACGGTAAAGCAGTGGTATACCTGAGAGGGGCAAGGGGCCAAATGCCCTTGGGGAGGCCCACCGCCCACCACCACCACCAAGGATGAGAAGCAGCCCTGCAGGGCAAAAACGTTCCTCGCTTGGCCATTTCTCCGGCCAGTGCTCTGCAGGGCGAAAACACGCCCTGCTTTGCTGCTTCCCCTAACTGTGCTTCTGCTGGGGAAGCCAGCAAGGAGCAATCGGTTTCACCAGCATTTGGAGGACAAGTTTCTGTGGTCATGTGGCCGGCCTGACTATACGCCTAGGCGCATGGAACGCCGTTACCCACCGAACTGGAACCTATTTATCTACTTGCATTTTTACGTGCTTTTTATTTGAACTGCTAGATTGGCAGGAGCTGGGACAAGCGACGGGAGCTCAATCTGTCACGTGGTCTTGAACTGCCAACCTTCCGGCCAGCAAGCTCAGCAGCTCAGCGGTTTAACCTGCAGCACCACCACGTCCCTTATGGTGAACCAAGAGAACTTAATAAAAAGCCAAGACATCACCCTACCAACAAAGGTTCGCATAGACAAAGCTATGGTTTTCCCAGTAGTCATGTATGGCTGTGAGAGCTGGACCATAAGGAAGACAGAGTGCTGAAGAATAGATGCTTTCGAATTATGGTGTTGGAGAAGACACTTGAGAGTCCCCTGGACTGCAAGGAGATCCAATTGGGCAATCCTCCAGGAAGTCAAGCCTGATTGCTCTCTGGAAGGACAAATCCTGAAGCTGAAGCTCAAATACTTTGACCACCTCATGAGAAGAAAGGACTCCCTAGAAAAGACCCTCATGCTGGGAAAGATTGAAGGCAAAAGGAGAAGGGGGCAGCAGAGGATGGGATGGTTAGATAGTGTCACCGGAGCAATGAACATGAAATTGGGCGAACTACGAAAGCCAGTGGAGGACAGGGAGGCCTGGCGTGCTGTGGTCCATGGGGTTGCAAAGAGTCAGACACGACTTAGCGACTGAACAACATTCATTCATTCATTCATTCATTCATTCATTCATTCATTCATATATTTGCTCAAAATGTGATCTATTTCTGCTAAGGAGGCAGCTCTAAGGACTTGAGGGGCTTTGTTACGTGATCCACCCTTCACCTGCCCCGGCTACCTGTAAATGATGGACTGGCGGGAGGGGAAACACACACCAGAAAAAAAAGACAATCCAACATCTATCTCCCTGTATGTACACAAGCTTGCAAACTGCAGGAGCTCAGCTGTTTGCAGGGCAATTAGCAGTTATCTTGCAAACTGCAGGAGTTCAGCTCTCTGCATGGTAGACAGCAGCTAAGCTATCTGATTTCTGAATAGACTCGGGGCTTGAGACAATTAGTTATCTGATCTTCCCATCAACCTGTTTTCATTGGAGGCTGTGAGGGGCCCAACAGGAATCAGGTCACAACCCAGCATGTGGGTCCCCACCCACAGTTTGAGAAATGCTGTAGTAGGGCATTTCCAGAGGCTGTTGGCATGTGGCTGCAATTTTTGGCCAGCTGCACAGAATAAGAGGTTATGTTTTTTCCGACTGCCAAAATGTGAGTTTCAGAGGTGCAGCCGGCCCGTAGCATTGGGCCATTGGTTTTGTATACCAGAGTTTCTGTCCAAGTGTCCTGATGAGATGAATACCCTTCTCTAACAGATGATATGAAAGATGGTAAGTGCCACAGGACAAAGACATTTCTGAGTGCAACCAGGAAGCTTCAGGTTGACCCTGATCATTAGGAAGATGGGGCTGGGGTGGAAGGTGAAGAGAGGAAAAAATTACAGAAGAAAACACAAGCACCTAGTTTCTGGTATCAATTAGGACAAGGCAGGGCCATTTGCAAACCATGACACATGGTCACATTTAGCACACTCACACCCACTTAGAACGGAGGTGAAGAGGTCTTCCTGGTTACCCTGAGATCAAAGACAATAGCATAGTGACAGCTTTTTTAGCCCTGTTGGTACAATCAAAGGACAGTTACTGCATACTTGCCTACAGCGACAACCTTGCACATCTCAACTCCATTGAAATCAATGGGATTGAATTATTTATGTCATTTGTCTTATTTCGGTCGATCGTGCCTGTCTTCCATCCTGGAACTCAAGACAGAACACATCGAGTTCTCAGGCTGTCCCTCCCCCAGTCAATGGACAGTTCTTGACCTGCTCCAGGTTCAGACCAAGCCCTTGGGAAGGTTCGAACAGTGGCGTACCTGGCAGGGGGTCCAGGGGGCCATGTGGTTCCCAGGTGGCAGAAGAGCAGGGGCCGCATTCTGAGCTCCCTCTCCCACTGATTATCGGCCTCACTTTGTGTTTAAATTGCTTCATTTCCAAGCCATGGTTTACCGGCTCCGTTACTGTCTTCCCATTTCGCCCCCCCCCCAGTTACCCATGTTTCACTGAAGCCCCACCATCATTGAAGGAGCTTCAGGCTTTTCTTGCTCCCCGGCTGCAGGTGGGCTGGCTCTCCACCCCCCCAGATTTCCCCCTGGGCTTCCCCATGTCTTTTTATTAAGGGGATTTCCCCAGTGTTCCATAGGGGGTTTCCCTGTTTCCACATCTTCTATTTATTTAGGAGATTTCCAGGGTTCCCCAGTCATTCAAATAAGGTTTCTACCTTTCATTTTTTCTAAATACAATATTTACTGATACCAGAAGTTGAACCCAGTCCTTCCAAACCATCACTGCATGGAGTTTTCAGGAGGACTGGGCCGTTAGTTCACAGGGCAAGTTTAGCATGCCCGCTTAGAACAAAGCACCAATGAGATCCATGGAATATAGGGCTTAATCCTGTTACTGTTAGCGTGGGCAGTACATGCATACCACCAGCTCTGGGTGTCGTGAATGTGCCATAAAATATGTTTGCGCCCCCTGCAAAACAAGGAGCACCGGGACTGGACCCGTGCCATTAGGTGCTGATCCTCAGCGCAAAGATGTCACAAAGGAGCAGCCTGTGGTAAGTTTAGCCATTGCTCCACAGCAAAGCTGTTGCCACTTGGCAAGCAGATTGTCTGGTCCATGAGGTGGTGGATTGTACTGCTTCAGACTGCAAGTGGGAATAAAGTATTTATATACTCGTATTTTCGATAATACTTGAGTACTTTTCATGAGAGCCAGGTTTGTGTAGTGGTTAAGAAGTTGAACTGGAAGATCTAGGTTCAAATCCCTGCTCAGCCATGAAGCTTCCTGGGCTGGTCACTATCACTAAGCCTTGGGCCAGTCACTATTTTTTTATTTTGAAGAATTTATACCCTGCCTTTCCCATCCCAAAGCAAATGCCCAAGGAGGCTTACATGGGCAGGTTAGTCTAAAACCCCTTTTCAATGGTTTTTTTTTTTGTTTGTTTTTTACAAATATACAGTATTCTGCGATTCACTGAATTCTCAGTCCCAGATGCAGCCTCTGGTTCACAGTGTGATTCTCTCCTCTGGCCATGTGACATCGAGCTTCTGCAGGTGATTGTAAGTCCAGCCTGGACAGGTCCTCAAGGTTGGACTGCGTTCTTTTGCCGGGGCTGGCCTTCTCACAACATTCCCGCACTGGCTAATGAGTGCCACAGTGACTCCGTTCTGCCACAACAGGAACTGCAGCTTGTCACAGCCTGGCGTTCCATCTCCCATCCCAAAATAGACCACAGATTCTCCTGCTTAGCTTCAGGCAGCTCCTGAAGTCCACACCTCCTGCTATCTCTATCTCTAAGCCTCCTCTACCTCACAGAGGTGTTGAGAGAACAAAAGGAGGGAAGGTACTGCATATACACCCTGAGCAACTTGGAGGAAGGGTGGCATAAAATGGTTTTGTTGTTGTTTTGTTGTTGTTTTTCAGTCGCTAAGTCATGTCCGACTCTTTGCGACCCCCTGGACCACAGCACGCCAGGCCTCCCTGTCCTCCACTAGTTTCCAGAGTTCACCCAATTTCATGTTCATTGCTTCGGTGACACTATCTAACCATCTCATCATCTGCCGCCCCCTTCTCCTTTTGCCTTCCATCTTTCCCAGCATGAGGGTCTTTTCTAAAGAGTCCTCTCTTCTCATGAGGTGGCCAAAGTACTTGAGCTTCAGCTTCAGGATTTGTCCTTCCAGGGAGCAATCAGGCTTGACTTCCTGTAGGATTGCCTGATTTGGTCTCCTTGCAGTCCAGGGGACTCTCAAGAATCTTCTCCAACACCATAATGTTGTTGTTTAAGAAACCCCAAACTCCCTACAGGTGGAAGTCAGCATTGGCTAGGCCAGGGGTCTCCAAACTACAGCCCAGGGGCCAAATCACCACAAGATTTTATCTGGAATGCAACAACTTAAAATATTTGACATTTGACATACAAAAAAGATCCAAGTAAAACGTATTCATTTATTTAAATTTCATTCATTCATACATACAACAGATTTTTTTAAGACCCATGATAATCTGTAAAATATACAGTGTGGCCCTCATATCGAAAAGTCTGGAGACCTCTGGGCTAGGCCAAAACCTTTCACCCTGATGATGCCTCCAGGCATTTCCCTATGTGGGGAACATTCAAAAATGTGACACACACACACACACACGCTTGCAGTCTGACAGGATAGTGCCCTCTACCACCTCAGGATTTTACCACCTCATTCTTTTGCTTGTGGTGACCAGGTTTCTGCATTCTCCCAGCAAGCTGTGCAAATAAATATCCAACCAATTCTTTGAATTTCTGATCTGTAGAGGTGGGGAAAAAACAGGTTCCTCCCCCACATATTTTGTTGTTTTCCAAAGGCAGAAGTTCAGAAAGCAGTGTGATTTGTTTTTATTCAAAATTTAAATTATAAATTATAATAGCTTTTAAAGTGTATGGTAAGTGATATAGGTGGTTTAGTGTCAGCAGATGCAGCCACAATCATTACCCATGCAACCCCCATTATCTCTCTCTCTCTCTCATTGGATGTGTGTGTGTGTGTGCGCGCGTTCCAGCATAACTCTGGAACGCCTGGAGTGATTGACACCAAACTTGGTACACATATGCCTTACGATCTGGAAAGAAATACTGTGGGGGTACGACACCCCTAGCGCCCCTAGGGGTGGGGGTGCGAAGGAGGTGCCATGTAAACATAATCGAAAACGGCCGACATGAGTGTCAAATCCATAGTTTTCGGGGTCACCGAGATGAACAGTGACGCTCCCGATGCCATTTAAGTCCAAGTTCAGCCCCCCTCAGCATGGGGGGTGAGAAAGGGTGCAAGATACAGTGCTTGGAAATAGAATATCTGCAGCATGCTGATGGTGGCGTAGAGGGCCCCATTTGATTTCAGATTTCACAACTCATCCCACTTCTAGAAATACTGTGGGGGTAAGACACCCCTAGCACCCCTAGGGGTGGGAAGGGGGTGACCTGTAAAAATAGTCAAAAATGACTGATATTAGTGTCGAATCCATAGTTTTCGGGGTCACTGATATGAATGGTGACACTGCCAATGCCGTTTAAGTCCACGTTCAGCCCCCCTCAGCATGGGGGGTGAGAAGGGGTGAACAATAAAATGTCCAAAATGACTGACCTTAGTGTCAAATCCATAGTTTTCAGGGTCGCTAAGCTCGAATGCCTGGAGCAATTTACACCAAACTTGGTACACATATGCCTTACACTTTGGAAAGAAATACTGCAGGGGTAAGGCACCCCTAGCCTCCCTAGAGGTGGGGGTGGGAAGGGGGTGACCTGTAAAAGTAATCAAAAACTACCGATATTAGTGTCGAATCCATACTTTTCGGGGTCACTGAGATGAACGGTGACACTCCTGATGCCCCAGGTTCAGCCCTGGGGTGTGTGGTTCAGCCTTGGTTCAGCATGGGGGGTGTGAAGGGGTAAAAAATAAAATGTCCAAAATGACTGACATTAGTGTCAAATCCATAGTTTTTGGGGTCGCTAAACTGATTGGTGACAGTCCCAATGACATTTAAGCCCAAGTTTAGTCGAATAGAATGAATAGAACTCTGTAGAATCTTCTGGAAATTTTTAGAAATCATTATGCCCCGGTCTTGGACTCCAAACAAATACTTGCCATGTTACCAGGCGTAGTCACTGAATACAAGTCTATCTGATACCGTAGTAGATGCCTATGAGGTTGTCCATTTCCCATCAGACTTCCTAAACTCACTTGATCCGGCTGGATTGCCACCACGTCGTCTTTTACTTACAGTGGGATCTCCAATTATTTTACTACGGAACTTCGACCCGCCAAAACTTTGCAACAGCACAAGGCTGTGTGTCAAGAAGATGCTGGGTAATGTAATTGAAGTGACTATCTAAACAAGAAAGGGAGAGGGTGAAACAGTTTTTATCCCACGGATAACCCTCATTCCGAGGGATCTCCCTTTTATCTTCAAGAGATTGCAATTTCCAGTGAGACTTGATGATGATCAACAAGTCACAGGGGCAGTCTATTAAGTACTGTGAAGTGAATTTGAGATTGCCATGTTTCTCCCACGGACAACTTTATGTTGCTTGCTCAAAGGTGGGTTCACCCAAGAATTTATTTATTCTTGCTCCTAGAGGTGAAACTAAAAATGTTTTTTTATAATCAAGTTTTGAGTTAAAATTTGTAAAAGGTTTTACTTTATAATTTTTATACTGTACTTCTACTTTTAATTTCCTGTACATAAAATTACTTCGATTTTACACTATAGATAGAATTCATTCCTTTTCCTGTCTAATAGAAGCTTGGGATACATAAATACCTGGGCAACACTGGGTAAGGACAAGCTAGTATTAAATAAAAGTCAAACTGGGGTGTTGTGGTTTTTTTTTTTTTTTTTGCAGATTTTAGGGTTGTTTTGTTTTTTTGTGAAGTGCAGAAAAGCAGTGTTGTGGGTTTTTATTTCATAATCACAGTTTTCTCCCACTTTGAGTGATCTGTATTTTCATTACCACTTGGCAGGGCAATACAGATGACCAACTCACCGATGATCAGGAGTTGTTATATGCACACTGCTTACTGCTTGGCAAATAGCCACTAAGGACACATTAAGGTGACCAAGAAATTGAAATGCTTCACTCTTGCAGTGGTACGCATGGCTTCTATTCCTGCTAGTTGCTATAGGTGAGACCGGGCCAGCTTCCTCCCATTTTCCCCATAATAAATGCATTCAACCTATTACAGTCACTTCCTAAGGAGAGGAAATAAAAGAACAGCTGTGAACAGAATCAAGGGCAGGCTGTTCCCATAGTCTAATGGACATGCACAAAAGTATTAAACATCTGTGCACAAAATAGCTGTGCTTCTGCAACTGAACTATGGTCAAGATCTCAGATGCCAGGGCTGGAATTATTAGCAGTGTGGCAATGTTATACATGCCCTAAATCTGCACATGATACATTTATCTTTCCTTGGTGTCTGAGTTCTGACAAGGCTGCTGCAATTAATTGGCCAGTTAATCACTACCGGACTATAATAAGCTGTTAGCACCTGTATCTCTGATCTGCTGGGATGGCTTTGATTTTTTTTCCCCCTTCCTCCCCCTTTTTGACAAGCGGGTGATAGCGGATATCCTCTGAACATACATTTAATGAAGCCCTTCATAAATCCATCAGCACTTGCTAACGGAAACAACAATAAAGCTCACACAGCCACAGGCTTTTATGGAGAGGCTGTTTGGCATCCTTGAAATGATACATCAGTGTGTTGGGTGGACTTGGGAAAATATATAGCAATACTAAAATGAGTGGGGAGGATAAACGCACAGTGGTTTAAGTGTGATCAAATTTAAGCAACAATAAAAGTGAAGGTTAGCTGAATCCAGTGTGAAAAAAAAAATTCATCCCAAATTTATTCTCATATCAACAGAAATGCAACAGTAGATATTAAAAAAAAACTACACAGAATCTGCTTAAAAGTTCATACATTCACAATGCAGAAGAGAAGATGCTTGGGATGCACCTTTGGCAAGTTCCATGTAACAAGATCCATTTTACAGTGTAAACAGGTTGTATTCTTACTTACAAAGTCCAGCAGGAAAGGCACAACTTGGCAAAAAACCCTAAGCAACACAAAAATTGAAATACGCAAAGAAAATACAGTTCAGGTGCAACAACATCACATGAGTTTTAAGTTTGCTCTTTAATTAAATCTACATTATGTCATGAGCCTTCCAGGTGAGCAAAGCTGGACTCTGAAGTCAGGAAAAAAAAAGAGCTACTTTTTTTGTTCAAGTCCTCTTAATACCAAAGGTGTTTTTGCTTTTTTTGCTTCTGTAGGGAGACCCTGCAGATGCAAGGAGAACGGTGGGAAAGACAACACATATAAGTTCATAACATCTTCAGATACTCCCACCGGTATGTCATGTTTTGGTTCCAATAGTGCATGGTAGCCTCTGCATGGATCTCTAGTTCAATACAGTGGTTTTATAGAAAAATAGATACTTAGCAGTACAAAAAAAAAAAAAAGAGAGAGAGAGAACAACAACAAAACCAATGAGGTAGATAACTTAGAATCCAGAGGGCCATCCTGGTAACCTTCATACAATACAAATGCCATCAGGTGTGGGTGTGTGTTTGGGCTATAAACGCAAATACACAAAAATCATAAGGAAACTTAAGACATTTTCCTGCATGAACACCATTGAAATGCATTGGAGCTGCTGCACATAACTTGGAAGTTTGGAAGGAAAACTTCCAAGTGGGTTGTGTCCTGCATGTCTAATGGGGAGGTAACTTTGCGCATAAAGCACATTAAACCTAAGCGCATACTTCATTCTTAAATACAAGATTTAGACAGAACAAAAAAAAACACCCAAAACAATCAAACACACCCCTGCAAAGTTCAAGACAAGCATGAATGAGGATTTCGTCTTGCCAAAATGCAAGTCACCTGAGATTCCTAGCAGGCCATTCAAAACCCAACCTCCTAAAGATTTTATTCCCTTTCAGCAGTATATACAACTCCCCCCTTCTTGTTCCTGCTTTTTGGTGTTGAATTCCAACCCTCTTATCCCACCATCCCTGCCCCAAGGAGAAAAATCAACTGCATGGATGGAAACCCCTTCAAAATTTTGGCACTGTTCTGTACATGATATGTACACGAGTGTGACAAAGTAGTATTTAAATAAGCAGCAGTCATCGATACAGGATATTTAAGATTTATCATGGATAAACAGAGAGTGCCTATTTTAAAAAATACCATTTTACAGCATTCCTTCTGCCTAATGGGATTTGCATGTTGACAGTCACCATAGCAATATTACATTCAAAACCACGCCAAAAAATAAAAACCAAACAACAACAAAAAGGAACTATTCTAAAAGGGTGGCATTCTAGGATATTTACCCGCATAATTAGTTTCCACATATCATTTGTGAATAACAGGAGTTTCAATCCCCCCAATGTCCTCCTTCATGATCAACAGATTTGATTCTACTCTGTTCCAAGCCACCAACAGTGTCTACGTAAGCAACGCCCACAAAAATGAAGGGAGGTAAATGTTATAAGCTTTGGAATTCACATTGTAAAACTTGTAAGGTTTTACACATTAAAGTCACACATATAAAGAGCTACTTTGCAAAACCCGCATCTTTCCAAAACAGAGAAGAATCCTACATTGGCTTCACTTTTCTTTTTGCGCAAAACAATGGCATGATTGTACTCTGGCGAACTCTTACAAAGACAACCATAGAATCATTTGCACATCGAAGAGGAAAATAAGGATACTTGAGGTGTAATCTCTTAAAAATATATTTATATTTATATATATAGGCCTGTATAGTTAATTTTTTTAAAAAAATCCATTCTGCCTCCTCTCAACTCTTGTTTTAATTAACAGCAATTTTGTTCTCCTCCATAAAATGAGGGAATTGGCGTTTGGGCACATTATCTACAGCAGTGCTGTTGGACTTTTCCATGTCTGAGCCAATTGCAGATTGGGAGCCATCGAGCTTAGAGACTGTGGCAGAATTCATTGCTATGTTGATGGCTGGACCTCCTCCAATCGTGGTGGGAAGAGAAGGGATGCCACCACTTTGGATCACAGAGATCTCATTGGTCTTCATGGCCAAGCCATTGCTGAGCACTGCTGCATACTGGTTCCATGCCGAGGGGTCAAGGTTGACCGGTGGAGGGAGGACATCCTTGGGAAACATCTCCGATACTTTCTTTGGATCACTGCTGAGCAGAGCCATGGGGTTGTCGATGGACAGTCTTCTTCCACGTCTGGCAGAGTTGCTCCACATGTGAGTTCCAACATGGACCTAACAGAAAAGAGAGCATCAAGGAAGTGTCAGTTGATCTTTCTCTTTATATTGACCCTGCAACACTTAGATTTAGGGCAGCGGTTGCCAAACTGGTGATCTCTGCATGCTAAAAATCCCTTCCTCGTTCTGAGCGGTGCTTACAGTTTTAAGAATGGAGCGGCCGTTCCCCGGATCAGCTGGCAGGGACGCTCTGGGCAGTCATGTCTATGCTCGGCATCCTGCTGCACAACCTTCTGGGAGGCCAGGCCTAGACGCAACTGCCCAGAACATCCCTACCCAACCATCACTCAGAACGGGGGAAGGACTACTCCAAACCCTGGATCAGGCCTGTGGGCCAAGGTTTGGAGACCACTGATTTGGGGGGGGGGGGGAGGAAATCCATGGATAAAACATTTAATTTCAAGTAGGAAGACCAGGTTTTGAATTCAAAAAGATCAGTCACAAAGCTCCCAGTGGAGTCTTAGCCACTGGGAGTGGAATGCTGGCCCCCCCCCCCCCCCCCCGGGGGGGGGGGGTTGGCATCACTGGGCTAAAGTCAATGGGTTTTCTTTCCCCTCACACAGAAAAGAAGTCAGCTAAGAAGGGGCATGATAGAGATTTATAACATTATGGGTGCAATCCTAACCAATTTTCCAGCATTGGGGTAAGAGCAATGCAACTCCAAGGGAAGGGAACAAACATTTCTTTACCTTGAGGAGGCCACCGTGACTGCCCCCCCCCCAAATTTCAGGATGCAACGCATGCCCCATTGGCATGACTATGTCAGTGCTGGAAAGTTGGTTAGGATTGCGCCCCAAGTATGGCGTATAAAGAGAAGCTTTTTTCTCATAATACTAGAGAGCAAAGTCATCCAATGAAATGGATAAGAAGATTCAGTATAAGCAAATACTGGTGTCCTCACCTCTCAGGGCAGCAAATTCCATAGAGACTACATATAAATCAAACAGTATTTATATACTGCTTTTCAACACAAAGTTCACGAAGTGGTTTACAGGCTAATAAATAATAATAATAAAAATTAAATGGCTCCCTGTCCCAAAAGGGCTCACAACCTAAAAAAAATGCAAAACACCACCAGCAACAGCCACTAGAAAAATCACTGTGCTGGGGTGAAGAGGGACAGTTACTCTCCCCCAGCTAAATTTAAGGACACCACTCAAAAAAGTGCCTCTTGCCCAGTTAGAAAGAGCCTAAATGGTCACTAGATGAACCACTAAACAAAACAGTTCTGTCAAATTCATGAGAGTGATAAGAACTCTCTCTGCATAGAACCTCTGTATTCAGACACAGTATTCTTTTGAAAAACATTTTTGAAAAGATGTTGGTGGAGATGCAACAGGAAAGATCCCTCCAAATTCTGCTTTCCAGAATATGGTTGACTACTGTGGCACCCAGAATTCTGAGTCTTGTCAGACTTGTGGTGCGACCAAGCAGGGCTTTTTATGTCCTCAGCAATGCCTGGAGGTTTCTACGCACTACCATTTCATATTTGACACGTCTGAGATTTCAAACGGATGGCTGCCAAAACAAAGGCAAGAAGCTGAGACGTCTCAAGGAAAAATGTGAGGTAAAATTGTCACATTTAAAACCCGAGCAATGGAATTAGAAACTGCAAACATTTGTGAATATTTGTTTCAGCGCTAACCGAGACCTGGTCAACATGTGGGGCTAAATTATGTGGGAAGGAGTGCTGAGGCAATAAAATGGCTTGCAGCAAGCACTTCAGAGAGCGGGGAGGAAATGACCACCTATTTCAGTGTTTTTCAAACAGTTGGTTCGGGACCCACTTGGTGGGTCATGACCCAATTTCTGGTGGATCCCTGAGAGTTTCCAATGAAAACACGGGTAATGGAAAGATCAGGTAACTAATTGCCTCAAAAAAAGGGGGGGTAAACGTTTCCCCACAATCGGTCTAGTTGTGACCGATTATAGGGGGCAGTGCTCATCTCCGTTTCTAAGCCTGAAGAGCTGACATTTGTCCAAGGACAAGCTTCCGTGGTCATGTGGCCAGCATGACTATATACACCGTAGCGCACGGAACGCCGTTACCTTCCCACCAAACTGATACCTATTTACCTACTTGCATTTTTAGGTGCTTTCGAACTGCTAGGTTGGCAGGAGCTGGGACAAGCAACGGGAGCACACTCCGTCTCGTGGTCTCAAACTCCCAACCTTCCGGTCAGAAAGCCCAGCAGCAGCAGTTTAACCCGCAGCACCACCACGTCCCCTAATTGCCACAAACCCAGAGGCTATTCAAAAATTACATAGCTGCTAACTGCCCTGCAAAGAGCTGAGCTCCTGAAGCTTGTGTAAATGCAGGGAGATAACTGATTGAGCATCTTTTTTTCTGGTGTTTTTTTTCCCCCCAAGTCTGTCAGTGACAGGTAATGGGGGCAGGCGAAAGCTGGGCCACATCACTAAGCCAATTCAAGCCTTCAGCATTAGGGCTGCCTCATTACAAGAAATGACAGAGCTTTCTGTAAATAAAAATACTACTTGTAAATAAATAAAAATATTGTGTCTTTGTCACTTTTTTTAAAGCCTTGTAAAGCTAGGTGGGGGACGTGGTGGCGCTGCGGGTGAAACTGCTGTTGCTGAACTTGCTGACTGGAAGGCTGGCAGTTCAAGACTGCGTGACGGAGTGAGCTCCTGTCGCATGTCCCAGCTCCTGCCAACCTAGCAGTTCAAAAGCACATTAAAAAATGTGAGTAGATAAATCTGTACCACTTTGGTGGGAAGGTAACGGCGTTCCCTGCACCTTGGTGTAGTCATGCCGGCCACATGACCATGGAAACTTGTCCTCAGGACAAATGCCGGCTCTTCGGCTTAGAAACGGAGATGAGCACCGCCCCCTACAGTCGGCCATGACTAGACCATTCAGTCGTGGGAAAACCTTTACCTTAAAACTAGGTGGGTCCCATTCAAATGATCTCCCATTCAAATGATCTCCCGACCTATTCAAATGATCTATTCTGCCTGCAAGGAGCGTTTTTGCCAACTAGCAAACATCCACTCCCACCAAGTACTAAAAACTGGCATTCTCCTTCCTTTCTGATTTTCTGTTCAAAAATCAGTTCATTCTGATTTTTGCTTCATGTGAAGACCAGGCCAATGTTCTACATGGGGAAGGGGTGAAGAGAGAAAAGCTGGAATAGAAGGAATCTTCACAACTTGTACCAAAATACAATCAACACCCTTCTCTTGCTCACCTTGAGGTTCCCTTTTGTGGTGAACGCTCTGCCACAGATGGAGCATGCAAATGGCTTCTCTCCCGTGTGAGTCCGTTCGTGAATCTGAAGAGCGCTTGCTGAAGAGAAGTTCTTGCCACACGTTGTGCAGATATGCTGTTTAGCGGTACGGCGAGGGGGTGGCACCAGAAGAGGCACACCCGGCGACAATGCAGGAGGGCCAATAAAATGGCTCGCGCTAATAGGACGATCGCTAGGAATTTCCATTTTGATGAGAGTTGGTGGTGCTCGGACAAAAGCTGCATGGACACTGCTTCGGCCTGAAGAAGAGTCACAGGGACATACATAAAGGTGGTTATGCTGCTAATAGGTATGCAAATAAAGATCTGAATTAACTTTGGCTTATTGGGGTTGGGGGGGATCGTGGTGATAGTATTTTCATGCTTGCTGCCATTTCAGTGCTGGAAATAATGTGGTTTTTTTTTCCCCCAGGATGAACCTGGGGATCGTGCAATGCAACATCACAATGCCGTTCACAAAGGTCAGAAGGATGCTGCTAAACTCCCTCCTATCCCACATTGCACCCTCAAAAGCACTCAAATGTTCCCCTCCCTCATTTTCACTCCTGTGAATGGAACAAAAAAAAGCATGGCTAAAAATTTTGACTTTTTTGGAGGACGCAGAAGCCCTGGATCCTTCATCCGTCTAGCATGCACAGAACTCCACAGATATTCCAGAGTAAACTCCACAGATACTCTAGAGCATCAGATACTCTGATGGTAAACCTTTTGGGCTCAGTGCGTCAAAAATTGGGGAAATGCCTAACTTGACTGTGCTGGTGTGTCACTCCCCCCACCCCCAAACAAAAGAGAAACAATTTTTAGAATAAAAAAAGAGAATAAACATTCATTTTTTAAAAAATATAGGTGTGTTCCCATATCCATGGATTCTGTATCCGCTGTTTCAATTATCCGTGGATCTGGATAATCCCCTTCCCTTCCTTTATTCTTACTTTGGGCTGCTAAAAAACCCATTATCCATGGTTTCAGGTATCCATGGGGCACCCAGGAACCTACCCTGTGAATACCAAGGCATGCCTGTACAGTCCAATCATGTGTGGAGCTATGTTTATATAAAGAAACGTCAAATAATTACAAAAATGAAATATGAGTAAAAAAAATTCAGTTGTTGTTGTTGGGTGCTGGTGGACACTGGCGTGTCACCCAAAACATTGTGATGTGTTACCTTTGACACGCGTGTCATAGATTCACCATCAAGCTCTAGAGCAGTGATTTTCAACCTTTTTCATCTCATAGCACGCTGGCAAAGCACAAAAACGGTCAAGGCACACCATCAGGTTTTTTTTGGCAATTGACAAGGCACCCCGTGCTGCCAGTGGGGTGCTCACATCCCCCAATGGCCCTACTAATAAATGACCCTCTCCCACAGTCTCATGGCACACCCAAGGACCATGTGCTGTGCACCCATGTGCACAGTGGTTGAAAATGGCTGCCCTAGGGATTGTACCTGGTTGGTGGAGGGGTCAGCCCTGGTTACCTGCACACAATATGTACACCCCATTGGCATACCACTAAGATGCAACATAGGAAGGTAAACGCTCAGGTACTGGGTATAGTAGACAGGAAAATACATAGATAGGAATGTGGAAGTAGCAGGAAGAGACAGGAGCTGTGCACGGCACTGCAACCCAGCCTAGAAGATCGAACCCCTGCCTGAAGCATAGCCCAGTTTTGGCTAGGGTTATCAGACATTTCACAATATAGACCATCATTGTATGTGGAGCAGATTCTGAATTTGCACCCCACGTACTACGTTCTAAAACATTATTTTTCTATATTGTCTTGTGGCAATGTGTGGCCTGGTACACAGCCTGCCAATCACATACTGCAGCTACCAGCTGCTCGAGACATCCTTCAACCCTTCCCCTCCAGGGAAATGTGTCTTCTCTCAATGCTAGAACCTAGCGTCACCAAGGAATGCGCTCAGGCATACGTTTAGGAGAGCCAAAGGAAAAGACTGCAGAATCTACAGCCTCAAGATGTAGCTATAGCTACAAGTTTAGGTGGCCACTGATAGCCCTGTCCTGTAAGAATTTGCGTGTGTGCGTTCGTGCGTGTGTGCAATTAAAAAAAAGAGAGCAAGCGGTGGTGCACCTTTGAATACCAGACACTGGGGATAAATACATGGGATGGCTGGTGACTTCATGCCTGGCTTGTGGGCTTCCTGGAAATAGTTGGCTGATGGAAATAGGATAGATGGACCTACACCTGTGCGTTAGATCTTATATTCCATTTTGGATCCTGTTCAAGGCCACATAAAGAAAACATTTACCGTATTTCCCCAAGTATAAGGCGCACCAAAGTATAAGACGCACTTTAATTTTGGGGCCAGAAATTTGAAAAATACATTTTTGGGGCCAGCGGCTCTTAAGGCAAGCAGGAGCATGGAGAACACTGCGTTCTCCATGCTTCCAATAGCCTTAAGAGCCGCCGGCCTCCTGCCGGCTCTTGGCTCTTAAGGCAAGCGGGAGCACGAAGAACGCATCACTGCGTTCTCCGTGCTCCCGCTTGCCTTAAAGAGCCGGCGGGAGCACTGCCCTCCCTTCTCTGCGCTCCCGCCGGCTCTTTAAGGCAAGTGGGAGCATGGAGAACGCAGCGCTGCCCAGCACACCTCTTGAATAAGACGCACCCAATTTTTAGCCCCCGGTTTTTTGGGAAAAAGGTGTATCTTATACTTGGGGAAATACGGTAGATCAGTCCTCTGGAGCAGTGGTCTTCAAAGTCTTACTTGGATGTTGAAGCCACTGTGTGTTGGCGGGGGCGGGGGGGCATTGCAAAATGGAGCTCACTGAATCAACTGGAGCTCACTGAATCCGGAAGGCTTCATGCAGCCCCCGGTACGTTTTCCTGCCCCCGAGTCCCCAAAGCATCATGATCCCTGCGTTGCTGTCAGGGCACCCATTCCTTGGCCATTCCCCTTGAGGGGGGAATGGCCCTTTTTTCTCTTTCAATGGTGGGTTGCAGCTGACCACTTTGAATCCCACTGTTCTAGAGAGTTGCAAAACGATGTGCAGCATGCTTCAGAACACCCGAGAACCAAGAAACTGGCTGGTCTACTACAGGCAGCAAACCTTAACAACCACCACCATCACCCCCAATTTAAGCTAGAAACTTCTCTAACTACAAATAACTGCTTCAGAAAGGGAAGCAAAGCAACTCACCATATTCTCCATTTGGGAAGTGCAACCCAGGCTCTTCCTTGATAACCTTACGACCAATATTGCCATAAGTTAGATCCAAAGCACTCTCTCTTTCCGTGGGATGGATCTCGGGACCTTCCGGCTTACTTCCCACAACCCCATCTTCTTGGATGTTAAAACCTGGAGACTTGGATCTGGTGCTCTCTGTTTGACTGGTGGCTGGAGACAGTGCTGGGAAGGAGGCCGACTCAGAGGCTACAGGACTCCGGCTGCCATTTTGATAGTCCGGATCACCTGCCACCGAGGAAGAGTCATTCGTCATTCCGTCGCTCTCTGCTGAACCATTGTCACTGGACTTCAGGCTGCTTTGCCGCTGTAAAGTCAAAGCCGAATTCACCATTTTCATTTGGTTTTCTAGCACTGAAATGCTCGAGAATACGGAGCTTGAGGGATCAGGCTGAGCATTTCCAGGGGTGGGCGACTTGGAAGAGTGGCTTGGGCCGTCTTGCAATTCCAGGCCACCTTCTGTCTCCATGCCTTCCACGGTCTCATCTGGACAACAAGGGTCTCCATTCTTCTCGGTGATGGTGGCGGCTTCTACACTGGTACTATCGCGTGCATTTTCTGGGACTGGCGTATTAGGGATCTGTCCCCCCATATGCATGCGGATGTGCTGCTGCAGCACCACTGCATTGGTGAACTTCTTCTGGCAGATGGGGCAGGAGTGCTGCATCTTCAAAGGTGTGTTTGCCCTGTGCACTCCATAGTGGGTCTTCAGGTTGCCCTTGGTGGAGAAGGCCCGGCCACAGATCTTGCACTTGAATGGCCTTTCACCCGTGTGAGTGCGGTAATGCATCTTGAGGGAACTCTGGCAGCTGAGGACTCGGTGGCAGATCAGGCACTCATTGGGGTCAGCCGTGGATTTGTCAATGTTCTCCACCAACTGTTGGAGCTTGGTCGTCTCAGAACCTTGTTCACCTGCTCTGCCTATGTGAAAGGCACTCATGCTGCAGCCAGCCTGCGGGGAGCTCCGGTTCTGCTCAATCCCCGATTCCTGACTGGTTGCCCCCGACGAGGAGCCACCTTCACTTTCTGGAGAAGGCCCGGGCTGCATGTCATTCAGGAGCACGCCACTGAAAGAATCCTTGGTGCTCGCTACACTGGAAGTGTTCTGAGATGAGCCTGCACCCACCGAGGTGGGCAGAGATGTCAAAATTGGCTTGGTATCCACAATAAGGTTTGACTCGTCCAGGGGAAGAGACATCCCGTACGGGATGCCGCTGCTAGTGGGCACATTGTCTAGGTGTTCAGGTACAGAATACTGATTCATTTTGATGTGCGGATATCTGTCCTTATGCCGCTGGAAATGCACTTTAAGGTTCCCTTTGGTTGTAAAGCGATTGCCACAAATGTTGCACTTATAGGGTCTTTCGCCAGTATGGGAGCGGAGATGAATCTGCAGAGCGCTGTCGTTGCCAAACACCTTGCCACAGAACTTGCACTTGTATTTGAACAAGGCCTCCTCGGCAGTAGGCTTGGGTTCAGGCACGTTCACGTTTGGCAGCTTGCCTTTTCCTTTCTTGGCGGGATCGACCGCGGAGGAGACGGCAGACAGCGGGCTTTGGAAGATGACCGAACTGGACGACTGAGGTAGCAAAGGGCTTTGGAAGCGCGACATGATGGAGCCCGGCAGGCCTTTGCTTGCCTCCGGCTTCAAGGAGAGGGAAGGCGCAAGCCCACCAGCCAGAGAGACAGACGCGGGAATGCCGAGCGTTGGATGAGGTAGCTTGCCTTGTTTCAAGGATTCCAGTGATAGGCTTTGGTTCCCAGCTTTCTGTCCAATTAAAGCAACAGCAGCCGACAGTTGTTGGGACATGTGAGCACCTAAAGCTTTAAGCGGGTCCGCAGCAGCAGCTATGGAAGGGTGCAGGACGTGCGGTGCCATCATAGCTATCTGGATGCGGATTTGCTCAGTGAGCTGGATCTGCTGGAGCTGCTGTTGCTGCAGGCACACAAGCTGCTCGAGGATCATCGGAATAGCATTGAGGCCAGCCGCCGAGGGGGACAAAGTCTCTGAAGTACACTGGTTGACGGCCACTTTAGTGCCACGTATCGTCTGCAAAGTCACGTTAGTGTTTGGTACTTTGGGCTTGGGGAGATAGCTTAACCCATGAGCTGCTTGACCAACAGGGGGCTCCGTTTTTAGAAACACCCCTCCTGCTGGTTCAGAACTGGTTCGGTCGTCTCTCTTTTCCACAGAGCTACTCTTTGCATGGCTCTCTTTGGCAGTTCTATTGTCCAGCCGATTGTTTGGAAAACCTCCCGAGGAGCTATCGGGGAAGTCTTCCAGGGGCATCGTTCCTTCACCTTCGCTCATGATTAGGACAGGTGGCGTTTTAGTGCAATTTTTCTTATGCTCAAGGAATTCAGAGAGGTCAAAGAATTCTGCACAGCATTTCTCACAGATGTTGGTTTCCTCTGTTCGGCACCGTTTGGAACTCATTTCACCATCTCCGTCACCTGGGGCGTCTTGTAGACTCCCTAAAAAAAAGGCACCGGAAAGAGAGAAGATGTCTCAGAGCAGAGTTGTGACACAAACTGAAAGTACAGTCACATTTTGCAGCAGGAAGAGGCAGTTGGTAGGCAAAGATATTTGCTGAATGAAACACATGGTCCAACAAAGAGAATTTTCAAATATTCTAAATGGGCAGAGATGGTAGACTGAGAGCGCAATCCTAACCTGGAGTTAGGCCAGTACAGTTGGGCCAGCAAAGTTTGGCCAGCACAAGGGACACCATAAAGCGTGCTTGGACCACTCTCAGAGTCAGGGAGGATGGCGCACGTCTGTGTGCTGGCCTCTCTGACTCAGAGAGTGGTTCAAATATACTTTACGGTGTCCCTTGTGCCAGCCAAACTTTGCTGGCCCAAACTGTGCTGGCTTAACTCCAGGTTAGGATTGCACTCTGAATGGTAGACTTGGGCCAGGTCCTGTCTGTCTGGACCAACAGTGGCTATCCAGGATAGAGGTCCTTCCTAACACTGCCTACAAAATATGATTTAACTGGAGATGCTAGTGAGTTAACCCGAGACCTTTTGCATGCATTGAAAGTATAATAACCATGAGTTATAACCCATTTTCTGATATCTCAGGAGGATAGATCCTCCTGCTCCCATATTCCATTCTATGGGAAAGTACAATCCATACCCCGACGTTGGTGGACACCCCCGCCCAAACTCTGAGATAGGATCTATGCACTAGAGAAATTCCTTTGAGGCCTTCTGTTCAACAATGTCATAGGTTTCAATACATATCATTACAATTTCTCCTACATGGTTCCCACATGCTCAGTGTGCCTTCGTCTCTTCCCTCTGCCATCCTCTGAGGACGACACATGGTCCCATAATTCTAGTATGAGCCAAGCTGGCACAGGCTGCTGAGCAAAGATCACCAGGAGATGTTGGTGCAAGGGAGACAGCGCAAGATGATGGAGCAAAAAGGATTTTTTCTATTCCTGCCCCCGCACACAGAGATACTCATGCCGGTGTGCATACTCAAGATGATCTGGATGGTCTTATTTTAGATGTTACGATCTGTGCTAAAGCTTTTTAAACCACCATATTGTACTTAGAGTGCAAGTGCTAAAAATGTGGACCTTGCTCTGCTTTCAAGCAAATAGGCAAATGGAAATTCTAAGCTATGGCCACACACCATCCTCGGAACCACATGTACCTGCCATAGGTTATCCGCAGCAGCTGAGTTGGGAGGCTTACCAGTACAACCCAATCCTTTGCTGTTCTACTCAGAAGTAGTCCCATTTGCACCAGCAACTAGGCTTCCTCCTCCCAAGTAATGGAACCTGTGGGAGCCATGAGGTTTGAAAGTGATGCGTGATTGCTAGGCACTGCCTCCTGGCTTCCCTGGGCTTCTCCAGCCAATCCCAAGGCCAAACTGTCCACCCTTCCTCCAATGATCATCAGTTCCTTCAAAGAAGCAATTCCCACCTCCCGCCCTCCTGCTGGATGCAACACATTAACCCTTCTCTGCCTCCTCTGCCTTCTCTGGCTAGATCTTTCACACAGAAACAAAGCAAGCAAGCGCTTATGAGTTTTCAGACTTGGGTTTTTCAAGTTCATACTCAAGTCAGCGCCTTGACACTTGTGACTTGAGTCTACACGAGTCAGCAACAAGCATTTTTACATGATTCTGACTCAAGTTCTCATCCCTGGGAACTCGAGTCTTTGCAATCTTCCCCCCCCCACCACCTTTTAAACATACAGGGAGCCCTGCAGAGAAATTCGTTGGCTCCCCAACCCTACTAGATGCTGGGGCAGGCGCTGGTAAGTTCCCCTGTCCCCAATCTATGCCCAGAAGCGACGCAATCATAGCGGTCACGTTGCTGCAATTCCCCTGCCCCCTTAAGCACACTGCTGGCTTCAACAGGAGGCAAAGGTATTCAAAAGAGTAGCAAGCAAGGGCCAGGTGTCTGAAAAACCCAAGATGCTATTTTAAGTGCCAAATGCAAAACTGTGAAATTAGTGAATGATCATGAACATGCTGTACAGGTACAAGCAGCATTTCTACACCCACAATTAGAACAGGCGTGAATCATTTAGGCCAATAAAACTTTTATGGAAGATGAAATGGAAAGTGTCAGGGTCTGCTGGAACAAGAGATTCACCCTTTTCCCCCCTCGGCAAAGGAGATACAAGCATGTTTTAATGCCAACGCACGCACAAATTGCTTCCTACGCAGAGATGGAAACGGTGGTTTTGCAAAAATTTCCTTCCAACAGAGCAAGTAAAACCGCCAGAGGAATAAGACATCGGATTTTGGTTCCGTTTGCAAACTTTCTTTTTGAGAATGAATTTCAGTTTATGCTTACGGTGAATATGAACGTTCAAGAAAATAGCCAAATTAAGGCAAGATCTTCCTCAATCGCTTTGAGAAATTTCAGCTCAATGGTTACAGTTAAAATGTGCATGTCACTATGGTATAATGAACCCATCAAAAATAATATAGTATTTACGTAGTAATTAGACATGCTGGGCAGAAGACACTGAACTAGTAAAAGTGTCAAGAAACAAAATGCAATCATAATCTTCATATAGATCTGTTTTTTAGAGAGCAATCCTAACCTGGAGTTAGGCCAGCAAAGTTTGACCAGCACACCATAAAGTATGTTTGGACCACTCTCGGAGTCAGAGAGGCCAGCATAGAGACATGCACCATACTCCCTGACTCCGAGAGTGGTCCGGACATGCTTTACAGTTGTCCTTGTGCCAGCCAAACTTTGCTGGCCTAACGGTGCCAGCCTAACTCCAGGTTAGGATTTTGCCCTTCGTCACATTTAGGCTGCAAACATATGCACACTTGCCTGGGACTAAGCTCCATTGATTATCATGCAGCTTTCTTCTGAATAAACATGGATAAGATTGGGCTGTTAATAAAAAATGGCTGTGATGGATCATGTGTTACCAAAGACCCAAAGCCTCAATACTGTGTTCAATGTAGCTGAGAGTTTTTTACATTCTAAAAATGTTCATTGAGCTTCATATACAGAGTAGCAAGGACATACTGCAACAATATAAAGTGAATGAGCTACAGTACATATTGAACATATGGAGCTGAGAGAGCACAGTTTGTCTTAAGATTACTCATTGAGCTTGTAAGCAGAGCTATTTGCATTTGGTATTTCCCAGTTTGTTCTTACAGCACAATCCTATGCATGCCTACTCAAAAGCAACTCTTGTTGAATTCAGTAGGGTTTACTCCCAGATAAATCTGCATAGGATTGCAGCCTTAACCACTCTCATTGAATTAGTTTTCTATCAAAATGACCATTATCATGGTTTTGGCTACCATACCAGCACAATGAAGACCAAAAGAGTAATGTATATAGATTACGAGTACTAGGTTTCTTTTGACTTTTTCTTTGCAGAATTTTCTATATTTGAAGAGGTAAACTGCGTTTCTAATTTAATCCCACTAGTTATCAATGTCTATGAATCTCCTCTGCAAGCAGATCAGTACAGTACATAGCTGTATTCCCTTTGCAGCCCGCTCTATCTTCCAACAGATGTATTTCAGGCTACAGTATTTACTTCAATCTACTGTACATGGACAACAATCCATGTTGCATGGAGCCAATCACTAATAGCATCCAGTCACAAGACGATGTGGAGTTTTCATATACATATCCCATGGCATATATGGGGACACAGAGACATGGCAAAGGTCATCTCACTGCTTGGCTGGATGCTTACAAGGGGTACAATCCTAACCTGAAGTTAGGCGGACACTAGTGCTGGCCCAGGAGTGTTGCAAAAGCACCGTAAATTGCTTTTCGCACCACGTCACACACGGACATGCGCCAGCCTCCCTGACTCTGAGAGTGGTCCAAACATGCTTTATGGTGCATTTGCAATACTCCTGGGCCAGCACTAGTGACTTGTGCCAGGCTAACTCCAGGTTAGGATTGTGCCCTGAGACTCCATGCAGTTGCAGTGGCCACATAGAAGCTCATTTCAGACATCATGCTCTCTGCGTGGCAAATTATGTTTTGGGAATCAGGGGGTGTTCTGCAGGCTTACCCTAAGTGCTCCTTTCCTTCTTTCTGTAGTCTCACTCTCTGGGTTGGGAGGCAACCGATGGTTTGACTAGTTCAGATATCCCAGTAAAGCATGGTTACAGCTAACCCAGAAAAGCAGGCAGAACATGCAAGTAATCAGCAACCAACGAGCACAGTAGTTGCCCCAGTCCCTTCTAGGCTACTTTCAGAAGTCACTCAATGAGGAACCTGACCTGACCTGACCATGTTAACTCCAACATACACCTACCGACTACAGTGATCTCACTTCCGGGTATATATGCTGAGGACTGCAGCAAAGTTTCTCTATTATAGCACCAATTTCCTACTTTAAGGCTTTATTCCCTGCCTACACTCTGAAAATATCCTCAAGGTGGCCTATGGTGAATGATGATACAATACAATAAAAAAGCTGCGATTGCTGGCATAGCTAAAGAGATGCTTGGAGAGCAAGAACATGATTTTAAAGCTTTTCCCCACCTCTCGCTATCACTTTGTTTATGGCCTGTGGCAAGGGAATGATCTTTACTCCGGAAAGATGTGCTGCCAGCCAGCACCACCACATGGAACTTTTGTAGCAGCAAATGCCAATTAGTCACCAAGTTATTTCCCACCAAGACATCCCCCCCCCGCCTCCCAAATTGGCCCAATACACATTTTAGCATCTTAAAGGTTAGACCTATTCCTGGGTATATTTGGGGTGCTGATTCCAACATGGCCATTTTTAATCAGCACCCTGAATTCATATAAAACTACCATAATTTTTTTAAAAAAGGTTTTCTGACCCTCAGAGCGCAATCCTGGAGTTAGGTCAGCACAGTTAGGGCCAACAAAGTTTGGCTGGCACTAGGGCCACCGTAAAGCGTGTTTGGAAAACTCTTGGAGTCAGGGAGGATGGTGCATGTCTACGTGCTGGCCTCTCTGACTCCAAGAGTGGTCCAAAGATACTTTATGGTGTCCCTTGTGCCAGCCAATCTATGCTGGCCTAACTTTGCCGGCCTAACTCCAGGTTAGGATTGCGCCCTCAATTTTGTAGACCTGTATAATTGGATGCGTGTGGGACGTGGTGGCGCAGTGAGTTAATCCGCTGTTGCTGGGCTTTTGACCGCAAGGTTGGGAGTTCGAGACTGCGTGACGGAGTGAGCTCCCGTTGCTTGTCCCAGCTCCTGCCAACCTAGCAGTTCGAAAGCACCTAAAAATGCAAGTAGGTAAATAGGGACCACTTCGGTGGGAAGGAAACGGCGTTCCGTGGAGTCATGCCGGCCACATGACCACGGAAGCATGTCCTCGGACAAAAATGCCGGTTCTACGGGCTTTGAAACGGAGATGAGCACCGCCCCCTACAGTCGGTCACGACTAGACCATCCGGTCGTGGGGAAACCTTTACCTTTATAATTGGATGCAAGTAGCCAGATACAACACCCACCAGGCACACATGTGCTTTGAAGGCTAACTGAAGAGGTAAATAACCAAGGAGTTATTCCATGGAACCTTCATGCGCAACAGATCTCATCAGTTGACTTTGATAGTTCCCAATTCTTTTCTCAGGGCTGAGCTACATGATATTACAGCAGCCACATGAGGCCCATCACAGTTTGCCTGTCCCTGGCAGGGTCTGGCACATGTGCTCCAGGCAGAAGCACGCAGTAGTGCACTCCCACATGGATGCCAGCAGTAATAACAGGTCCCTGATGTGGAGGGTAACAGGCAAACATGGCCCCTTGTTTAGCCTGAAGAATCTCCAAATTATCTGAAAGCTCACCTAGTCCAAGCTTCAGTTAAAAAGGTACCATCACCTAGTTCCCATGATTCCCATGCATCAAGTTAGGTCAGTGTTGCATGAAATTTGGAGGTAGGCCAGCCCAACTGTTTGACCTGCTGCCCTGTGTGTTCTTTCCTGTCCTGCCAACTGCCACATTCCCTTATAATAACTGCATGCCTGTACGTGAGCATGCGATTATTCAGAAATCGGACCGGTCCGGTGGAAGTTGGTGAATCAGCAACAATGAATAGAAAGGGAGGAAAATGCTGGTGGAGTGGCAGCCTTGCAAGCAAGCTCACAAATATTATTAGCCTTTACAACCCACACAATCCTAGAGTAGCCATTGGTGATACAATAGCTAGAAGAAACGGTTCTGGTTGACCATCATCTCTGCTTGGTTACGATTATTTGCTTTTGTCTCTCCTCCAAGAAGTCCAGGATATATACAAAGGTGGTTATTTCCCCCTCCGCCCCAATGTTATCTTGACAACAACCCTGTAAGGTGGGTTAGGCTCAGACACTGGTCTAAGGTCACATCATAAGTTTCAAGTTTGAGTGGGGATTTGAACATAGGTCTCTCCCAGCTTCACTCTCTAGTTTATGCTCTATGCTCCAATGCCCAAAGCAGGCAACCAGGCATTTATAAGCCTGTGAAATGCCAGCTGCACACTGCTGAGAAAGGACAAAACTCCTGACCTAGCCAGAGTGCAATCCTAACCTGGAGTTAAGTGGGCACAGTTTGGAGAGCAGAGTTTGGCCGGCACAAGGGACACCATAAAGTATGTTCGGACCACTCTCGGAGTCAGAGAGGCCAGCACACAGATATGCGCCATCCTCCCTGACTCCGAGAATGGTCCAAACGCACTTTATAGCGGCCCTTGTGCCGGTCACACTGTGCCAGCCTATCTCCAGGTTAGGACTGCACTAAACTGGTGCCTGTTCCATGCTGCAAGAGGGCGATGACATAGGGCCAGTGTCGCCATTGCCATCAGTGTAGCTTAGGGCAACATCTTGCCACATTACGATGACATATCAATGCTCCTGAAGCTGCAAAAGGGGGTAGGGGACAAGAGGGTCCTTGATATTGAAGGCAGCAATAAGTGACAGGAAATAGGCAAAAGTCTTCCTTAACAGACGCAGGTAAGAACGATTGTGGGATGCATATGGAGAAATGAGCAAGAAATCTCTGGAATGTGTGACCAGTTAACATTCCCGTCTGAATGAGATGAGGTGAACCTCAGAGCTCACAGAATGAAGTAACTGGATATGAGGGTCAAGGCGGAAGTGGTGGAATGGGTGGCGTGTACAGGATATAATTTTAGAATTTCTCATCCAGGGTACTGAATAGCCAGTCAACTAAAAATTGTAAAGAGGCCCAATCCTACCCAACTTTCCAGCACTGGTATCACCACAATGCAGGACTGAGGTAAGAAAACAAATGTCCTCTTACCTCGAGGAGACCTCTGTGATTTCTCCCCCACTGCAGGATGTATCAGTGAGTGCTGGAAAGTTGGACAGAATTTGGCCCTAAGTTGCACAATATCCTGTAGTAAGAAACACCTGATAATTGTGGTTCAGCAATACAACATAAATGGGCAACAAGTCATTAATGGTAAAGTTTAAAGCCAGGCTACATAGCTTACAACTCACCAAGCCCACTCTTGTGGTTGGTGGTGACCAGGAGCCCAATAAACCATCCAGTTTTGCTTCCTGTTTGGGCCTGCAACTAGAGATGTAAAATTTCTGGAAATTTTGAAGCTCGGGAAAAAAAAAAAACTTGTTTTTTTTCCATTTTTTCCAGATTGAAAGTCATTCTGTTACTTTAGGAACATAAAATATGACTATGGACAATTTGACTTGGCATACAATTTTCACAACTAGCTTATTAAAAATACAGTGTATCCAAACAATTATTACAAACAGAATTTACTTTTTTTTGTAATATTTATTTGTAATTGTAACAAATGAAGCAACAATCTCCTGAACTGTTTACTAGTTTATGTGGAACACACACACAAAAATTTCCACAAAACAATTTTTTTAAAATCCAATTTTTTAAAAATTAATATTATATTATTATTATTATTATTATTAATAATAATAATAATAATAATAATAAAAAACAATTATTCATATTTCCTGGGCCTGCCATGTGGAAACCTACAAGACAGTGCAAGTTGGCCTACTATTTCTATCAACTGATCAGCAATGCTGCCCTGGTTTTAAGGCAGCATTTTTCTGCGCAATACCATCACAAGCCATGGCCCCCTACAGCGGTGCTTCTTCAAGAGTGTCTGCTGCGGCGGACTGGGAAAATAAATAAAGTCATCACCTCATCTCTCCCACTGCCATGTAGCCTCTCGCGAGGCTTGGCACAGGTCCAACTTCGGCAGCACGCTTAGGGAGACTTCACAGCTCCGATCTGTCGAGAAGCCGGAAGTGACACAGCAGCGACACTGTTGACTGGCAGCCGCTGGCTCTGCGGACCACAGTTTGAGATGCACTGCCCTAGAGCACCAAAATGTCCCTCGTTCCCAACCCTCAGGGCTGGAGAGTCCCCACCACTCTGGGGACATCTGCTTGCCATTATCCTTCCCAGCGGTGTCATCCTCAAATGAAGTTCCGGAACTCCCCCAGTTGGTGCGCCCCTCTGCTGCTTGCCCAGGCACCCGGTGCGCCCCCCAGGCAAGCGAGCACCCCCTCCGAAGCCAGGGGTGCCTGCGCGGCAGGCGGGCAGGCAGCGACACGTCACGGACGGGCAGCCAATCAGGCAGTAAGTCCCGCCTAGCGTTCCGGAACGTCGTTTGAGGATGACACCACTGACCCTTCCCCTACCTCTGTTGCCACAGCCTTGTCCAATTTACTTCCACTGCTGGCAGAAAATGTGTGGCTGGCACAGTGGGCCTGCCAAGGATAACAGAAATGCTCTAGGCCACCCCTCCATGCACGTTCTCTTCTGATTGCTTCCCAGATTCTGCCACGCTTGGGAGCAAGTGGCAAAGTAGCAGCGGCCATTACTATGTTGTTGTTGGTCTAGCAGTTTATTTATTCAAACGATTTCTACCCCGACTTTTTCTCCAGTAGGAGATTCAAGGCGGCTTACAAAACAGAAAAACAATATTGAAAAAACAAATGTTAAGAACATCATTAACATAATACAGAGCCCAGGATCACCAATATTAAAAACCATGCATTAAAAGAAGCCAGCCAAACGTTCATTCAGGGTGTAATCTTAACCAACTTTCCAGCACTGACATAGCTGTGCCAATGGGGCATGTGCTGCATTCTGCAGTGGAGTAGCAGTCACGGAGGCCTCCTCAAGGTAAGGCAATATTTGTTCCCTTACCTGAGAGCTGCATTGCCCTGATCCCAGTGCTGGAAATTTCATTAGGATTGTGCCCTCATTCATTCAAATGTCTTTCGAAAGAGAAAGGTCTTGAGGCCATGCCGAAAGGTCTCTATAGAGGGAGCCGTTCTTAGTTCAAGGGGAGTTTCATAAATAAGGGGCCACCACTGAGAAGGCCCTATTCCTGGCTGCCATGCCTCTCACCTTACCTGGTGGTGGCACAGTCCGGAGGCCCCCCCCCCACCCAATGACTTAAGAGGATGGATAGGATTATATGGAAGAAAACAGTGCCTCTACAGTCCCTCAGTTGGCAGAGGGCAAGTGACCCAGAAGCTGGAGCAAGTAGAAGACAGGTACTTGGCGGTGTATTGCCAGTCCACTGCCTCTTGAGTAGGTCACTTTGACCTGCCTGATCTTTCCAGATACTTGACTTAAGGTGCAATCCTAATCAAATTTCCAGCACTGGGGTAAGGGAACAAACATTCCCTTACCTTGAGGAGGCCTCCGTGACTACTGTTCCACTGCAGAATGCAGCACATGCCCCATTGACATGGCTATGTCAGTGCTGGAAAGTTGGTTAGGATTGTGCTCTTAATGATTTGGATCACAAACTTCCCTGCAGCTGCTGCTTCTCTAGCCAATGGCTGGAACCAGACTTGTTAGGCCTAGAAGGCAACCTCCCAGGATCCTATAGACTTCTGGCAAGGATCCGTTCAGTATTTCAAAATTGTGACCTGCCTTGACAGAAAAGCAATATAAATAAAATTTAGACTTTTCAGAGCAGATTTATATTTTAGTTAGAGCTGCGGTAGCTTTTAAAACAATACATGCATTTGGGAAATTGTGAATGCCACAACTGGAACATTTGTCAAACAGCAGCCACTGCCAGCAGTTTAAAAACTTGATGTTCATACGATTACTAAAGGACAGCAGGTCCAAAATGGGGTTTCCCCAATTATGATCTCCGCATTCCCAACTACAGTACCTTGTGCAGGTCTTAGACCCATTTTGCAGTTTGTCAGTTACAAACTGACAAGTACAACCTTACTCAGGTCCCAGTACAAAAATTAAACTACACTTTGGAAGCTTTTAGCCAAAACACACATTTGAACTCGGGCCTCTCCAAGGCATTTTAGACCCCAATCAAAGCGGGAAGAATATTCGGTTTTGTTATTCCCTCCCTCAGATAAGGAGATTGTTATTCATCAACATCTTGTAAATAACTAGAATGAGTCAAACTTCCTGCTGAGTTTACTGCAGTAACAGTTAAATGAATAGAAAGAAACTCTGCAGATGATGAAATCGGTCCATAATGAGATTCAATGCAATCAATCAGATCTCAATATTATGCTGAAACCCCGTGACTTTATCCAAAGGGCTCACTGATAACCTGGTTTAATTTACTCAAGCATCTACTACTTCTGCTGGAAGGAGCAAGCTAGTTTCATGATTTACAGCATCGTTCTCCCCACCCCACATTACAGCAGAGATTAACTTCTTGCTTTTTAAAACTTGCCCACTGACTCATAGATAAGGAGATTCTCAAACGGGCCAGTTTAAAAAAAGAAGAGGTACAAGTCAGCTGAAGTTAGCCATATTTAGGGTGCAATTCTAAATTTCACTTCCTAGGGAGTATGTCCCACTGACTCACTTCTAAACATGCACCGGAGTGCACTATTCAGTCTCATTTGTGCCAGTGGGACAAATGGTTCAGCACATTGAAACAGACAGCTCACAAAATGCTTAATTTTGGCTAGTGTCCCTTGTCTTCCCTAGACACTGATATAGAAGCATAGTCCAATCCTTAGTAACAAGCAAGATCATTGTGCATGGCAGAGGGAGGTGGGTGGGTGTTCAAAAGGACAATGGTACGAACAAAATAATAATTTGCAATTTTGAAGGCCTGCATTTTTGTTAAACTGTGTACAGTCTTGGCCATTCAGATCATACTATGCTGCAGTTTATCAGGATTTCTCTCCACTACAGCCAAAACCAAGATACTTTTCAACCAGTTTCCAGAAGCTCCAGACAAAACATCTTTTGCACGGCATCACTGACAACTGTTCTGAACCATTTCTTCAGTTAGATGTACCACCTATTAGCGTAAAGGGGTATGAGTTTATCCCTTTCTGTTGTGGTTAAATATTTCCAATATCCCATGGAATCTGCAACCATGACTGCAGATTCCATGGAATATTCTAAATACTGGATCAATACCAAATACATGTGGACCAGCCAGAACCTTTCGGTTCAACTGCAACTAGTTAAAACATAGCAGGCTTTTTATTTCAGCAGTCAGTCAACACACAAATCACGTCACAGTAATCTGTCATCATCACAACATAGGTGAAACAGATATAAGATTGCATATTTTAAAAAATCTTGCATAGAATTGGAGGAAAGCAAAATTAAACTTTGGTCAGTTACATGCAAACTGAAGCATGAAAGCAATTTCCTAGTCAGATGGAAGAACCACAGAATGCAATAGATCTTGCTCTCTCATAAGTGCACCCTCTAAATCACTAGCACTGAATTTTACATAACTTTACCAAATGCTGACAAGGCTCCTGAAAATGTGCCCTCAGTAACCTGCTGAGGCTCCAAACTTTTGTGAACAGATGTACAAAGGCTATGAACAGCAAGCGTAATGGAACCAGAGGAAGACGCTTGGTGCATTATATGATGGAAACAGCTCTTTGCTCAGAACTGAGGACTAACTGCGTTGCATTAAAATTACAAGTGAATCCACATGCTCACATTATCAGAATCAATTGCTTTTAAACACACACACACCACGGAGAAAATAAAGAATGACATTTCACAAAAACAGAGCCACAACTAATGTGTTATCCATGCACAAGCTAGCCATTATTTTGCTCAGCTCAGTTGTATTGGCCAATCCTACATTCCTTCCAGCAGCATTAGTTAAATACCATTGTATCTGCCTAGAGGATGCAAAATATTGCAAGGTTCCTAAAGTGATCTTATTCGGTGATCCAACTCACGGCTGAAGTTAAAGATGAAGAGAAAGAGTTGAAAACAGATAGCTGTTGAATCTTTTCCACTAACATACACCCATATACAGGTTTAATTAAGGGGAACCGAGACCCCCACATCTTACTTGCTTGTCACAGCTCATGCAATCGTAGAGGGGGTAGGAAAGAAAAGGGGGGGGAAAGAAGTCTCCCTTGCTGCTGCTTTATCCAAGGTCCATTTCTTCTTCCACACTCAATTACTTCCACCAGCAAGTCCCCTTGACTATAAACAAGGCAGCTCCAGACCACACTTAACACTAGTACAGTGTTTAAAACCAAGTTAAACAGCAGAAAACCCCGCTGCCAAGGTCAATTGCATGAGAGTCCTAATTGTAAGCTTGACATCAACTTACCACCCACAGCAGGCAGGAGGAGGCAAAGGTTAGAGCAGCAGCTCTGTCAAAACGTCACAAGCTGCCGACTTTAGCAGAAAAGCCTCAGTCACTACAACCAATATACTGTTTCACGTGCATTTCAGGCAGGGAGGAAGAATTGCACTGCATGCCACACCCGCCTCCCCAGCACCACTCCCAAGCAGCCACCCTCACACCGACATGCATGCGGCGAGGATGATGAACCATTTGAACCAAATAATGTGAACAAAGGTAGAACTTGGTTTGACTCCTCTATGGTGGCTGCAAATCTTTATAAGAACTTTTAAGCTGATTTCCAACACTAAGTCTACTGCCAAGAGTAGGGTTTCTAAAGACTCTTACCAGGATGAATTTATTTTATGCAATGCTTTCCAATTTGTCACCAATTCTTTTCCATTTAATGCAAGCACATCTTAGATCCTCTCTCAACTACAGCCATAAGATTTGTCGTTACTATGATGGACTATAGAGAGAGATTCCAGTTGTGGGTCTGGAGGAGATATAAGTTTTAATCTTAACACTACATTGTTTTAACAAAAAGTCTTAATGGCTGTTATCAAATACAAAAGGCAGCTAAATCCTATGCAAGGGGGGAAATGCTAATTTTAGTGTGTAATTATTGTTCTCAAGTGACCACCTGCTATTTTTTTGACCTGTTAATTGATCACCAATTTAAAAGCAACTTAAAAAAAAAGCAAAAAAAAAAAAAAAGCATGTGACTATTTTCAGGAGGTGGTTTTAAGATTGCTTTGCAAATTTTTGCCTGGGTTTCATTCCCTAAAGCCAAAAAGATAAAAGTGCTTGGCTTGATTATGCCTTATTGCCATGCATACCTGAATACTTCCCAGTCAATCTCATGGGAACATTCTAATTCAATTTTGCAGTTTTCACATTTTTAAAAGGTAATTTGGGATAACTGGATTTCTTCTCAGGACTTTTATCTCTTGGGTTTTGCAGAAACTGGTTAAGGGAGCTGATCTGACAGCCATCCATCCACGCTTGTATGTATCTCAATCAATCAATCAATCAATCACTAGTATTTATATACCGCTTATCAACATAAAGTTCACAAAGCAGTTTACAGGCAAATAATAACATTAAAGTTAAATGGCTCCCTGTCCCAAAAGGGCTCACAATCTAAAGGAATGGAGAACACCACCAGCAACAGCCACGAGAAAGACACTGCGCTGGGGTGAAGAGGGACAATTGCTCTCCCCCTGCTAAATATAAGAGGACACCACTTGAAAAAGTGCCTCTTGCCCACTTAGCAGGGGCAAGCACTGCCCACTTAGCAGTGGTTAGTATCTCACCATTGGAGAAGAATTTGTTACTTTTGTTTAAATCAATGAATTTCTGTGACAGTTCAGATCGACAGTACAAGCCTGTCCCCGTATCCACTGATTTGGATACCATGGATACTGGGGCACCTATTAAAAAGATAGGGGAACATTAACAATCTCCTTTGTTTGCCTTGATGTAGCAAAACTACTATCTTTAAAAAAGGCATTCCCAGTATCCAAGGGGGAGGTCTAGAATGGAACTCCAGCAGATACCAAGGTATGCCTATACAAAAGGCAGGCAGCTCTGCTTTAACTTATCACATTTCTTACTCCATCCTTTGGAGAACACCCCCCCCCCCCATGTTTTCTTGTGTAATTCTAGGGTCTTGAGTTTGGATGTGGCACCTGTGCATGTGGCAACTCCAAATCCATGCTCAGCATTTATTTATTTTTTAACTTACTGGGTGGTCCTGGAAAAGTTTTTCTTAGCCGATCCTACCTTACAGGGTTGTTGTGCGGCTAAATAAAGGAAGGTATGCTACAAGGACAACACCACCGCAGCAATGGCACCTTAAAAGGTGAGAGGCATCTGATGAAGTTATCTCTGCAATAGCACTGCCATAATTAAACTTGCCATCTTTAAGGTGCCACAAGACAACCTGGTTGTTTCTGGGGCTAACCCACTGAGCACAGCTTGCTCATCTTATAAGTTAACCACGCTCATAACCATCTCTTTCATTTAGGCACTCAACAGGATTAGGCCCTGCTTCGCCTTAAGTAAGACATTCTGCGGGAAGTTATTCCAGAAGTCATCAGCAGACCCCCTGAGACCGAGGCGTTCAATGCGGACTCCCCAAACCCGGAACAGCAAGACCCAAACAGAAAAAGCTCTCACTCCCGAGGACAAATGCATTTTCCCCAGTCGTGATAGCTCAAGGTTAGGCAGAGTCCCCTAGGTGGCGCAAGAGAGCAACCGAACTGTCCCACAGGCGCACGAAAAGTTACCTTCAAACAATTCAGCCCGGCTGAACAGCGTGATGTTTTTTAACAGCTTGATAACGCACTCGCAGACTTATTGAAAACCTGGGGTCTCAAACTCTTCCCCTTTTCTTGTTAAGTTGCTCCACAGCGGGGGGGGGGAGTAAGGTAGGAGACTTTTCTTTAAAATACAGTGAAAAGGAATCACAGTCGTAATATTTGGGAGCCAGGTGACAGTGAATGCACGTACGCACATCTCGGTCGTTTTCCTACTACCCTCCCTTTCTCTCCCCCCCCCCTTGGAGCACGCAACTCCAAGGGAGTTATTAACCCTTTTGTTTCAAGGCCGCCCCCGGAGCTGCCTCTCCTGCAGCGGGCAGAGATTTACATGTGGAAACATCACCTCCAACCCCCCACCCCACCGCACCCCACCCCCGCCATCCTAACCATATGCACAAAGGAAAAACAGTCATGCATTAAACATGGAATTTATTGCCTTCTGGCCAGCTTGCCGTTTTCTTAAATCACCATTAACCGGACTCAACAATTGCACGTTTGGGCTCAAAAGGAAGGGGCAGAAGCGCAGAGAGGGGAGCGCCCCCCCCAACCTCCTGCGGGCTGCCATTCCACCTCCCCCTCCCAAATTTACATTGTTATCAACCACTGCTATAAAGTGTGGGGAGACGCTTATTCCGGGATTTTTCGATCATTCAGTCCAGCCCACTCCCCCCCCCCCGAATAATCCCATTTGAAGATTTTATCCCATTTGCCCCCCCCCTCCACGCACCCCGCATTATCCTCAGAAGTGTGCGAGGGGGCAACTGAAGTCCGATAAGATAAATCGAATGCCTTGCGGTGATCAAAACCGAACTAATTACGAAATCCTTAAAGACACACACACGTTTATTCTTCCCATAGGATAGATTGCGAGAGTTCCGGATCGCATCGATAAGGTCTCAAGGGCTCAAAGATCGCCCTCATAAGCGTTTCATCCCTCTTTGAGAAATAAAATAAAGTCTGGAAGTCCAACTTTCCAACACACAGATCAAGCCAACCCGTTCCTCTAGGCTGCCGAGGAAGCCCTAACCCACAAAACGGACAGCCCTCATCACACCATCCAGGAATTTAAGGCTCTCCGGGTGATATTCGAGCGATTTCGACCACAGCCACTGCTCCCGTTTGAGCCCCGTTCCCCATGCTAATCTCGATTTCAGTGAGATCCGGAGAGGCAAAAATCAGCAATTGCTTCTTGTCTCTTCAAAAGGATCAAAGAAGGGGGGGGGGGGGGGGGGGGAAAAAAAAAAAAAGGAAAACCAGCGCCGCGTTCGGGAAGATTTTAAAGATCCTTCTCCCCACCCACCTACCCCCAAACGCACCATATTAGCTCACCGGAGTTATTTTAGGAAGTCGGAAATCAAAGATGGCTGGAGGTCAGGCTACAAAAGGTCCCGAGTGATTGCGATCTCTCTTGCCACAAAGATAGCCCGAAGTTTTTTGGGGTTTTTTTCTCGGTTAAAGAGATGGGGGGGGGGGGAGAAGGAAGCACCCCGTCCAAATAAGGAAAGTGACTGAAGGATGGACGGGGGGGGGAATACTTTTTCCCCCTAGCCTTGCTTTACAAAAGGTGCTTTTTCTCTCGCTTGCCCATCTCCCTCTCCGCAATATTTCCCCAAGTGGGGAAAGTTTAGGGAGTTACCTTCTAGCAACGTCCATCGGAAGAGGAGATTGTCCCACACCCGGCAGAAAGGATGCTACGGAGATCCTGGAACCAGCATATAACAAACTTTTGGGGGGACGGAGGTAGGGGTAGTAGGAGAGTTACAGAAGGGCAAAATCTGAAGTTTTAAAAATTAAAAATCGAAACTTTCATTTTGTCTTATTATAATAAAAAGGGGTTCGGAAGCCAGATTCAGTAGAGATTAGCGAAGAATGGAAAATGGGGGAAAATAAACAATTTTGCAATTTAAAAAAATTACATATATACGCACTCTCCGATCTGGCTCTGTAATCCTTAGAAATAAGGAGCTGGGATAAATAAAAAGTGGTCCAGATATCGAAGGGGTTCCGTTTGGCAAAGAGAAGCCCCAGTGCGCAATGGGGGTGGGTGAGAGAAAGAGACCACGCACACAAAAGCGAGCACCCCCCCCCCGGGGCCCCGTCCGATTCCCTGCTTGATTTCTTTTGCCCATCAATTAAAGTTGGTAATTGCCCAAGACTCTCTCGCTCCTGCCTTACCATTTGCTACATCCGGGGGTTGCTGCTCGTCCGAATTGATGTGTTGGGGCTTCGCCTGCTTGCGCCTCGACATGGTGCACACGCATCGGGAGCAAAATAGTAGCAATTATTTTCTTCTTCACAACAAATTCCTAGAGTTGGGAAATTACTCCCATTGACCGGAATGCGCATGTCAGAGTAATTATGATTATCAATAATGCATTGCGATTTATCATGGGTCCCTGACAGCTGATTGGCCTGAGTCCAAGAGCTCACAGATTATTCAAATAAGGTCCATTGATCAGGGAGCAGAAGGGGACGCTGGGCATTGTAGTCTCTCTCGCGGGCTGCTGTTTTTGTACATGTGATTTAAGCGTGTATGCTGAACGCGCGCACACACGCGAGTTTAGTGCAGCATTGTCGGCTGCCTGATTGGATTATATCTCCCTGGGAGGAAGGGAGCGGGGAAGAGGCGAAAACGTCCTGAATCCATCTTTGAAAGTCAACAAACAACCGGCCCGCCTGGTTTTCTTGGGCTATCAGGAGAGAACAATACTTGGTTGGCTCAGCGTTCTTTTTTTCACATTGTCTTTTGCCCGTTTTTGATGAGTCATTTTGTTTGAGACTGTCCAGAAAAAGCCTAACCCGAATAAGCCCAATTCTTCCGTTCCCCATGAGACACATTTTTGTCCCATCTACCCACCCCTATCCCAGCTGAAGCATCCTTACAGCCTGATACTAGACATGTTTAGAATTAAACCCATTCAGGTCAATGAGACCTGCTGCCAAAGCCTGGAGAGTAGTTTACTCAGAAGTAAGACCTGCTGAGTTCAATGGGGCTTCTTCTCCAGGAAGTCCTTAGAGGAACAATCTGGAATTAATAGGGGCAGATTTTTTTACTGGAGACGTTATTTTTTATTATTTTTTGTGTTCTAAGTAATTTATTTAGAAATGGAGGACACTACTGTTAAACTTTTTGAAAAAATAGATATATCATCCTTTTAAATGACCTTGGGGAGGATAATTCAGTCAATCAACAGTATTTATAAACTGCTTTTCCACACAAAGTTCACAAAGCTGATACCAGGCTGCTGCTGCTGCTGCTGCTGCTGCTGCTGCTGCTAATAATAATAATAATAATAATAATAATAATAATAATAATAATAATAA
>JAJKFI010000013.1:5520652-5534149 GCA_029204185.1 Lerista edwardsae
AATAATAATAATAATAATAATAATAATAATAATAATAATAATAATAAACACAGTTAAACCACAAACCTATTACAATCTTGTGGCTGTGTAGCACTGCATAATATCTAGTCTGATATAGTTATGAATTTGGCACTGTGATGTTAGTGTTCCAGTTTTAAATAACTGTCAGTGTGCATAGTCCTTTTCAATAAAATAAGTCAGTTCCCTGCCTTGAACTGCTCACAATCTAAAAATAGACACAGGGGAGGCACCAGAGGGAGGGGCAGAGGTGGGGAAAAGGACTCTAGTTGCAGACTTGAGTTTTCATGTTTTTTGCTGACTCATGTCAAACTTGAGTCTTGTGTGTTAAAGATTCAGGCAGTGACTCAATTTTTGGGCCACAGACTTGAGTCTAGGTCCGTGTGCTTCCGTGTGGCACACACAATCAGTGCACACCCCTTTAAACAGGCGGGGAGACGCATCAGATACCATCTGCCCACCAGTTTCAAGGGCTGCACACTGCTCAGGGATCTCGCTTTGAAGGTGCCTGCAATGTCATGGGGGCTCTGCAAGGCAAGCAGAGCCCCACCCCTCAAGGCTGCAGGCACCTTCAAAGAGGCACTTCAATGCAGAGCGCAAGCCCTTTAAAAGACTCAAGTCCAAATCAAAACAAGTCATTAACTTCCACCAGTGAAGTCACCACTGGCACACGCTATGACTTGTGGATGAGTTGAGTCCTTGGAGGTGCGGTGACTCATGATTTGACTGAGAGCGCAATCCTAAACTGGAGTTAGGCCGGCATAAACAAAGCCAGCAAAGTTTGGCCAGCACAAGGGTGATCATAAAGCATGTTTGGACCACTCTCAGAGACAGGGAGGATGGCTCACGTCTGTGTGCTGGCCTCTCTGACTCCGAGAGTGGTCCAAACATACTTTATGGTATGTTTACAAGTGTGGCCTTGTGCTGGCCAAACTTGGCTGGTTTAGCTTATGCAGGCCTAACTCAGTTTAGGATTACGCCCTCAGACTCACCAGTGTCAGAGCAGATGGGGAAAAGATGTTATTATTTTCATACAGGAACTTTGGTGGAGTTGCAATAGGGTAAAGGGACTGTGGGAAAGTGCAAAGGCTTCAAAGAAAAGATGGATTCTGAGGAGGAAGGAAGGGAAGGGAAGGGAAGGGAAGGGAAGGGGTATCCCACAGGTGACCAGGGAGGAAGGTGGAGACATAAGGGAGGGACAGTTCTGTTTTACAGTTGGTTGGACCGGCACATGGAGAAGCAAATGTATTTCTATTCTACTTCCTGAATGTCCAAGGTGGTTCAGGTAGATTCTCTCAGCAATCCTCCTCACAACACCCCTGTGAGGCAGGTCAGTTAGCCTCATATTGTAGATTGGGGAGGATGGGACTGAAGCTGGGGGACTGCATTGCATTTCTAGTCTACCCTCCCGCCACAATGAGCTCAGAGCAACATATACAGTAAGCTTCTCCTTCCTGGATTTATCCTCTCGATAACTCTGAGGTAAATTAGGCTGAGAGAGACTGACAGGCCGTGGTTACCTTCCCAGCTGAGTGAAGATTTTAACTTGGGTATCCACAATCCTAGTCTAGATGCTACTCACTATCCTATATCGTAATGACTCTCAGGGCACAATCCTAAACTGGGTTAGGCCGGCATAAGCTAAGCCAGCAAAGTTTGGCCAGCGCAAGGGCCACCATAAAGTATGTTTGGACCACTCTCTGAGTCAGAGAGGCCAGCACACAGACGTGAGCCATCCTACACCAATTGTGCAATCCTAGGCATGTCTACTCATGTCTACTCAAAAGTGTTCAGTGGAACTTACTCCCAGTTACATGTCTAGAATTGCAGCTATAGTGAGTTAATCATGGGTGAGATGAATTCATCTCACCATCCCTTGTTTATCACCTTTTTTTGGTATAGGATATAGAAATCTAGGGTGGCACTGGCCATCTTTTTTTCCAGCAGGGTTCCTGTGCGTGTTATCAGCTGCTTTATGATTAAAACATGGATAGCTTCTGTCTTCTTTGTTTTTTTTAGCACTGAGGGGGAAAGCTTCTCCTATTAAATTTCTTCCTACCATGCAGCTATGAGAGGTACAGGAGCCTTGCAAGGAAAACCTTACAACCCTACATGTTCCTCTTCAATCATAACGTGACCCAAACTTTGACTGGTAACAGTAGGTGCCGTCTGGTTTGGTGAATAATGGGTTAGATTTTGGATTTGGGTTCTCGATCTCAATCACTGCCACGATCTCCTTCAGCCGCCTTGAGCAAATTACGTAGAGGGTTGGGTGGAGCACAAAACCCAGAAATTATATGGCACTGTGTCATTTCTTTTTAATGTGACATGATAAATAATACATTTTGCTTTGCATCCTAGCTACTCCAGCCCTCTTAGATTATCTGAAGGAGTTCTTCTTCAAGTCCCACCTCTGTCTAAAGTCAGAGAGACAGCGGCAAGCCTTCGCTGTAGTGGCATCACAATTATGGAATTCTCTTCCGCAGAATTAAGAATTATAGGCATGTCCTGATATCTGCTTGGGTTCTGTTCTGGACCCTACCGTGGATACCTGAAACCGTGGATACTGGGGACACCTTTTTAAAGATAGGGGAACAACAATGGTTTTGCTGCAATAAGGTAAAAAAAGAGAAAGATTTGTTTAATGTTTCATAACCTTTTTAATAGGGGTCCCAGTTTCCTTGGTATCCGTGGATAACTGAAACCATGGAAACCAAATCAGTGGATGCTGGGGCACGCCTGTATTTCCTCTATCATGGCTTTAACTGTCTTACCTACTGTTGGTATACATTATACATTTTATTATTGGGCTTTGTAAGCCACCTTGGGCATTTGCTTCAGCCTAGGAGAGGCGGGATATAAATTTTTCAAATAAAATAAATAAATAATCTAAAGCCCCAAAGTACCTTTTGTGCTTAGATCTACAACCTAACTCCTTTCCACCATTTGCTAATTTTTTTCCCCCAACTTCACAAACTTTCACATGGCAAACTATAGTTTGTGGTATTTTTGTCGTTGTGAGTGGCAACAAGATCTAGGTTCTTCCATGAGAACTCAACTGGAACGGGGTTGAGTCCCTACTCTATGAAATCCGGCCTTTTAAACATGCATGCGCCATTCATAATTCATACGCTGCATATGTATTCTGCTAATTAAACCATGTTACTGTGAAAATATCAGTCAGCTTTCAGGCTCACAGGAATGACTAAAACTCACTGCATAGGTCTTAAATAGAGTAACTCTATGGTAAGTGATTTGAAATTATACCATAGGGATGCAATGTCTTCTCTCCTGCTGATCTGATCTGATCTGCTGTAACTGAATCAAAAGTTTTCCATTTCTCTTGTCTCTGTTCCCACCCCCTTCATCCATCTACTGTCTTTCTCAATATCAAGATTGTAGAAATTGTAAATATCTAGACTGCAGACAAGGCAAGTACTTGTCTGTAATGATGACGCTATACAAATACATAATCTTTTATGTGCGTTGACACTACAGAACCCTATCCTAAACACAAGTGAATCAGATTTC
This sequence comes from Lerista edwardsae, assembly GCA_029204185.1. Lineage (NCBI taxonomy): Eukaryota > Metazoa > Chordata > Lepidosauria > Squamata > Scincidae > Lerista > Lerista edwardsae. The sequence goes on from JAJKFI010000013.1 coordinate 5,524,202, forward strand.
CTTAGGAGCAACAGTACAATCCCATGCGTATCTACTCACAAGAAAGCCTTATTTGGTTCAGTAGGACTTACTCCTAGGTAAGTGTGTATGAGATTGCAGTGTTTTCAGATTTGCAGTCTAAAAGCACAAATCTGATTGAAAAAATAAAACAAATTGGGTACAGTAATCAACATTACACACACACACACACACACACACACACACACACACACACATTTCAAATGAAAAATACACACCTTTTTCCTCCTTAAGATTGTTGTCAATACAGGCAGTTGTGCAGCAAATGTTTTGAGTGACAAATTTAAGAGGATTAGAAGAAAAAACTTTGCAAATGCATTTAGAAAAAGATGGCTAGTTGAAGGCTTTTGGTGTGGGATCTTGCAGAATCCATAGGAATCCCTCTCAGAACTCTGCTCAAGTCAACAAGAATGAGGAACAGTGCTCTCCTGATACACTTAGGGATCTTTTCTGGAAGTCAATCTCTCTTTTTTTGTGGTTACTTAACTTTCATCATGGAAGTAGACTCTCACATCCATGCTATCTGTGATAGTCTTTATTTGCATAATGAGACCTTTCAGTTGTAAAGTCTTTGGGGCAGGAGTCGACTTTCAACTACTTTTCAAATTTCATTGTGGTGTGGTTTAAGGATGACTACATTGGACGTAGGTTATCAGAAAATAGAGTTTAGTAGTAATAAGAACATATTTGAGAAAAGATGCAGATTTACCCTGGTTTGTTATCCAAGATATAAACTTTCAATTCCTGTGGATGCGTGCCTGGCAAATCTGCATGTGTGAATTCACCCTTTTACTGCAGCCAACAAGCTACTTCCAAGCCCCTTAATGATTTCAATGTCTACCAGACAGAGGCTGGTTTGAATCCACAATTCAGCTCCTTCAGAGTAAAATCAGTTTTAAATATTTTCTTAGGATTAATCTGAAGAAGAACTGAGACCGGTTGAGCAAATCCTAAGTGTAGAGTCTATTTCATACAAAGGAAAGCTTGAAGAAATCTGAACTTTAGCTTACAGGAAAAATAAAAAGATAGTTTAAGGGCTATTTGTTTGCTGGCACAGAATGTCCATATGATAATTATAAGGAGGAAAGCCCTATGTTGCATACTACAGCCACTATAGAAGTCATTACATTAAACATGTTTCTGGTGGTCTCCAATAACTGTGGATTGATTATAATAAAATGTATTGTTATGATTATTATCGTCATAAGAACATAAGAAAAACCTTCCTGGATCAGGCCAAGACCCATCTAGTCCAGCTTGCTGTATCTCACAGTGGCCCACCAGATGCCTCAGGGAGCAAACATGCATCTCATTGCCACTCCCCTGCATCTGGCATTCTGAGGTAGCTTATTACCCTTGCACCACCCCCACGGAAGACACCAGAATGAGGTTGGGGTTTAACTTTATTAAACACAAGTGTAAATCATGAACCTACTGAACCACCTGTCCCTCCCTCACCATTCTGGGGTAGGCAAAAAAAATTGCCATCCATTCCCAATTTGGATGACAGAAAAAAATTCCTACCCGGCCCTCACGATGCACGACCAGCTATTTCAGAACTGAAGACATACCTGTCATCGCTTCTAACCTGTGATGGAGTTTTCCTCCATAAATCTGTCCAATGCCCTTTTGAAGGCATCCAGGCCAGAAGCCATCACCACATCTTGTGGCAAGGAGTTCCACAGATTAACTACATTCTGGGTTAAAGAAATATTTTCTTTTGTTTTTTTTAACTCTCCTTGGCTTTAGAGATTCTGGTATTGTGTGAGAGTTAAAAGAGATTCCCTCTATCTACTCTATTCACCCCCTGCATAATTGTGTATGTTTCAATCATGTTCCCCCTCAGACGCCTTCTTTCTAGACTGAAGAGCTGCAAGTGCTGTATCCTTTCCTCGTCACCTAGTATTTATATAGGACGATATATACAGTTCTTCACATATTCAAAGAAATTTTTTATATAAACAAATAATGTTCACACGCAGTCACTTTTCTACTGCCATGGATAGGCAGCAATTCTAAAATCAACAAAAATAATTTCTTTGAATAATAATGAACCTGCAGAACTCATTGCCATAGGATACGATTGCAGCATAAACACCCTTTATTAAAGGATTAGATGGCTGCATCAGATGCTAATAGGCATGATAACCATAAAAGTGACCCTGATTTCTACTGACAGCATACTTCATCAGATACTGGGGATTAATGTCACCATCACGCCCTCTTATAATCCTCTTTGAAGAATCCGACTGCTACTGGTTGAGAGGCAGGAAGAGGAATTCTATTCTCCTTTGAAAGCAGCAGCGATTAAACCATCGCTGAGGAAGAGCTTAAAGAAGCTCAAAATATGTTGGATTTCTCAATGAAAGTGACCGTGAAACTGTAGACCACCTGCTTTTCTGATCATGTAACGATAAGTTAGACAGAATGCAGAGCTAGGTGGACTGTTGATTTCATTCTGTGTGTTCTTTCTTCAGTCCTGATAAGGCTCCGCACCAATGAGATCCCCTACAGTGCTAAGCGTTGGTGGGGGATCTGCTGCATGGCCTCAAAGGCAGCTGCTCCAAGGGTGTCCTTTGCACTTCTCACACAAGACATGTGTCTATGAGCACATCTGTTCCTCCAAAGGAGCATCAATTCCAGTACAGTGACATGATGATAAACCAGAATTCTACTCTCACCTCCAGCAAGAAAAAAAGAAGTCCACAAATTATGGTGGATCGAGGTACCATCAGAACGAGTGGGATAGCCGGTAATTTTAGTTATATTTGCATGAACAAATGGAAGAGAAGTAGGGGTCCTTTTAGGGTGCAATCCTAACCTGGAGTTAGGCTGGCCCAAACAAAGGCCACCGTAAAGCATGTTTGAACCTCTCTCGGAGTCAGGGAATCAGCACATCTGTGTGCTGGCCTCTCTGTCTCCGAGAGTGGTGTCCTTTGTGATAGCCAAACATTGCTGGTTTAACTTGGGCCAGCTCCAAGGTTAGGATTGTGCTCCTAATCAATGAGTCCACATTTGTTTTCCCTTGGTTGATGCTCTGAGAAGAGAACTAGAGTTAATACCTTGTTAAAGAATTTCTCAGGTCTGTTTATATGAGCCAATTTATCCGAAAAAGAAGAAGAAAAAGCCCTAGCCTGCTCTTGTGTTTTTAGTGTGCAGAAATCAGCCGGTAAAGCCTGTCACAGCAGGAAGATACACATCATTCTATACTGTATGTGTGTCTACGGATTAACCTGCTATTAGAAGGTAGAGGAGCGGTGATCAATAAAAAGTTGGCAGTCTTAATTTGGACATGGCCAAGGCTGTGGTGATGAACAAGAGAGTTTGGATGGAAAGGGCAACTCTGAAAAATATTTTTATTTTCATCAGATGCATTCACTGCTGGTGCCACAGAAGGAAACAGTGGACCTCATTTATTACCTGCCCATCTTGTTTGTATTAAAAAAGAATGCAAAATGCATGGTAGTTTCTCTTTGGGGAAAATTGAAACACCCACGGAAGAGGTAACCATATCTATTCACAAATACCCCATCTATCTTGCCCTTCTTTGCTCATCTTTTTTTTTTTTCTGGCTGCTGGAGTTGAGACACATCATGTAGTATTTGATGGGTTTTCTCTGCATTCTGCTAAATCAAATTAGGTGGATTCTGGCCCATTAAATAGAGTTACCAGATACAAACTGGGACTGAGTGACTATACCTTTAACTATTGTATAGAAGAGGGAATTTGGGCAGATGCAGCTCATCATGGAAGGGTTTCAAAAGCTGCACCTGCCCAAATTCCCTGTCCTGGACACGGGTTAAAGGTATAGGTTAAAGGTATTTTATTTTTATCCTTTTTAATATTGTAAGCCGCCTTGGACATCTGCCTTGGCAGAGGAAAGGCGGGGTAGAAATTTCTTAAATAAATAAATAAATAAATAAATAGGCACTCTGTCCCAGTTGGGACCTGGTAACCCTACCGTTAAAGCCCCTGCCCCAATCAGTTTTTTTTTCTTTTTAAACATTTTACTAATTTATAGCAAATAAAAGCATTAGAAAAACTTTTCAAAAATTAGAAATACGTGAACAGAATGAAAGTATCATTTGTGGTTAACTACTTTATTGCCAAAGAACATTTTTCTTTTTGATCCTTTAGACCCCTTCCCCTGAGTAAAGCCCTGGCCCCCGCAATGGGACTACTCCATTCTCCGCCAATTATTTTGCTGATGGAGACTGGAGCAGCCCCACGTCAGGCTGCCCAACCCGATGTGGGGGATAAGATCTGGCAGTGTCCCGTCCCCCCCGTGCAGGACTGCTCCTCCCCTCCCCCACCCATTTCTTCCCCCTCCCCGCCTCTCCCCACTCCAAAAGGGCCTATCGGCAGCCAGAGCTGCTTGGAGTACCAGCCATCAGTACCACCCGCATTGAGGCCAGGCGCTAACTAGTGTTAGCCAAGCACAAGCAGCGGCACCACCAAATGGTCCAGTTCTAGATTAAATACAGGGTGCAAGCCTAACCTGGAGTTCGGCCAGCACAGTTAGGCCAGCAAAGTTTGGCTGGCACAAGGGATACCGTAAAGTATGTACGGACCACTCTCGGAGTCAGAGAGGCCAGCACACAGACGTGCGCCATTTTCTCTGATTCCGAGAGTGGTCCAAAAGCGCTTTACGGTGGCCCTTGTGCTGACCAAACATTGCTGGTCTAATTGTGCCGGCCTATCTCCAAGTTAGGATTGCAGTCTCAGTCTATGTGCCAGTGTGCCACAATGTCAGGTTAATATTTAAGATGCTTCTTTTTTTGCCACAGCGTGAGGAATGTGTGCTGTCCAATATTGCTGAATGGAAGATATCCCCCACAATGAAGGATCCTCTGCTAACTAGGCAAGAGGCACTTTTTCAAGTGGTGTCTTCTTATATTTAGCAGGGGGAGAGCAATTGTCCCTTTTCACCCCAGCACAGTGTCTTTCTCGTGGCTGTTGCTGGTGGTGTTCTCCATTCTTTTAGATTGTGAGCCCTTTTGGGACAGGGAGCCATTTAACTTTAATGTTATTATTTGCCTGTAAACCGCTTTGTGAACTTTATGTTGAAAAGCGGTATATAAATACTAGTGATTGATTGATTGATCCTCGAAGATTATCCCTGGATATGCTGTTTTGCTTGCTCTGGTTTTGTTTCTAACTATCAGTTTCACAGATAAGTTTTTTTTTTAAATGCACTTTTTGTTCTTTGGAAGAGAAATTTACACAAGAAATTTACACACATCTCCAGTTACGAACAAGAGATCTGGAATAAACATATTTGGGGATCCCAAGTCAGCGTACAAGAAAGCTGGAGAAGTCTCTGGAATCAGTAATATTTTAGAAGACACACTAACTGGCCCCACAACCCAGAAGAATGACAAATATTTGGGATAGGCAGGAAAACAAACAATGCTGGGATGTTTGTTAAAATGCCCAAGCGTTTCATCTCATCCAAAGTAAACATGATCAGATCAATTTTTTTTTTTAAGTATGGAGCAACAGCCTCTGGTACAAAGATGGAGGATGGAATCTTAGGAAGGAGATTTGACCCAGCCTTAAAGCTTAGAAATAACATTAGGGTGGCACAGACATGTTGTTCCCCACATTGGAGTGATCTGCTTGTGTGTGCAGTGTATAAAGCCAAGTCATACATTGGCCAAATGTATGACCAAATCAGCAACCGTTACTGGGCAGCGGGCATCTCCTTTATGAAGAAAGGGTACAGAGTTTGGGGCTCTTCAGTCTAGAACGGTGATGGTGAACCTTTTTGGCTCGGCGTGTCAAAACTTAGACAAATGCTTAACTTGACTCTGCTGGCGTGTCAATCAATCAATCAATCAATCAATCAATCAATCAACAGATACTTATATACCGCTTTTCAACACGAAGTTCACAAAGCGGTTTACAGGCAAATCATCATCATCATCATCATCATCATCATCATCATCATCTTCACAAACAAAAGAAAAACAATTCTATATTTAAACAAAAAATAGTCCAATCAAGTGTGATGCTATGTATTATATAAAGAAACATCAAATAATTGCAAAAATGAAAAATGAATAAAACAAACTCAGTTTTTGTCAGGCATTGGGGAATGCTGGTGTGTCACCTAAAATGTTGTTTCACCTTTGACATGTGTGTCATAGGTTCGCCATCTCTGGTCTAGAAGAAAGGTGCCTGAGGTGGACATGATTGAGGACACAATCCTAACCTCCAGTTAGGATGGCACAGTTAGGCCAACTAAGTTTGGCCAGCAGAAGGCCCACCATAAAGTATATTTGGACCAATCTCAGAGTTAAAGAAACCAGCACACAGATGTGCACATCCTCTCTGATTTTGAGAGTGGCCCTAACGCTTTTTATGGTGTTCCTTGTGCCAGCCAAAATTTGCTGGCCTAACTATGCTGGACTAATTCCAGGTTAGGATTGCGCTCCGAGAGTGGTCCAAACATATGGTGTCCCTTGTACCAGCCAAATGTTGCTGGCCTAACTGTGCCGGGCCACTCTTGAAATCAGGGAGGATGGTGCAAAACTGTGTGCTGGTCTCGTTGACTCTGAGAGTGGTCCAAATATACTTTAGGTTAGTGCCCTGAATTTGGTGCATGATTTTCACCAGATTGGCTGTGAACTGTACCCTGCAGTGCTGTCAAGTCAGATTGTGGGGCAATCTGATCTGAGTTTTAGTCCTAATATGGGCAAATGGATCCTTCTGTTTTATAGCAGGAGCTGTGCTGTGGCACAATTTAAATGTATTGCAGACAGAGCTTGCTCATTTTCATTTACATCTGAAAAGGGCCTTGGATTGAGCAATGCTCTCCATACAGGTGGCAGCACTTGTGAGCAGTGGGGGAGGAGCTGAAAAACATTTTTCATACTTTCCCCCCTCCCTGTGTATGGCCTTTTCTGTTTTTTCGAATATTGTGCTGTGCGTTTGCAGCCAGCCACCTAAGCAGATTATCTCATAAACAGGTTTACTGGAAGAATAGCTTGTTGCATAATAAGACAAGGGGTGGTTGTAAGAGAAAAACAACTCTATTAGCTGACCAAAGCGGTAAAATCCTGTCCAACTGAAATTAAGAGAAACCAGGTGATATAATGGGTACTGTTCAGCTGAGTGCTCAGCCAAAAAGCTTTGTGAATGATCTTGTGAAAGTCCCTATCTTTCACCGTCCCTACCTCATAAGGCTGTTGTGAGAAAAGATGGGATAAACCGGTAATAAAAATACCGAAGATCCCATGCAAGATTCTCTCAGCCTAGCTACTGTGCTCAAGAACAGCTCCCATTCATAAAAATGCACAAAATAATTTCCTACTGGAGTGTTCCCAGCAGTGATGTCATGCACCCACTACGCACTACTACGCGAGTACCAGTTCCTAGAAGTTGAGCTGGCCCCGCCCACTCAAAGCTGGCCCCTGCTATTTAACCAGGGAACAGTTGAAGCAAAATATGTCTATAAACATCTCTAGAAAGCAAAGCAATAGAAGTTAAATCAACACTAACCACAAGCTGAAGTTATTACAAACATGATCACATCCATGGCATCAACCATGACATCACTTCTGGCTTATGACATCACTTCCGGTGGGCAGACCCCGACAAGTGCCAATCAAAAGTGAGTACCTGTTCCTAAATCATTTGGATGACACCACTGGTTCCCAGGTGTAGCACAGTGGCTAATAGACTGAGCTGAACATAAGGAGTTCATTGATCAAAATCTCACCTCTGCCATTAACACATTAGGTGGCCTTAGGCAAGCCACGCCTCTTGTCCGCAGCTCCCCGGCTAAAATATGGGGAGAATAATACAACCCAATCCTACTGTGACATTCCGCCACCATAACAAGCATTCTGGTGCCATAATGCACGTCCCAGCAGTCGCAAACGTGGCACATCTGATCGTGCAGCCTGGCTGCACAGCACGTAGTGAGTGGTGGGCAGGTCCAGTGGACCGGGGATGCCTGCCAGAGCTGGCAGGTGGGCACAGGGGGTTGGAGGGAGATGCCAAGGAGGTAAAACAGGGCAGGGAGTGGACAGAACGGGGGAGACGATGGGGCGGGAAGAGGGTGGTCTGGGCTTGTGTATTGGAAAAGGCAGGAGGTACCCCGAGGAGATAGGGAATGGTATCAGCAATGGCCCCTTGTCCCAGATAAATCAGAGATTATAGGGTTAACCCGCAAGGTCTTTGCAAGGGGCCTGGCTAGGAAAAGGTTAGCACAGGTGCAGATGGGTGTGGCTGATGAATTAAAGCCTGCCCACTGATTGGCTGGCCTCAGTATAAAGCTGGAGGCAGGAGCTGGAGAAAGGCAACTGGGAAGGTACTGGAGGATGGTACCTGGGAAGGTGCTGGAGGAGAGAACCTGGGAAGGTGCTGGATGGACAGATGGATTGCTGGCTGGACTGACTGCCTGATGGACTGATGAACTGGCTGAAAGACTGGCTAAGGTAAGCTCTGTGGGGAAACTAGTTAGCCTAGCGTGGGCATTAGGGCCCTTGGGGAGACCCGGCAGGGAATTTGGCGGAACAGCTTGGTAAGGAACAGGTTTGGGAGCAGCGGATCAGGCCTGGATCAGGCCTGGGAAGGGGGTTGAATCCTTCCCAGTCCATTGAATCCTAACCCCCTTCCCAGGCCTGATCCGCCTCCATGAGTACACTCAGACTTGTGCCAGCTATAAATGCAGCAGTTCCAAGTCGGAGCCATTCTTGACTCCTGGGGTGTCAAGGTGACGCCACTGCACCCCAGCACAGCTGTCCTGCCCCTGTGCGTCGCCCGGCCACATCTCACTGTGCCCGGAATCACCCCATTAAGGAGCGCTCCGAGGGCAAGGGAGGGTGAGGGGGCCAAAAAGCACTTGGGTTTTTCCCCGCTGCGGTGCCTTGCCACAGCTGGACCCCGTCATGCTTGCGCCCCCTCCCTCCACCTCTGTTCCAAGCAGACCCACCAGGCCAGCATAGGCCTTCCCCTGGGGTAAGGTAACAAATATTCCCTTGCCCCAAGGAGTCCTTCAGAGGCCAAAACCTCCCTGCAAGAGGTAGCAGATGCCACGTTGGTGCCACTGCGTACCTGTGCAAGAAGTTAGGACTGGGCTGTTATTGACTTTAAAGTAAAGGTAAAGGTTTCCCCATGACCGAATGGTCTAGTGGAGACCGACTGTAGGGGGCGGTGCTCATCTCTGTTTCAAAGCCTGTAGAGCCGGCGTTTGTCCGAGGACAAGCTTCCGTGGTCATGTGGCCAGCATGACTCTATGCCATAGTGCACGGAATGCCGTTCCCTTCCCACTGAAGTGGTCCCTATTTATCTACTCGCATTTAGGTGCTTTCGAACTGCTAGGATGGCAGGAGCTGGGACAAGCAACGGGAGCTCACTCCATCGCGCAGTCTTGAACTCCCAACCTTCCGGTCGGAAAGCCCAGCAGCAGCAGTTTAACCCACTGCGCCACCACGTCTACAGGGCAATAATAAAAGAAACACCAAAATAATACAGGCGTGCCTCAGCATCCACTGATTCGGTACCCACGATTTCAGTTGTCCACAGATACCCTGGCATTCCTATTAAAAAGATAGGGGGATATTAAACAAATCTTTTTTTTAATACCTTGTTGCAGCAAAACCACTGATGTTCTCTTATCTTTAAAAAGGTGTCCCCAGTATCCACAGTTTCAGTATCCACAGTCCCCAGTATTCACAGTTGGGGTCTGGTCCTGGGACAGACACTGGGGCATGCCTGCATATGTAAAATGCTTTCAACACTCAGGAAGTGCTATAGAAGTGCTAGGTATCCCTAAGAAGGGAATATCTAGTGTATTGTGGACAATTGTGAATTTGGGGGATGTTCCTTTATTGAATTGCATTATTATTTTGAGATTGTGTTGTATATTCTCTCTCTCTCTCTCTCTCTCTCTCTCTCTCTCTCTCTCTCTCTCTCTCTCTC